>JAGXOD010000008.1:4387500-4480000 GCA_020368025.1 Brachyhypopomus occidentalis
AATGACTTATGGCTGATAAGGGAAAACACACTGAACTGTGCAGTCCTGTAGCCCAAAGTCTGATCTGGTTTGAATTGAACCCCTGTAGCTTATGAAGCACCCGTGTGATCAAACTCTGTAGCATCTTAATTGTCTAATCTGTTGCTTTTGATATGCATCATGTCTGATCCATTCTGCTGCTCCACCCCACTCTGTCATGCTCCTCCCTGCTGCTCCACCCCACCATTCCCTGCTGCTCCGCCCCACTCTGTCATGCTCCTCCCTGCTGCTCCGCCCCACTCTGTCATGCTCCTCCCTGCTGCTCCGCCCCACTCTGTCATACTCCTCCCTGCTGCTCCACCCCACTCTGTCATGCTCCGCCCCACTCTGTTATGCTCCTCCCTGCTGCTCTGCCCCACTGTCATGCTCCGCCCCACTCTGTCATGCTCCTCCCTGCTGCTCCGCCCCACCATGCCCTGCTCCTCCCTGCTGCTCCGCCCCACTCTGTCATACTCCTCCCTGCTGCTCCACCCCACTCTGTCATGCTCCGCCCCACTCTGTTATGCTCCTCCCTGCTGCTCCGCCCCACTCTGTCATGCTCCGCCCCACTCTGCAGCAGTGTGCCCACCCCGTTGTTGGGGTCTGAGAGGGTGAGCTCCCTGAACCAGTCGTGGTAGTTCAGCATGCCGTCCAGCGCCACATCCTGGCTCACGAGCAGCTGTGACCTCAGCACCCTCCAGGGCAGACCCAGACGCAGCACCGTCTCCGTGGCCACAGCCCAGTGCTTGGTGGAGATCATGCCTGGGACAGAGGGAAGCGTGTGAGGCTGTGTGCTGTATAATTGACTGACCGGGTTAAATCTGGTGCATTTGAATGAAAAGAACATTATGGCTCCTGATTAGCTGGCTCAGGTTTATAAAGATCCCAAACAAAGAAATCCTGGAATGTCTCAGGATCCTCAATCCAGGTTTAGATCATCAAGCTATTGGCATAAGATAACTGCTGTTTTGTGACCCTCCTAGAGTGGGAGTGCTGATCACTGATGGGCACTGACTGTGCTATCCTGTGTCCCATGTTAGAGCCTTGGTAATTTGCAATAGAGCCACTAGATGGCGACGCAGCCACCAAAGTTCATCCAACAAAGTTTCTTTCACAATATGATTATAGTTTATCCACACAGGAATTTAAAGTAGGGATTTAAAGTACTTGTGGTCTTGCCAGATTTGGACATGTGTAGAGTCTGACTGGGTCATGTAGGCAGAGCCACACGAGTTTAAAGCTGCTCTTATACAACCTGTTTATCTGGACCAAACTGTTTTAGGGCTTTGCATGGTTGTGCACATGTAATGTGAAGCATGTGTGTGTCAGCTGGGTCACCTGTGTCAATGTGTGTGTACGATGTATAGTGCTGTCACACAGTGTAAGTGTCAGTGTAATGTTAGGCTTACGTGAAATATCTTGAATCCTGGATTCTGTAGAGCATAGGTGTCAAACTCGAGGCCCGCGGGCCACATCCGGCCCGTAACACAATTACATCCGGCGCCCACGAGATCATTTTACATTGATCTATTATTGTTGTTATTAATCCCCCAGCATCAACAGCCGACTTGCCCAATGATACGTTCATGACACTGGGAACATTTCCGCATCATTCAAGTCAAACGTCTGTTACTGTCTGCAACACTATAGTAACGTCAAGGCCCCTTAACAATGGCGAACAGAAAAGCTGATTCTGAAAACGGAGCCTTTGAAAACCGATGTGAGGCTGAGTATATTGTGGCATTGTGTTCATAGCGTTACAGTTGGTAATTAGGGGGCGGAGCATTCTTATTGCCCAGGATCTCCTGATCTTCTCTCTCCTGATGCTGGTGGTCCGTTTAAGAGCTGGTAGTGAGTTCAGTTAACGGTTAAAATGAATAATTTCCCTGCCTCTGGCTTCTTCACTTCTCCACAATATGGTTATTGATATTTCTGGTGAGCCCTTGTGTCTTATTTGTGGAGCTAATGTGGCTGTAATTAAGGGATTTAACCTAAGGCGGCACTTGGAGAAAAACATCAGGACAAGCTGAAAAACCTGAATGCAGACCAGAAGCTAAAGACAGTAGAAGAGTTAAAGAAGAAGTTCGGCCCACAACCTAAAGTGTGCTGAGAGTTTTGGCCCCCAGGGCAATTGAGTTTGACACCCCTGCTGTAGAGAATGTGTGTGTGTGTGTGTGTGTGTGTGTTACCTGTGTGCTCTGGGTCAAATTCCTGGAAGGCATTGATGAGGTCTGACTTGTGGGCAAAGAGCTGTTCTCTCAGGGCATGAAGAGCAGAGCGTTCTGTCCGACCAACACTACACACACACACACACACACATACACACACATACATACATACAGACACGTATGCACACACACATACAGACATGCATCAACACACATACAGGTATGCATCCACACACACACGTATGCACACACACATACAGACATGCATCCACACACACACATGTATGCACACACACATATGCACACATATGTGTGTGTGTCGTGTGTGTGTGTGTATGTTTGTACCCATATGTGTGTGCATGTCTATCGCGTGTGTGTGCATGTCTCATGTGTGTGTGTATGTTTGTACCCATATGTGTGTACGTGGCACCCCCCAATCGCTGGGGGGGTGAAACCCATGGGGGTTTCTAAAGGTTGATGCCCATTTTTTAGGGCTTGTCCCCATGTGCGTATGTCGGGAACCCCACATGGGGGTGCATCATCCATCCCCCGGCAGGTGTGCATTGTCCCATGTGTTTTGCCCGGGCCCCATAGGGTGCTTTTTCCATGGGTTTTATTGCCCATGTATGTTTGCCCCCTTATGTGGGGCATTGCCCACCCGCTGGGGTGTGTTGCTGTCCCATGTGGGGGGATGTTTCACCCCATGTGGGGTTTTTTCCATCGCTGCGGTGTGGCTGTCCCATGGGTTTTTGGGAAAACCATTTGTGTGGATCCCATCGCTGCGGTGGCAGTCCCATGGGGTGTTTCCCAACAAACGTGTGGACGTTCATCCGGGGGTGGCTACGTCCCATGTTTTTAACCCTGGTGGCATGTCCATCCGGGTGCATGCCCCTCAGGGTTGCTCGGGAAAACCTTTACTTTTGGCAGCCAATCGGCGGGGGGGCAGGTGTTATTTTCCCCATTGTGGTTTTTTGTTTGCTCATGTCCTACGTTTCATTTTTTCCCCAGGTGTGCAGGGTCCATGGGGGGTTATTTTAAAAATCTAAAATGTGTGCATTTCCATCGGGGGGTGTGCAGTCCCATGTGGTTTGTTTAAAAATTTTGTGTGGCTTCCCATCGCGGGGTGTATTGCCCCAGTGTGTAGGGTTTGCCCCCAATTTTTTGCATTTTCCCAGGGGCGGTGTGCTTTGTCCCATGTGTGTTTTGTTTGAACCCTTTGTGTGTGCATTGCCCATCGGCAGGTGTGCATGTCCCAGGGGTATTTTTGAAAACCCACATGTTGTCCCTTTGCCGGCTGGGGCGGGGGGGTGCCTCGTTTTGGGATTTTTGTAACCCATATTGCTGCTTTGCCCATCCAGGGGTGCTTTGTCCCAGGGGGTTTATGTTTGAAACCCAATGTGGCATTGCCCATCGCTGGCGGGGGTGTAATGTCCCATTTTTTATTTAAAAACCAATTGTGTACGCCCATCGCTTGCCCCAGTGTTTTGTTTCGGGCCCAAATGTGTGTCGGGTCTATCGCGGGTGTGATTGTCCCATGTGTGTGTATTTTTAAAATTTCATGTGCATTTTCCATCGGCGGGTGCATGCCCCCATGTGTGTATTTTTAAAAACCCTTTGGGCTGGCAGGTGTGCATTGTCTCCATGGGTGTTTTGGAAAACCCCCAAAATGTGGCTTTGCCCATAAAGGCAGGTGTCCTTTTTTCCCCAAATGTGAGTTTTGGAAAACCCATTTGTGTTGTTGTTTTTTACGGTAAGTTTTGGGGTTCCCCATGTGTTTTGTTTGTCCCCATATGTGGTACGTTCATCGGGGGGTGTATTGTCCAGTGTGATTTTTTGTACCCATTGTGTGCATGCCCATCGCGGTGTGACCCAGGTGTGTTTTAAAAAACCCATATGTGTGCTTTTTCCATCGCTGTGCTTTGTCCCAGGTGTATTTTTCAGGACCCTTTAGAAGGGAGTGAACAGAATGTCAGTGTTCTGACTGTAAGGGAATTTGTGATTTACTGTCTCTGACCCTCAGTCGCCCCTTTTATCATATTGATAACACAGAAATATGATAATAATTACTAAGCTAGCAAAGGAGTCCACAGAGGTCCCCACGATGTGGAGAGCGGCCTCAGTGTCATCTCTACTCCCTGCAGACCGGGAGGACAAAAGCAAAGAAAGAAAGACCGACAAAGTTTTATCTAAAATACAACGTCGTCGTCATCGTCTTCAGGAAGAAGTTGCTGCACGGCCACGTAGGAGGGGTTGATGATGGAGGACAGGACTCTGTTTATCAGGGCCCTGAAGAGAGACAGAAAACATGGTGCAAGAATAAATGCAATATTTACATTTACATTTACATTTACGGCATTTAGCAGACGCCCTTATCCAGAGCGACTTACAAAAAGTGCTTCATTGTTTTACTCAGAACAAAGTCTCTAGCTAGTTAGTTTAGGCTAAAATCAGGAAGAAACTTTAAGCAAAGATATTATTAGATACAGTCAGTATGGACGCCTAGATATACTCAAATATATACTGAAAAAACCCTACTTAAAAGATAAAAGCAAGAAAAGTCATTACAGTCACAAATATTTAATAAATGCTAGTGTAGTAAAATTTAATTTAAGTGCTCTTGAAACAGATGTGTCTTCAGTCTTCGCTTAAAAACAGCAAGAGACTCTGCCATTTGGACACTCAGGGGAAGTTTGTTCCACCACTGAGGTGCCAGAACTGAAAAAAGTCTGGATGCATGTTTTCCGCGTGTTCTGAGAGATGATGGGTCAAGCCGAGCTGTGCTTGAAGCTCGAAGAGCTCTGGGTACAGATCGGGATTTGACCATTGCCACCATGTATGGAGGTGCTGGTCCATTCTTAGCCTTGTAGGCCAGCATCAAGGTTTTATATCTGATGCGGGCAGCTACAGGAAGCCAGTGAAGAGAGCGCAGCAGAGGAGTAACATGGCTGAACTTAGGAACATTGAAGACAAGTCGAGCCGCCGAGTTCTGGATCAGTTGCAAGGGCCTGATGGTACGCATAGGAAGACCAGCCAGGAGTGAGTTGCAGTAGTCAAGTCTTGAAATGACAAGAGACTGAACAAGCACTTGAGTAGCCTCGCTAGACAGAAAAGGTCGAATTCTCCGAATGTTGTAAAGGAGAAATCTGCATGACCGAGTACAACAATTAATAACAATTATAATAATAACTGGTAGAAAAATTGTGGCTAGCCAATGTCCCCAGGGTCCCAGGAAATTGTAGATAGAATCAAACATGGACATGGCAGGCTCTGGAGGGTACACAGCGCTTTTCATATGTGCAAGCACATCAGTTAGATTGTCATGAGCATCAGGAATGAAAAAGCAGCAAGACGTGCCAAGGACACGACATACACCACCTTCTTTGGCCAATAAGGTGTCTAGTACAATCCTGTGCTGAATGACAGTGATGCACAGCGCAGACAACTCCATATCAACAGCTTGAATAGCAAGCTCAGTTTCATTAGCCAAAAACAATACCTGCCATGCCAAACCATTGATCTTTTTCAGCATAGCAGCTGAACCCCCACCAGGAAGAGGAGACCAACCAAAGGTAGCTCCTGGGCTTGAACATGGATTCCAGAGATGGTATCCCTGGTACCAAATGGGCATTTGATATTCGAAAGACCGTCTGGAACGACCAGATGGTGACATCCCAGAGGGGAGGTACTGGGGGGGTGTATGCTGGCAGGTGGTGTGACTATAGCAGGATAACAGCAGCCATGCCAATACTTAGGGAGGGAGTGCGAAGCGTGGCGACCACAGGCCCACACTAAGCTTGGAGTGGTGTCAAAGGTGAAGTGACAATCGAAATAATGTTCTTAAAGCGGCATTTACCTGAGGTGAAGTTCGCAATGATAACAATGTCACAATGTGAGTTTCCTACCGGGAGTCCAGGGGTGGAGTGTAATAGCAGTCGATAGTTAGTCAGACTTGTTATGGAGTGTTTGTATCTGCAGTCGTAGCGTTGGGTCCTAGTTGAGGAGTCTTCTTCACTCGGGTCGCGTGGATCCACTGCAGCGAGCTATCGGTGAGGACCGCGGTTCTGGTGACAGCGATTATTGTTGTAGGTTGACCATACGCAGCTTCTCCCAGCTTCCGTGGGTTAAGAGATTTCACCAACACTACGTCTCCTGGAATAAATGGGTGAGTCGGCTTATCTGCAGGCAGAGGTAAAGAACAAGACATGTCACCATGAATGCTATTCAGCTTTTCTATGAGACCCAGAGGGGGTCTTCTACGTCGCCTGAGACCCAGAGGGGGTCTTCTACGTCTTCCACGTCGCCTGAGACCCGGAGGGGGTCTCCCACGTCTGCTGTGACCCGGAGGGGGTCTCCCACGTCGCCTGAGACCCAGAGGGGGTCTTCTACGTCTTCCACGTCGCCTGAGACCCAGAGAGGGTCTTCCACGTCGCCTGAGACCCAGAGGGGGTCTTCTACGTCGCCTGAGACCCAGAGGGGGTCTTCCACGTCTTCCACGTCGCCTGTGACCCAGAGGGGGTCTTCTACGTCTTCCACGTCGCCTGAGACCCAGAGGGGGTCTTCTACGCCTTCCACGTCGCCTGAGACCCAGAGGGGGTCTTCCACGCCGCCTGAGACCCAGAGGGGTCTTCTACGTCTTCCACGCCGCCTGCGACCCCGAGGGGTCTTTCACGCCGCCTGCGATCCTAAGGGGTCGCCGTTGTCTCCCGCTGCCTGGCGACGGACTCTTCCTGTCCCCACGGACACTGCGCAGCCCGCCTGTGGGCCTGGACTTGGACAATCTCGTATTGAGGTGGCTGGTGGTTCTGGTTTTTTGCCTAGGTTGCCGTTTGTCCCCTGTTCTGTCCCTGGTTTTTTGTTGGTCCCTGTCCCGGTCGTCGTCTCTGTACGTGTTTGCCTACCCGTCCGTGTGTCTGTGTCTGGGGGTGTCATACAGAGTAGCCACAATGGAATTCAAAATCAGAGAGCTTTGAGCAGGAACCATCTACATTGATGTGGTAACCACCTTCCAGTGGCATTGTGGAGAGATCAATCCTAATGCTTGAGGAATCGTGGATGGACTGCAAACAGTCATGTGAGTCAGGGGTCAGGGCTGAATCAGAATCACTTTATTCCGCCAAGTATGTTGCACATACGAGGAACTTTCCTTGGTGAGAGCTCACATGTATGACATACACAAGCACATAAGACTGTTACAATAACACACTAGAAATATGAAATACAATAAATATATATTGGATATGTATAAGAGCCTGTGTGTATTTGTTATATATATATATATATATATATATATATATATATATATATATATATATATATATATATATATATATGAATATTATGTATGGTGAATAAGTGGCTGTAGATATTATTTACAATTACAATAACTTACTATACAGAATAGTGCAAGTGGGCAGCAGTGTTGGTCAGTGCAGTGAGTTCTGTGCATATTGAGTTTAGCGATCAGAAATACAGTTCAGTTGAGGTGCAGGATGTCACTGTGGTTGAGGAGAGCTACAGCTCTGGGGAAGAAGCTGTTGGCGTGTCGTGTTGTGCTGGTTCTGATGGACCTGAGTCTTTTACCAGAGGGGAGGGTCTCGAAGATGTGATGTCCAGGATGAGAGGGGTCAGCTCTGATTTTGCCAGCACGCTTCCTCACCCTGAAACATCCTGTGGCAACAAGGAAAGCAGGTAGTAAGCTGGAGAATTTGGCACAGGTATTGGTTTGATCATAAGATTCTGAGTTGCACATAAGATGGCCTCATAGCCGGACCGCCGTTGCGCAGTCATGTGTTGTGTTTGTATATTGTTGAGGATATTACCAACCTGATGTGGTGTGTGCAGCACGAGTGGGTGCGATAGAACCAGTTTCTCAGCATCAGTCACCAGTAGTGCAGAGGCAGCAACGGCCCTCAAGCAGGCAGGCATGCCCTGTAAAACACAATCAAGAGATTTTGAAAGGTATGCGACAGGCCTGTATTTACCACCGTGCTCTTGGGCCAGGACCCCCGCAGCAGTGACCCCTTTATCAGAAACATACAGATGAAATGGCAGTTCACAGTTTGGTGTAGGGCCTGAGGTGAGGTCAAAGCCCCTTAGAGGGATCTGAAGGCATGCATCAGTGCAGGAGATCTACGCAGGATGATCTTTAGAGCAGCATTGTCAATCTTGTCATAATCTGAACAGTCCAGTATCCGATGGCGACAGTAGTTAACCAGCCCCAGATAGGAGATGGTAGGCTGGCACCACTGCAGCTTGGAGGTGGATACCTTGAATACACACTGAGTGAGATGGTTTAACAGAGACACAGAACCTTGTTTACAGGCGGAGGCATCAGTGACTGAGAGCAAAATGTGTCTGCATAGCTGATAACAGCACAGTCAGGAGGAGGTGTCCATGCAGCCAAGGCGTTCCTCGCGATGGCAGTGAACACTGCAGGGGAGTCAATGAACCCTTGAGGGAGGTGGCTCCAAGTGAATTGTCATCTTCAGAAAAAGATCTGACAACTATCAGGATGGACTGGCACCGAAAAAAAGGCAGATCAAAAGTCAATAACAGTAAAGTTACAATGTGAAGCATGAATGGAGGTTAGGATTAACTTGCTGTCCAAAACTTTGAAGAGGGTACGTGTCATTATGGGGTGTGGCAGTAGAGGGTAAAAGCAGGTACAGGGAGATGGGGAGTGAAGCTCCTCCTACAGCTCCTCCCTTTTCAGTACCCTTCTGAACTTCCTGCTTCATTCCAGTCTGCGCTGGAGGGTTAGAGGAGTCAGCATGCTCGGCATGGCTTTTTTTTTTTTACCGTATCTGCCCATACAACAGTCTTTGACGGCCTCGGAGTACCCTTTGCAGCTACTGCTGTACGGTTTTAAATTTTCAAAAGTTAACCTTTGCTTCATTCAAAACACTGAATGATTTGCGAGTTTACCCTTAACAAGCTCATAATTTCATAGCTAAAATCAGCCAAATCATTATCATAACTAAAATTAGACCCCATGTCTTAAGGGCGCTCCCAGTACTAGAATAAAAGACAGTTTTAACAACAACAGTCAAAACAGTAGAAAGAAGTACAGAACACGGAGGGCTCAAATATCCAATTTAAATGCAACTATTGACGTTCCGGGCAAAGAAATCAGGGATTAGTACTCCCAACAACAGTGCGCACAAAAATACTTCACTCTCTCGATCAGAGGGATATATTCACTCTAAATGAATCACCCACACGCCACTACGATAACATTTACTTACCGCAGCGGTAGAGGAGCGGAAACCAGCCCGTTTCAGAAGGTCAAAAGTGCTGAACAATCCTTCATAGACAAACGAAAAGCTTACCTAGAAAGATCCCGGGGGCGAGCCCCCAAATTGTTAAGGTTTCTTAAACCGTCTCTAGACGTAGATCAAAACCATCAGGGTTCATAGACAGGATAATAAATTTGTACAGCCCTCAGAGTTCCGTAGCCCAGCGCTGGGAGAACAGATTCACAACACACGGGTGTCAGGAAAGAGTTCTGTAGTTTAATGATAATACATGTAGTTGAATACAGAATAAAGAAAAGAAGATGTGTCTTAACACAATTGGGTAGGAATAATAAAACATATGTATGATTGGTGTTCTCCTTATCAGGAGAGGAGGCACAGAGTCTAGGGATAGTGGAAAAGTACAGAGAGAGAGAGACAGATAGAGAGACAGAGAGAGAGAGAATCAGGGGAGCAGACACAGATAAGGGAGTGAACAGACAACGCGATTCCGCTGCGATTGCGATGCATGTTTCAGTCCAAGAAGGAATGTATGAGCTAAATTCAAGTTATCCATGCCATCAGCGTAATACAACCCACTGCGTAGGAGTTGAATATACCGGCACTTGGCGATCAGAAGTGGAACCTACCACCGCCAGTGCCACCAACCACTTGAAAGACATTTGTTATGATGGCCAAAGTGCCATTTGTAGGATTTGTGGAAACTAAGATAATGTATAACTTTTTTTGTTTGTCAATTGTTCTACTGAGAGAAAATTGCTATGTATTCCCATATTCTAAACTTTGTCCTTAAATTAGACAAATTGTTCAATGAAATTTTATGTTACTATGTTTGGAAAAAAAAATTTATCTGATTAAAAATTTCTTCCTAATAATCCCGGAAGTGCTCAAGCGCAATCTCAAGAAAAATCTAGTCTACGCACAGTATAATCTAAATATCGTCAAACAACATTTTAAACTCATAATTTAGAGCTGGCTAGACGACTATCGGATCTTTTGGAAGTTTAGAAATAGGACTAAAAAGAAATCTATTGTTTTTTATTATTCTCAATAAATGAGACTAAGTATGCTGAGCGTGCTTGAGTGCCCTTCTGTACTCAATAAGGCTGTCCTTCCAGGCACAGTGGAAAATTTTCCATCTTAGTTAATCACCATTTCCGCTCTAATTTATGTGCTATTTGTTTTAAGTTTCGAGTTTGGTCAGCAGTCGGCAAGACTGTCTAATTCCTCTGGATCTGATGGTGAGTAGGTTAAAGTATTTAAGTCTGGGAGGGTTTCAATAAACTGTGTTGCGGTTGATGAATTTATTGAACGTTTTAAACAATGCCGAGGAGACAAGTGGGTATTCAGGTTACGATAGGGTTGCCACCCGTCCCGTAAAACACATGGAATCGTTCCGTATTTGGCAGGTAAATGTTGCGTCCCGTATTGAACGACAACGGAACGCGATTTGTTCCGTATTTTCATAAGTGTCCAATACTCATCTCTGTCACACACACATCAACAAAAAATGTAACAATTAAGCATAAAATAAAATACAGGAAATACAAGGCCAGCTCTGAGAGATACACTTATGAATTTTTTTTCAGTGTCACCTGGAGCGAGAGAGGGGGGGGGCAGTGGCACTGCGCATGCGCAGTAGGACAACGCGATTCCGCTGCGATTGCGATGCATGTTTCAGTCCAACAAGGAATGTATGAGCTAAATTCAAGTTATCCATGCCATCAGCGTAATACAACCCACTGCGTAGGAGTTGAATATAACCGGCACTTGGCGATCAGAAGTGGAACCTACCACCGCCAGTGCCACCAACCACTTGAAAGACATTTGTTATGATGGCCAAAGTGCCATTTGTAGGATTTGTGGAAACTAAGATAATGTATAACTTTTGTTTGTCAATTGTTCTACTGAGAGAAAATTGCTATGTATTCCCATATTCTAAACTTTGTCCTTAAATTAGACAAATTGTTCAATGAAATTTTATGTTACTATGTTTGAAAAAAATTTATCTGATTAAAAATTTCTTCCTAATAATCCCGGAAGTGCTCAAGCGCAATCTCAAGAAAATCTAGTCTACGCACAGTATAATCTAAATATCGTCAAACAACATTTTAAACTCATAATTTAGAGCTGGCTAGACGACTATCGGATCTTTTGGAAGTTTAGAAATAGGACTAAAAAGAAATCTATTGTTTTTTTTATTATTCTCAATAAATGAGACAAAGTATGCTGAGCGTGCTTGAGTGCCCTTCTGTACTCAATAAAGCTGTCCTTCCAGGCACAGTGGAAATTTTCCATCTTAGTTAATCACCATTTCCGCTCTAATTTACGTGCTATTTGTTTTAAGTTTCGAGTTTGGTCGGTGTACAACGGGGCGAGCTTTTTAAATCTGTCCTTTTTATATTTGAGTGGAGCTACTATATGTAAAGCTGATCTGCATGTATTCTCTAAGCAGTCGGCAAGACTGTCTAATTCCTCTGGATCTGATGGTGAGTAGGTTAAAGTATTTAAGTCTGGGAGGGTTTCAATAAACTGTGTTGCGGTTGATGAATTTATTGAACGTTGTAAACAATGCCGAGGAGACAAGTGGGTATTCAGGTTACGATAGGGTTGCCACCCGTCCCGTAAAATATGGAATCGTTCCGTATTTGGCAGGTAAATGTTGCGTCCCGTTATTGAACCGATACGGAACGCGATTTGTTCCGTATTTTCATAAGTGTCCAATACTCATCTCTGTCACACACACATCAACAAAAAATGTAACAATTAAGCATAAAATAAAATACAGGAAATACAAGGCCAGCTCTGAGAGATACACTTATGGATTTTTTTTTTCAGTGTCACCTGGAGCGAGAGAGGGGGGGGGGGGGGGGGGGCAGTGGCTGCGCATGCGCAGTAGGACAACGCGATTCCGCTGCGATTGCGATGCATGTTTCAGTCCAACAAGGAATGTATGAGCTAAATTCAAGTTATTATCCATGCCATCAGCGTAATACAACCCACTGCGTAGGAGTTGAATATAACCGGCACTTGGCGATCAGAAGTGGAACCTACCACCGCCAGTGCCACCAACCACTTGAAAGACATTTGTTATGATGGCCAAAGTGCCATTTGTACGATTTGGATTTGTGGAAACTAAGATAATGTATAACTTTTGTTTGTCAATTGTTCTACTGAGAGAAAATTGCTATGTATTCCCATATTCTAAACTTTGTCCTTAAATTAGACAAATTGTTCAATGAAATTTTATGTTACTATGTTTTGAAAAAAAAAAATTATCTGATAAAAAATTTCTTCCTAATAATCCCGGAAGTGCTCAAGCGCAATCTCAAGAAAATCTAGTCTACGCACAGTATAATCTAAATATCGTCAAACAACATTTTAAACTCATAATTTAGAGCTGGCTAGACGACTATCGGATCTTTTGGAAGTTTAGAAATAGGACTAAAAAAAAAGAAATCTATTGTTTTTTATTATTCTCAATAAATGAGACTAAGTATGCTGAGCGTGCTTGAGTGCCCTTCTGTACTCAATAAGGCTGTCCTTCCAGGCACAGTGGAAATTTTCCATCTTAGTTAATCACCATTTCCGCTCTAATTTATGTGCTATTTGTTTTAAGTTTCGAGTTTGGTCGGTGTACAACGGGGCGAGCTTTTTAAATCTGTCCTTTTTTATATTTGATAAAATATGGAATCGTTCCGTATTTGGCAGGTAAATGTTGCGTTCCGTATTGAACCGATACAACACGCGATTTGTTCCGTATTTTCATAAGTGTCCAATACTCATCTCTGTCACACACACATCAACAAAAAATGTAACAATTAAGCATAAAATAAAATACAGGAAATACAAGGCCAGCTCTGAGAGATACACTTGGATTTTTTTTTTTCAGTGTCACCTGGAGCGAGAGGGGGCGGGGGGGCAGTGCATGGCGCATGCGCAGTAGGACAACGCGATTCCGCTGCGATTGCGATGCATGTTTCAGTCCAAAAAAGGGATGTATGAGCTAAATTCAAGTTATCCATGCCATCAGCGTAATACAACCCACTGCGTAGGAGTTGAATATAACCGGCACTTGGCGATCAGAAGTGGAACCTACCACCGCCAGTGCCACCAACCACTTGAAAGACATTTGTTATGATGGCCAAAGTGCCATTTGTACGATTTGTGGAAACTAAGATAATGTATAACTTTTTTGTTTGTCAATTGTTCTACTGAGAGAAAATTGCTATGTATTCCCATATTCTAAACTTTGTCCTTAAATTAGACAAATTGTTCAATGAAATTTTATGTTACTATGTTTTGAAAAAAAAATTTATCTGATTAAAAAAATTTCTTCCTAATAATCCCGGAAGTGCTCAAGCGCAATCTCAAGAAAATCTAGTCTACGCACAGTATAATCTAAATATCGTCAAACAACAGTTTAAACTCATTATTTAGAGCTGGCTAGACGACTATCGGATCTTTTGGAAGTTTAGAAATAGGACTAAAAAGAAATCTATTGTTTTTTATTATTCTCAATAAATGAGACTAAATATGCTGAGCGTGCTTGAGTGCCCTTCTGTACTCAATAAGGCTGTCCTTCCAGGCACAGTGGAAAATTTCCATCTTAGTTAATCACCATTTCCGCTCTAATTTATGTGCTATTTGTTTTAAGTTTCGAGTTTGGTCGGTGTACAACGGGGCGAGCTTTTTTAAATCTGTCCTTTTTATATTTGAGTGGAGCTACTATATGTAAAGCTGATCTGCATGTATTCTCTAAGCAGTCGGCAAGACTGTCTAATTCCTCTGGATCTGATGGTGAGTAGGTTAAAGTATTTAAGTCTGGGAGGGTTTCAATAAACTGTGTTGCGGTTGATGAATTTATTGAACGTTTTAAACAATGCCGAGGAGACAAGTGGGTATTCAGGTTACGATAGGGTTGCCACCCGTCCCGTAAAATATGGAATCGTTCCGTATTTGGCAGGTAAATGTTGCGTCCCGTATTGAACCGATACGGAACGCGATTTGTTCCGTATTTTCATAAGTGTCCAATACTCATCTCTGTCACACACACATCAACAAAAAATGTAACAATTAAGCATAAAATAAAATACAGGAAATACAAGGCCAGCTCTGAGAGATACACTTATGGATTTTTTTTTCAGTGTCACCTGGAGCGAGAGAGGGGGGGGGGGCAGTGGCTGCGCATGCGCAGTAGGACAACGCGATTCCGCTGCGATTGCGATGCATGTTTCAGTCCAACAAGGAATGTATGAGCTAAATTCAAGTTATCCATGCCATGACAATCTGCAGTCCAACAGAGAAGCAATAGAGGTGTGTGTCTGTGTGTGTCCTTAACAGGCCAATGAGAAAAGGCAGGAATATGAATGTGAAAATTTGTCTGCAGCCTTTTGTGAGAATTCATGATAAGCCCGAGCAGTATTTGACGGTGTAAACACGAGACAATGAGACAAGAGTGTCCAATAGGAGTCCATTTTCAGCTTTCCCTCTAACTTTGATACATATCAAACATATAAAATATATATCAAATATTTAACTGACATATAATTTGACATATATAACTGACATATAACTGTAGTTATATGAGAAGCCTTGCATTTGTTGGAGTGATTCCCAGGAGTTTCGCTCCAAACCTGTTTCAACTCATCCATGTCCATCCCTGCGACTTCCTGGGGGTCGTGGGAGTTGGGGTCCGTGTTGGAGCATGGGTACTGGAGCCTGTCGCAGGAGGCACTGAGCCCCGCCCACCTTCTCCTCTCCTGTAGCTCCTCCTCCACAGTGCGGGTGGAGACACCGCGTGGGAGGCGGAGCTGCAACGTGGACGGCGTAAGCGAGCGGACACGCCTCCTCCCTCCGTTGCCTGAGACGCCGCCCCCCCCAGGTGCCTCCGTTTGCCGACACTGCGGAGGCCTGAGAGCAGAGACATACTGCCAGGAGGGGGTCAGGGATCAGGGGTCAAAATGATGAACAGAAACAGGTCTATAAGACAATGGTGATCACAGCACCTACCTGACACACAGTGAAAGCTGTGGCTGTAACAGCAGAGAAAGTGCCGGAAAACCTTTGTTGAATTTCACAAACGTCTGACAAGTCAGGGGCTATATCTTAATAGGCTTATTTAAATGGTGTGCAAAGCAGAACATTGTTATAAATGACGAGCTACCATTTAATTTGATTTAAAAATAGAAGTTTATTTCCCCATGGGACTTAAATAATAAGTTCATGGAAGTTCCTGGAGGGCTGCAGAACAGTGTGGTTACATGTAAGGTCAGTATTGGGTGAGATTAGAGTTTTTTGCTTGGGCATAGTCACAACAGCAGCTCACTCTGTGTCTTTTCAGTTTGGCAATGACTCTGAGGTCAGTGGTGTGAGAGATTCCACCATGCAGAACCAACACCTTCTGGTCAATCACTGTCGCTAGGGGCAACCAGCTAAAGATCTTCTGAAGTAGCTTTAGAATCCTCTTCCCGTGCACCTGTGATGTCACAATGCAGAATGTACAAAACAAATAAATCTGAATTCCTGAAGGCGTTTACACTCCAGACACCGAGCCGTGTGAAATGTTCGGACTTTGAAACATCACCTGTGCTTAGACAGTCAGTGGTATAAACGAGACTCAGATCTGCAGTAGCACAGTATAAAATGCTTGAGAAATATGAAGTATGTCTGTACTGGCCAGGAAGACTCTCTCTCAAAACAAAGCCACATTACTGAAAGCACCTTCATTCTACTTCATTTAACACCACCAGCATATTTGTAGTATGAGGTACTGAAGTTATGTTAGCCTAGCTCCTTACAGCAAGACATAATCAACACTAAGTGGATGTGATAAATTTAGACAGCCATACTGCTAAGGGTAATCTGCTATCTGTGGTGTTAGCAGCTGCTTCTAATACTCATGTGAAATCTAAAACCTAAATGTTTCACTCTCTGTCTCTCTCTCTATTTTACACTGACTCACTCTCTCACTCCCTCTGTCTTTCTCTAACTCCTACTCACTCACTCTCTGTCTGACACTTTTTGTCTCTGTCACACTCTGTCATTAACTCTCCGCCTGCTACGTTGACCCTCTAGTAGCTCAGCAGGTATTCCAGGCAGACTGAGCTTCTTTGGGATGATGGCAAAAGGCTGTCTAATCCTGTAATCCCTCAGGTGAGTGACTCACATCACACGGCTCATTTAAGAGAGTGTGCAGGGAAAGCTGCTGGTATTGACACACGAGAATTAACCCTAAGCTGGAAACTTCGGAAGTTCACGGTTTGTGTGGTGCACGTGTGCGTCACAAATACGGCACTCACCTTGTACTTTCCAAGAACCTCCTTAGTGAAGCCGTACCTGGAATGAAGAGCAGAGGGGCCTTAACGCAGACTGAACCCCAGAAGCAGACTGCTGTACGCCAGCCAGCTTTCTGACCGAAAACGTACCCACATTTACAGCATTGTTTATGTGTCAATCATTCATGACACCCAAGCACCTCAGGTTCACAATGTGGTCTTCGTGGTTGCCCCTGTTGAGGTGGACGTCACAGGGATACAGCAGCTGGAAGGCGAACAGGATCAAGAGAATCTCCATGGAGTCCTTTCCGCGGTCCACAAAGTCACCGTTGAACACGTACGGCGTCTCCGTCGATGGCAAGCCATTCTGGTAATGGATCGGAAGCTTTACTGTGGTCAGGATTAAAGACTGTTAGAGTACATAAGTATTACCACATCTAACAATACTAACCTTATAAAAAACCAAGAGCAGGTCCTCAAGGTGTCCATGCAGATCTCCTGTGTAGAAAAAAAAATCTGACCTCAGGAAACAACAACATATTAGAAATTCAGCAGTAAAGACTTATCGCCTGTACTGATCCTATATGAATATAATATGAATTAAAAGCAATCATAAAATTAAAAAAATACATACTGATTCTTTCAAACAGCAATAATAATAATATTCATTGTAATTCAACATATTACATTTTTTAAATTCTGTCTAAAACTCTTGTTCTATGAGTTACTTTCCCACTGGCCCAGTTCTCCTCCTACCGCAGATGGTGACCTCCTTGCCCTGGCAGGTGGACACCGTGTTGATGTTTGGCAGGAAATGTAGCAGTTTCCAGGTCTCGCTGAGGAGCTGCAGGACGTAACGTGAATGGAGCAGCTACTAGGGAAGAGCACACGGAATCATGGGAGAGGGACATGGAGCAAACCACACCGGCTCCCAGAATTTCACAAACTCCACATGTTCAGTGAATTCCACAAACTCTGTTCCCTCAGTACACTATTAACAGTTAACAAGCATTCATTCATTAAACAGCATAGCAGGCACTGCAGAAGGTTTAGTTTTAAAAAAAGGTGGTGTTATGGCATGAATCTCAGCAGCTAGTGTTGGTGTGGTGATGTAGACCTCTGGATTTCATGACCTGACAGATTATACATTACCAAATACACCTCCACTATACTTTAATAAGCACATTGGCTGAACGATGCAGTTTGTTGCCAATTCAAATATCTGTATAACACTTTAGCCCAAATTTCCCCCAAAAGGTAAAAAGGTGCCAGCTGTCAATCATTATGATGCCAACCAATCAGAAACAATTCTTACACTGCAAGGCCCAGCTCACCATCATGTTCGTGACTTGTGTCTTTCAGTATGTGCATGGCTGACATCCTACCTGTTTGTGTCTGAAGGCCTCCAGCAGCTCAGCAACGTTGTGCACGGTGAGGGGGAAGGAGATGTGTGGCCCGCTGTAGGTGCCCGCCACCTCCATGTCCTTATAGCAGAAACAGAAGTCCTGCTCCGTATCCTGGAATACCTCGTTCTCACGGAATATGTGGGAGATTATGTTTCCTGGGTATATGCGTGCATACATTGTATGGTTAGTTTGAAATTAAGATGATTTGTGTTATTCTAATTATGCATTTAGAGTTACGTGTACTTATGGTTGTGTTTCTGTGATGTGCTGTACAGTGTTTATGGGTGAGTTATTTTTTTTTAAAAATGAACTGGACTAGAATGATTAAGGCTGTTCAGGCTGCTTTCATTGCATTGTCTGCTGGAATTGTAAAACTTACGTTCTCTGCTGGCAGGGGTGAAGTGATCCATGAGGCAGCCAAAGAAATTGTACAGCTGTGGAGGAAACACAGAATGGTGGTGCTGAACACAGGGCCCACAGCAGCACACAGGCCTGGACGCATGGACACACACACTGTACAGAGCTGGAACAGACACTGGGTCAAAAAATCTGCAATGGGAAAACTGCTTTTAGTAGTCCTGTCTTTTTTTATAATTGCGTAAATATTATGCATGCCTCTACTCAGAAATTTCTGAGTTGAACATCAATGACTTTTTTTACTACAAGGTATAATGTATGTGCTAAAGCTAAAGCTTAATGTGCCAGTTGTCCTTGCTGTCCAGTTGTCCAATTGGAATCCTGAGTCCTTGACTCATAACTCGAATCCTGAGTCCTTGACTCATAACTCAAATTTTTTTTAAATGTCTAATAATTTACATACATTTATGTTTAACCCTTTCTTAGTTTTATGATTACTTATGGTTACTCTATTTGACTTCATTAATGTATCTACCCGTTTTCTTGTCGTAGCTAAAATGTAGCATTTGGGGATCCTAATTTGTAGCGTGCGCAGAATGTGCACATTTGTTATGATAATAGAAACTGTGACGTTATTATCACAACAACATGATACAGCTTTCAGATATGCCGTATTACGTCTCCTGACTCACTTTGATCTGGTCCTGTTGTCCTGCGTACTCGATGGACTGGAAAATGCGCCATGTGCATCGGCGCCTCATCTCCAGTCGTGCCACGGACTGCCGATACCAGCGCTGGATCAGCAGGGCCGCGCGCATCGCTGTCCGCAAGTTGGAGCATTGGAGGGGAACAGGGGCGCGTGAGACTGCGTGCGTGCTGCTGCGGCGGTGAACTTGGTTGGTATAATGTACTCCAACGGCATCAGAGAACAATCTAGCTGCTGTTGTCGATCTGGAGACGACTGACTAGACTCATACACTGTGTTCATTTATTTTGCGATGTGGCATTTATTTAATTTCTTCAGCTAGTCTTGAGGGCAGCTCAAATGGAGGCACATTGGGCTTTTCCAACATCCTATACAGAATGTATATATGCCTACGTTTCTTTTGCTCTTTCTCTGGAATCTTAAATGACATCTAAGACTTGGGCATTGTACTCTAGTGTACTACATTTAGGTAAAGGCCTAATGAAAGTCCTAATTACTCACCTATAGCGGCTTCAGAGGAAAAAAATAGACATATTTTGAAATCCTAATACGAGTAATAATATAAAATAGATACATGGCATTTTTGTAATTTAATTTAGCAACATTCATTACCCGGAACTGGGGCGTGACCTAAGGAGAGAAGAAAAAAGCCGTATATGTGATTAGAACGGTTTATGTTACTCAGAACTCTCGTGCAGAAGACAGTCGATACTCTAGTCAGATCTAGTGCCTACCTACAGAGACACGCATTCTCGTGAAGTAGGCTATATAAATTTATGAAGTGCAGGGAAGATGCTTGTTTCTAATAGTTTGTACCGGAACTCATGGAAAATAAATTATAGAATTAATCTATTATAAAATAATAATAATAATATTGTAGTTATTGTTGATTATGGCAGTATTATTAGCACAGTGTACCTTTGTTCAGTATCTCTTTGTTGCATTTTTTCAGGTGCAGCTGTTGAGGTTTGGTGCTTCCAGATCCCATCTCTGTCTTCACCGTGACACATGGGTCAGATCAGCAGAGCCCCCAGTCTCACACAGCCCCTACAGGTCAGTCACCAGTCTCCCATTACTCCTGCTACTGACAGACAGCATCAGTGAAGTGTGTGTCGCCGTCTGTCCTGTGCACACATAACCCAGCCCCACACGCAAGGCATATAGTGTGCCTGTAATCTCCTGTGCCAAACAAGAATAAACATGAGTTCATCAATGAGAGACAATAATCTGGGGATTATCAATGCCCCGCCTTTAGAACTCTCTGAGTTGTAAGCATTGTTTAGCCACTTTCTAGAACTAAGGGCATTCTGAAATTGTGTCAGTTCTGCTTTTATGCGCCATGACAACATGCGAGATGTGTCAAACTCAAAATCAACAAGACTGAGGTTACCAAGTGAAATGTAATCTTTGCCAGCTGCACACTTTAACAAAGGGTGTGTTCTATGAGATAATCTAGGATGCAAGAATAAAGGACGTATCTCAACTTGATGGTAAATGAGATCAATAAGAAGCAAGGAAAGATTGAAGATGTGTTGTGATTGGCTACATTCACGCATGCACATTCATCTACCTACCGATTATATCCGCTAACAATTTTAAGTTTTAGGTAAGAAGGGTAAAAAATGTGAGTTCGTGAAGCTGCATGTAATGGGGTGACAGAAGCAGCACACACAGGTAGTGCTGGGTCTAGTTTAATGTCCATCTCCATAGTAGACACAACACAGCGTGGCGTGCTCAAAACACAGTCAGCAGTCACTCTGAACATGGACTACAGACGATAGTCACGAAAGAAGGCGGGGCAAAGCCTACCTCTGCACAGTCCACTGAACGTGAAGCTTCTCACCACCAGGCTCTGGGAAGCAGGTCCCTGGTCTCTTAGTGGAGTGTTTCACCAGGCTCTCTCTGGGTAGCAGGGCCCCAGACACTCTTCTGGCCCCAGACACTCTTCTGGTATGGGACACTTGTACTTCTGAGCCTCTGCACAGTGACCAAGCAATGACTAACAAGATTAGGGTTAGGGGTCAGTGTAGCTGCTACAATTTGTTTGCACAAGTGTAATGACAAGTATAAGGCTCTTAACTTAGCTGTATGACGAGTCTGTACAAACTGTAGTAAACACCTTGAATGGGCAGCGTCCTGTATTGTGGAATCATTTATAGGCTTTAACTGATTCAAATAAATGAAATAAACAAAATTTATCGCATTGAAAATGAGGGGTTCGGTATCAGCAGTAGTTATGATACATTGTGATGTGCACAACCCAAGCTGTAAAAAAAATTGTGTGAAAGGATACAAGAGTTTTTTCTCCTTTGTATGGTCAGTTATACTAAGTAACACCATTTTTCTCATAAGAAAAACTTAAATATAATTGAAGAAAAACAAGTGCACAAATTTAGCTTCACACATAGAGAGTTTATACTTACTAATGGGCATAATAATCTGTAGTGTGTCATTGATTCTTTTTACTTGCTAATGGGCATAATCCACAATGTGTCTTATTCATTGTTTATACTTACTAATGGGCATAATAATCTGAAGTGTTTCATTCATTGCTGCCAGTAGTTGGAAGCTCTTCAGATACTGAGTCTCATTCAAATATCATTAGGGCTGTAATTACTACATTACCAGAGAAACAACCATTAGGGCTGTAATTATTACATTACATTACCAGAGAAACACTAGGAATAGGTATTTTTAGATACTTTACAAGAAAAAAGGTACGATCTTAATGACTGATGCAGACTGATGTGTGTAATCATTTCAACAGAACAAATTTTGTTGACAGCACAAAATAACTGGTGTCTGGAGTGCTGTTTATTTACCTCTAACATAGCTGTAAAACATCTGCTATAAAACACAGTGCAGATTATGTCCATTAGCCAGTATAAGCAGCGAATAAAACAGTGCAGATCATTGTGCCCATTAGCAAGTATAAACAATGTATAAGACAAACTGCAGTTTTTGAACCATTGAAAAGGTATCCTCTGCCTTAAGACACCGTTCATACGCGAATACTTAATATACGAATACATCTGAATATTAAGTACTAAGTTGCTAATACTACTAATCAGAAAAAACCAGTCCATGTGCTGTGGTCCTCCTTGACTGGAACTTGATTCTACAGGGAACAAAAATGTCTTTCATTTTTAGAAGTTGCACTGTGATGGGTCATTGTGCATCTGGCCTTCCTGAAGTTTTCCCACCTGTGGTATGCGGTCTCTGTCAGCAAGTCCTATCGGGCTTTCCTGGGATGTCTGGCACTATGGCCTCCTGAAAGCACTCAGGCGAGCTCAGGGAGTGGCCAGCCAACATCTGCTTTCAAGGCCACTTGTACCATTCCATCCGGGGTTTAAACGCTTGTTTACGAAAAGTACTGGACAGTGAGGTCTTCTGAGGCTAAGGGTTGACTTGTCCTGAGGAGACCCCAGTTAGGGGCATGTCCTTAGGGAAGGATGCTTCATTGTACGTTATTGTGATTGTGATTAATAGAGACTTGTAAGGGGATTAGACCTGTGCACACTGTCTGACTACATCTGTTGGTAAGCACACAAATTTATTGCTGTTACGTGTCTGTTATTTACACTTTACACCAACCTGATCCAAGATGTACTCTAAGATGTCAGGTTGCTTTTAAAATAGCTCTTGGGAGGCTTCCAGTTCAAACATATCCTCCTCCAGCAGAGCAAGTTCAACTTTGTACATACAGGCAGATTTGCGGTTCTACACAGAAAAACCCAGATGTATACCATGCGTGCCACATGCAAACCCTACTGTGATTCCACCTTTTTGATTATCCTCATGGTAATGCATGAACATGGCTTTGGTAAACAGGGTTACCCAGGGTTACAGAGGGTTACCTAGGGACAGGCTTTCCCTCCCCATCTGCATGCCATCCCTGAACTCCTGCAGTGAACAGTACTGATATTAAAGTATCAGTCCCTGCCAAAGTCTGGTCTTTTTCCCACAGATGGCATTTTGGCATGAACAGTTATTGGCTTCTTTGTTTTGCTTCCATCCCCATTTTGTTTTTGTTTTTTTTAATAATTAGTGCTCACCATATCTTCCACAAGTCTCTGCTCTCCTGGGAAGGACTTGGGATCCTGTGAACCTATGCCAGGGCTGAAAGTGGGGAATCAGGGCACACCTGTGGACGCTTCCCCAGGTCTGGCACTTTTTCCATCCCTCAGAGTTAAGGCCTCAGCCTGGGGAGGCCGCCTATGTCGGGTGTGCCGCCACTAGACCTAGCCATGCCACGTTGTTACCAGGGTTGTCTCTGTTGTGAAGGACTGCTAAGGAGGAACCGTCACAGAGCAACATGAAGAACTCCCCTGTGTCTGCTGTAGCCTTGACTTCAAAACACACCTTGCGTGCTGATGGATGCTGCTCCATCCACTGTCTCCTTTTTACTGTCCTTGAATGGCAGGTGCACAGGGATAAATATGAATTGCTGGTTCATCTGCGTTGATCACCGGGAGCTCACAAATGTGGTCATGGTGAAGGGTTCCTAAAACATATTGCAGGGATCAACAATGTATTTTCGTCTCTAAAGTGTAAACTACGTATTTGCAGATCCATGATTTCATTATTAGGATCATTAGTTTGTACTATACATTGTTGACAGTAGAATATTTGTTGGTACCAGTGCTATAAATGCTAAAGCAGTGCTTGATTCTTAATGTATTAATTTTTCATTTTGAAAATGGATGTCATGGGTATTGTTTTTTTTAACTGACCTTAAATGTGGAGTTGATAATAAATAAATCTGCAGCCACACCAGACAACACTCAAGATTAAAATATACAGCAAATCAAGTTTTAAATATCAGTTTTAGCAGCTTCATGGTAAGGAATGAGCTAAAGGTGTCAAAGCAACTACCAGGTGTCAAAGCAATCTTACGAGGTTTAACTGATCATCGCAGCTTTAAAACATTGAAAGGTGCTACATAAGTGTAAATTTCATTCATACCCAAAAAGACAACAAAGTCCCAATGTTTTATGATCACAAAAAGCACCTCAAAGTCTGTTTCTTATATTGTGAAGACTCTACAGGAGAAAACTGGTCAAACTGTTGTAATATGTAAAGGTTTCTGGAGCTCATGCTCATCTCATCTGTTACGGTTTACACTCCATCATGCATAAATAGCACATGTAACATCTCTAAAGCTGGAACATGAGCAGAGATCTTGCAAATGTAAATTGCACTAATATGTGGACTATAATTTAACTATTTCTTATATAAGATTAAATTCTATAAAAAAGAACAAGACAGCCTGTTGCGAACATTACAACATTTTTATTGAATGAATTTGCAACCAAGATATAATTACAGAGAACAACATATCAACTTTAACAAAGTAGGCCTAATCCTCATTCAAGTTTCAAGTTTAAAAACAAATTGACTGTCCTTTTCTTTCCAGTCTTTCTTAAACACTAGCCCTCTAAGGATAACAGTCACATTTAGATGTACATTAAATTGTCCTCCAACCATATCTGGAGAGTGAAGGCCCACAAAAGGTTACAACAAGGTTTCCAGGATAAACCGTATATATCTCAACACATGTGGGAAGACAGACTGTAGTTCTGTATTTCACATAAGAGATAAGAACTGCACACTCTCTTGAAACTGTCCCATTCAATGCGATGAAGAATGACCTGTTCGTTCGCCTCAGTCAAGTGCTTCATGGGGCTGGAGAAGAGAGTCACGCTGTCCTTTTCTTCAACAGTAACAACCCAAAGTAGTCGTTCGATAGCAGCCAGATGTGGATCTTCCTCCACTGAAGGAACGGCTGACATGGAAGCTTTTAGTACTTGAGCAACGTTAGCCATCTACACTGTTCACTTAAGCTACATTTAAGATTTTAAGTTATTACATTTAGTGGTAGATGACATTTCTTTGTGCTAATGGTCCTGTTAAAAGGTTGATTTGCAGGAATTTACATCAGATTAGTATGTAAATATCGTTTTGTTTTGCACAATGTCAGCTGAACCTGATATTTATATTATATGCTGAGATAACACTGCACAACAAGGTTTTTGCTTCTTGAACACTGTTAGGTGTTTCTTATAGATTTTTGGGTGCTGAACACAAATATCACATAAAAATTTACGTATCACGTACCGTTTAAGAGAAATCTTCAGTTTTTATTTTAATGTTTACTTAATGTTTTACCCAAACATATCACTCCAGTAAGTGACTCATCACCAACAGTTTGTGCTGCTTGGGTATGTCCAGGCATGTATCAGACCAGGTTGGAAGCTTTTCTGTGGAAATATGACATCTTGGGCCTGCCTGGGAAAGTCAGAACGAGCTTGGCCTTCCTCAGCATGCTATAAAAGTGGCTTGCATAAACCGATCCTGCTCATTTGGTTAATACAGAAAGCTAGTGTATATGGGTGCATCATTCTAGTGAAATACAGTGTCTGTATCAATAATATAAAAAAAAAAAGTAAATTTAATGCTATGGCTGTTTTGCTGTCTGGCGATATGTCTCGTCAATGTCGTAACAGCATCAACATTCTGCTATAAGACATGCTCTCCTATATACCCGATTGAAGGTGTTTGCATTTCCCCATGCCAACCTGACCTCCAGGTGAGGGGGTTTCACACAGACATGCCCAAAGAGGGGCACCTTCGGTGGGCACAGCAAGCTGGCGGAGGGCCCTGGTCCCTCCACCCCGTACAAGCAGCCACTGGCATAATTTCAATACTTCCAGGGGCGGCCTGGAGCTCTCGGTCCGACAGGGTGCACCCTGCTCGGGCACAGCAAGCTGGTGGAGGGCTCTGGTCCCTCCACCCCGTACAAGCAGCCACTGGCATAATTTCAATACTTCCAGGGGCGGCCTGGAGCTCTCGGGTCCGACAGGGTGCACCCTGCTCGGGCACAGCAAGCTGGTGGAGGGCCCTGGTCCCTCCACCCAGTATGAGCAGCCACTGGGGTGGCCTGGAGCTCTCAGGTTTGACAGGGTGCACCTTGCTCATTCTTGCACATTCTGCTATATTAAGTTCTGTTGAACTTAATGGCTCATGGGGAACATAAACGTGATTAAATAGGTAAAAATATAAATGTCTGTTTCTTAGAGTTCCTACGTGATCCAGTAAAAATAAACTATATTTGTGCATATCCTATAGGTACCTGTCACAATCACCAAAAATTTTTCAGGAAGCAAAAATTTTATCACAATTTGTTGTGCAGTGTAATTTGCACACAGTCATATTAACTGTCAGCTTTAACTGAATCAACATGCCAATCTGATGTTGATTCATCACCTTTGCACTCTGAATTAATACTGTATTGAAACAGCATTTAAATCTAAACAAAAACTCAACACCAACATTACTTCAATCATATTTCAACATTTTTTGCAAAGCTTTCAGAAACAGTAAATATCAGCACAATGCATATATATGCATAAGTATAAATAGCCTACATATAATAAAAATACATTTGCATAAATAAATACATTTGTGCACATGTAAATAAAAAAAAAAGATTGATTTTGTCAATGAGAAAAACAAGCATTTCATAAACAGAGCAGATCTTCTAACTTACATGCAACAAAAGAGAAAGGCATATAACGTAAAGCACTGAAAATACCTAATCTTACACAACAGACAGAAATAGTTGGGAGATTATTTAACATCTGTGCTAAAATGTCTTCATCACATGCTTCGGAGAAATATGTGCCTCTACACTAGCGGTAAGAAACATCTAAACTCGCTTGGCAATGTGAAAAAAGTTCCAAGATTTTACAGCTCAATTGAAAACATTCAAATCATATACACAGAGCTGGACAATTAGCTACATACCAACTAGCCCCCATTGCTAAAACTGAAGACATTATCATTGGCGAGCTAACCTGCTCTAGCCATCCAGCTAAAAACTCCTGTCACGATCAGACTTTTTGTCACAGAAATGTAAACGCTTCAAAATAATCCATATTCACTTAGAACCGATATATTACCGACAAGCACTCAGACAGTGAAAATGTTTTTTCCTTACCTCAGAGACAGCAGTCTGTAACGGCCGTTTCTGTCTGTGGAAATTTCCAGAGTGAGCTCGCGAGAATGTGGTCGTCTCAACGGATAATCAACGTAACCGCCAATTTTGACCGTTGGTCCGACATAGTACTGACATCAAAATATCTTACTTAGAAATGTAAACCAAGTATTGAGGTAAAGGAAAAAATACAAACACGATTAAAATACGGGCAGAGCTAGCATGTTTTTGTGTCTAGCTAGCTCGGATTTGTGTGGAATTAAGCATTCCTTGTCTTCAAACATTTATTTCCCATTTGACATTTTAACGTAAAACGTGTAACAATGCATTATAAAATGCCCAAGGATTATGTGGTAAGATTTAAAAAACATACTGTTTGTAACTTTTGTAAAGTCAGCAATAAAACAGAATGAAGTTAACACCAGTTTTTAGGAAGTGTTGGGTGTGTGGGGGAAGACAAATGTTTAGGAATGTGGTTTAATTTGCGCGTTCTTAAATACCCTAAAGTATCTGGAGTAAACAGCTTTTCTCCAAATACGTTGTCAATAAAACTGTGACCCATTAGTGTGTGTGTAATACTGCTATTCCATTATATAGTTATATAATTACCTCTTATGTAATATTAAACATGTAAAAAATTAACAGAAATTATGCAGTGTGTGAGATTAGGGAGTGCTAAAGATCATTAAACATAACTCATTGTGACCATAATCCCAAGGTTTGATCATTGTTGTCCAAATTTGCTCTAAGGTTCAAAATTGATAATGTTACATATGTTACTGTTCTCTGAATAGTGCCATTGATAAAACACTGAAAAAATGAAAAAAGTAGTGTTTTTTCCCCTCAGTCTTTTCCTGCTTCTGTCCTCCCTCGCACCATCTCCCAGTTGTAAGACATGAAAACAATGTCGAGTATTCCAAGGACAGACCTGGCGTCCGTGGAGATAAAACGCAGGTTTCCCAGGCTGTCCGGAACAGCAGCTCTCTTCCTCCTCACGGTCGTGTTTCCATAGGCACACTGAGCAACGGAGCATCCCTGAGTAACATTCCCAGATCACGGCTCCTCCTGCATCTCCTCCGGCCTGGGACCAGTGCAAAGCACAGGCACCTTCTACCAAACCTCCGCCCTCCTCGTTACGCTTACATCTTGCTTGGCCAACATGGTTCTGCTGCTGCTTCTGACCATCATGCTGGTCGTTTGCCCGCACGGGACTCCGGTTGTTCTCCGTCACTCTCCAGGGGATCCTGGACATGATCAGACTTATCCGGATGTCGTCAGCAGGTGAGCAACATCTCTTCACCCACCACAGTCCCTTGGGCAGGGCTGATCCACGCTCTGACCTGACCGTATTGCAACTTGGTTAAGAACTAAGTGGCCACAAAGGGTGAAATCAGACATCAGTATTACTCTATTCAATGGATGAAATCAGATATCATCATTACTCTATTCAAAGGGCAAACATCAAATGTTATTCAAAGGGTGAAATCAGAGGTCAGTATTACTCTGTTTATGTCTGTTCTTTCTTGCTCTTCAGTCTCTAAGGTATGCTGAGATTTATAGTGCTGTTCCCTTATTTTTAAGGCTTGTGAGGACACCGCCTTCATTGAACTCTGTGCAGGACATTTTTGGTTTACTGTTTCACTGGCAACATCTTTTCTTAATTTTCAGTAAAATGTTTTTTTTTAAATGTTGTAATCCTATCACAGTATGCATGCTGTTTATAAAATGGTTCTGATGTATGAAGTTTCACGGAGTGTCAGGCTAAAGTGTGTGGTCAGGCTACCGGACTCAAATTGTGTGCAGTTCTGTGCTGGTTTTTGCGCCAATGGTTTGTGTGAGATGGTGCAGGGAGAGTTGCTGGCGTGACCCATAATTACAGACGCATGTATTACATGGCGTTCTTTTCTGGAATGAGTAACACTATCAATCCCTTCACAGGGCCAAGTCTCAGCCCCGCCCCCAGCCCAGCCCAGCCCCTCTAAAGACCATAACTCCCGTCGTAAATGATCCATCGTGTCGTATTTTATCCTGCAACCTGTTCTTGTTGAAGCAGAATACAATGTTTTGGCGTCCACCATTTTGGCCATGCAAAATGAATGCAGTCGTTTTGTTTTTCCCTCCAAGAGATAGAACTGAGCGACCAAGCCCATCACATGTGATTCTAGTGAATCACATGTGATTCTAGTGAATATTTTGTTGTAGGCAGGGGTGTAGAGATGTAGCTGTTATTATGAAAAAATGGGTGAAATACATGTTACCCTGTTATTTATTTGTAATATACTAAAGGTATTGTGGAAAGACAACATATTTTCAAATGTCATGGTCTGTTTAACTGTTGTAGAAGGAAAAACCATGAAAACCCATGGCCAGTGTGCTTAAGTTGGAGAACGTTCTGTATTTCACAGGTGCAAGGGGGAGACCCTGCGTACCGTCCGAAAGGTCATCCTGGATTCCCTGAGTCTGCAGGCCGAGCCTCACGTGTCTGTTCCTGGAATGACACGGCTCAGGGATCAGTGGAAAACCGCCTTTGAAGGAACCGGCCGAGCTGCAGCACAGCAACTGAACAACCTGAACGTTCCTGGTATATTATGCCTTGAGTTGGGAAAAAACATTTATACATTTTACAATTTAAACATTTGTAAACATTCAGCACACGTGTGTACTGAAGACATGTAGGGATGTTAAAAATTGAGAGAGAAAGAGAGAGAGATTTTATATATATATATATATATATATATATATATATATATATATATATATATTGCACCATGTCTTATAACCCTGTTTTGTGTTCTATTTCCTGCAGAGAGCAGGTGCTCCTCGGAGCCTCCCAGCGCAGGGAACTCCTCATCCCCCATGTGCTGCAGACTCACCTCTCAAGTCTTCATCAAAGGTGAGCATTCTTAATTAACGACATAATTTATTCTAATTATTTTCATTGGTCTGCCCACACTGTGGTGTCATGTTTCCGGTGGCGTCTTTGATGAGTGACTTGTTTAGAAAGTATGGCAGGTGTTGTCTGGAGATTTCATTTATACATATATGAAAAAGTTCTGCCTCAGTTTATCCCGTATTCAGTGCAGGCTGACATATTTGACACACACGGTTTGTCTACACACGATTCAGAGCTCCAGTCATACGTGACTTCAGCATACGTGACTTAGCACCAGCACGTGACTTTATATTTGGTGCTAATAATGATGGATCACAGCTAATAGTTAACTGTGAAATGTATGGAAACCTATGTATGGACTGAACTGGATGATAAACTTTCATATGAAAAGTGGAATATTGGTGAGAGTATAGAAGGTGTTCGGGTCTGAGAAGGCTGGACTGTGTGAACTGTGTTAGAAAGCCACTCGCCTCTTCCTAGTTAGAGCTTTGTAAAGGTCTCTGCATGGGACTGTGCTGACCTGTTCTCTGTGTGCGATAGATCTGGGCTGGGACCAGTGGATCATCTACCCTGAAACCTTCAGCTACACCCGGTGCAGTGCATACAACCCCCGCGTGGACCCCACTATCTCTCACTGCGCAGAAGACAGTCCCAAGACCCAGGTCTCCTCCTCACAGGTCAGCTCCACCAATAGACACGGAGGAAGAATGTGTCTTTAACTCTAGGCGAACATATATGCACTGAGCTGAATACATTTTGCAGGAACATAAAATGGCAGCTGCGATCGGTAATTGAAGCATGAATGAGTTTGTGATCTGAAGCTCTTCCGTGTGCTCAGTCGTCAGCCTCAGTCTAACTTTGCTTTGGGGCAATTTTGAGCAGTATATCAAGTCAGGAAAATAAATTGCACCAGAAAAAATCTTGTACAAAATGTAGAATGTAACTGTACGCTGTATCTGTAGCAATAATTCCAGGGTAATTAATGTGTAGCAATACGCTTATTCACTGGACATCTAGACTATTAAAGCATGTTGTTTAATATTGTAAACACACTGATGCATTGTAAATGAACTGTAACAGTGGCTTTGTAAAGCAAAGTATTACCAGATGCGATGCCATTGTTTTCTTATGTTGTTATTACCAGCTATCCTAACTAAACTAACCAATTAATTAATTTTATTTATTAGGGGATATTTTTGTAAAGTGTTTTGAATGTATGATAGCTATAAATGTATTATAAGGATGTATATGATATCTTTGTTTTCCATATGTGTTCCATTTCTCATGAACAAGCCACACGGTTTGGAGATATGATTACGTTACCATTGGTTACACATATGACTGTAGATATTTGGAGTCCACTGATTGGCTATTCTGTGGGAGTGTCTAGCACACAAGACCTGAATGCTGGAGTGCTATCTGTGCTTTGACTGAACAGGTGTCCCAGTGTTTTCTCAGGCTAAAGTGAGTTTCCGTTTGCAAGGTCACCACGTGTCAAGGAGCTCACAGGAACTATTTCTCTGTGCTTCTGAAATGTAGTCAGGGGGGATATTACAAGCGATGTCAGCAGCAAATAGTGTAACGTAAATGTGACTGTTGGTCTCCTGATGTTTATAGAGGAACTAGGTGACCCTGCGGATAGTTCTGTGTAAACAAATCAGGGACACAAGCTGAGAGCCAGTGTGCTGTCGTTTGGATGCCAGCCAGCCTGCGCAGGGATGAAATAATCTGAGAAAGCTTTTTTTTCTTCCTGTAGAGCTTTTTTAATGTGTTTAGCAGAAAATGTAAGAACGTATTCTTATGCTAATCTCTCTCTCCTCGTCCTTTCTTCAGGAGCTGTGCTGTGAGCCAACCTCCTATGACCTCATACCCTTCCTCTACCTGGATGCGATGAGTACACTGGTCATCACCTCTGTGCCCATGATCCGTGAGTGTGGCTGTCGACCTGTGGATGACCCGGAGGCCCTTAATCCATGAGAGGTCATGACCCTAGCTCTGAATACTTTGCCTTTTTACCTCTTAAGTCTTTGACACTGATGCTCAAAAGCCAGCGTTTATTAAAACAAAGTTCTCAACTTGGACTAATAATTAAAAATACAGTAATCTTTGCATTTTACAACACTGCTTGGAGCATTACAGCATGGATGTCTGTAATGGACACTGTAAATATGGTCACTTCTGCAGCAGTTCACTCTATTCCACCTCAGTGCATAAAATAAAAAGAAAATGTCTTACGAGGAAAATCAAAGTGAAGGTTAAAGTCAGAATTCAATCTCTATTGGTCTTTGAACTGTGTGTTTTGGAGTTTTTTCCTGTGTGAGTGCTTCAGTGGCTGGGCTCAGATCCAGACAGCAGTGAGTGAGTGTTCCTCACCAAACACACACACACATACACACCATTGCAACAACTCTTCCGCACCAGCCTTTTCCCACGTTGGGCCTCTAGAACACTCCAGTAAACAGCCTGGAAAATATACTCCCACAGAGGAGCATAAATTACCCTGAACATCGCTTCAGCCTCCGCTCCTGCGCTACGTGCACATTGTGTTGGTATGTTTGGTGTTAGTTGCTCACTGCTGTCAGATGTTAGTCTTGTGTCTCGAGCCCAAAAGCTATTTAAAGTATTGAATTCTCCCATGCCGTTCACAACATACACACATGGAGAAGTCTTATTTAGTCTCGCCATGTTCTCAAACATCCTAAACAATATTTATCCAGTTGAATCACTTCTTGTCCTCAGCATATTAACCCTCTTCTGTAATCCTGTTTACATTCTTCCAACATGCTTGCTGAACAGTTCTGCAGTTGTACATTTCTCGCCGAACAGTTCTGCAGTAGTCCGTTTCTCGCCAAGTAGTTCTGCTGTAGTTCATTTCTCGCCGAGCAGTTCTGCTGTAGTTCATTTCTCGCCGAGCAGTTCTTCTGTAGTTCATTTCTCGCCGAGCAGTTCTTCTGTAGTTCATTTCTCACTGAGCAGTTCTGATGCAGTCCATTTCTTATCCGTCTGCATTTAAGTCTCCAGCTTCTTCACATTATTTCATTGAATTATATATCTTCTTTGATCTTTAATGCATGTATAAGTTTAATACAAGTCACTCCAATACTAATGTTTTTGTTATAAACACTATATACAGCAAGGCAGTTTTGTACCAGGTATGTGTATCGGCCTACTGTTTTGTTAAATAAAGTTTCATTTTAAAAACATGAACTTGTAAGTCATTATTACATTCAACTCTAGGCTCAATCATTATTGAAGTAAATTTGCCACGTGATCTAATTTACTATGATCATTAGTGTATCGCCACCTTTATCAAAGACTGCAGGATAAATGACAACATGTCTGCAGGCACACACACACACACCCTAACACCATCGTCGCACTGATGACTTGCATGTGCAGGAGGACATTTGGTCTATGGCACATTTTCACGAACTGACTTCTGCTGTAGGAGCAGTACCCCTCTGATATGATCGCTGAAATACTGCATGCTATTGCATTTCATTGTGGTTGCCAGAAATCTTATTCTGGGAGCGGCTGGCACATGTGGAGGTGAATCACACCTCGCCACGCCGGTCAGGGTCCTAGTTCAGCGGCACTCGGGCTGCAGGGTATCGGAACCGATACTCCTCTTCTGCCCACTGGAATTCTTTTTATTTTTCCATCCTGACACTCCGTGATTTCAGAGTCCAACAGACAGCGGGAGGGGGAGGGAAAAAAGGGAAAACAAACAGAAAAATACCATGACCAGAGAGTGAGAGAAAGAGAAAAACAGAGAGAGAGACATAGAGAGGGAGAGTGAGAGAGAGAGAGACCAAGAGAGAGAGACAGAAAGAGACAGAGAGAGAAAAACAGAGAGAGAGACATAGAGAGGGAGAGAGAGAGACAGAGAGAGAGGGAGAGAGAGACAAAGAGAGACAGAGAGAGAGAGAGGGAGGATTTTTCCCTCCCCTGAACCCACTCTGAGACAGCATGGCGTATGTCAGGTCTTTCTGGTTGCCGTGGGGAACTCTGTGTTCTCTACTACTTTTCCTGTTTGCTCAGGACACGTCTTGGGAGTGTAGGAGCAAGGATGACCTCCTCACGGAGATGTCACGGGACGTGGATCTGCCGTCAGAGTGCATGATTCACTGCACTGCCCGTACGTACGCCCGTGTTATGGAGATGCAGGACAAGCTTACGGTTCGCTTCCGAGAGTCCTACGCTGGTGAGTCCCCACAAGCACAGGAATACACGGCTCTCCCTTTCTCTGATGAATGTCTCTGCAGCACTGATGTGCTCTCTGCCTGCGTATGTCTGCCTGTGTAGCAGCCGTGCTTTAACATTGTGCTGCTCTGTCTGCAGAGAAACCTGAGGAGTACTGCTGGTCCACGCAGGTCCAGTGCAGCCCATCCCAACGCCTCCGGAGCGCCTTCATCGTCTTACCTGTGGACACGGCGGCGGACGGCAGGGCCGGCGTGGCCATCGAGGTCAGCTCGGAGGTCAGCTCGGACGCCAGCGCGCTCAGACTGCCCCGGCACCTGGGACGCTCTCTTCTCCCTGCTGCTTGCGGCCTGCGCTTTGACGTCACGGAGCTCCTCGTGAGGAAAGATCGGCCAGCGGTGGTCTGCGTGAGAGTCGTCCCCAAGCAGCTGAGCGTCCCGCGCGGGGGGCTGAGGTGCCCTCCGTTTCTGGCTACAACATGGAAGCCCTGGCTCCAAGGAGAGGGGTGAAGAACCTACCCTGCCCTTCCAGAGTCACGCCGGGGTCAGTCGAGGGATTATTTTTATACAGAATGTAACGTTGGATGCACATGAGACGCACCGATGTTGCTATCAGACAACAAGCAAATCTCACTACAGATATATACCGTTATATAACGGATAATTACCCAACAAGGAACTCAAAAATGTGCCTTTGACATTAAACGTTTCATGCTTTCATGTTTCGAGACATTATAATATGTAGGTCCAGTAACAATGAATAATATAGCAGTGAACAATGTGTATGATGAGCAGTGTGTATAATTATTTGACTATTTGAATAGTACAATGAATAAATAATGTGGTGTTTGTAAGCTGAAAGCTAATCACTACAGCAGTTTAAATTGTTCAAGACTGAACGCAGCATGAAGTTCAACGACTCGGGGAAACGGTGAAAGACTCTCGCCTGACACTGGCCTTTCTTATTAACAACCTGGAAACGCCAAGAACCTGGGACACGGGACTGTCATGGAGACCGTGGAGCTGCGTTATGAGCTCTGATCTCTCAGCAGACCTTCTTCATCTGAACAAGCTGCAAGTGGTCTCCACAGCAACATGGGGATTAAGGTGTGGCAAAGCTTGAAAATATGACTTTTTACCCAAACCCAGGTAATATAATTTTATATTTGGATCACCATTTGATTTGTACCCTGACATGTCTGATACCTTTTGTATTGCCTTTGCTTAGACCTGCTGCTAAATTAGTTCTGTTTTCATTTTTAGAACTTTGCTTTTGTTCTTTGCTTTTTTCACCCTCTGCCTGTTATTTTCATTTGTTGAATAACATAATAAATGTGCTTGTATGTTACACCATTAAGAGACTAATTTGCAACCTTTTATTATTTTTGTCCCTTGGCCTGGAGGAATTTAGATTTTACTAATATACATTTACAACTAATTATGTGTATTTTTATATCAGTTATATATAATATTATATATTATATATATTATATATTATATTTATAATATAAGAGATATTTATTACTAGTACATTTGTAAGTTTTGGCAAATATACGAATTCCCTAACGATATTTCTGTGGATCAATTCCAAAATACACACCCAAATAATGACGCCATGGTGTTTTATTTGTCTGTGTTTTTTTCTGAAAACGTACCAACTGTGACAATGGTGCCCCCTTGAGGACATACTGCACATCGTACTTGTTTTATTTACTTTTAATTCAAACCCTAGATGGCGCACTAGAACGACATGTGACGTTTTCAGGTGAGCTATACAAACACACACACCAGTACGCCTCTAACTCTAGTTTCTTCTGCACTGTAGGACAGATCCGTTCAGAATTCGGATCGTTATGACTGCATTTACACACACACATGTTTCTGCACAGAACGTTTACAAACTGTGCTACCACAGCAGAGCGAGCGAGCTTATAGCTACAGAACCGTTCAGGACGGATGGCTTAATAACTAGGGCTCGGTTATTGGTTCTTTACATGTTCTACTTTACATGTTGATTCCTCCACTTGATTCCTTGGCTTGTCAACAGTCGGCATTTGAATATTTCCTTTTCCATTTGCATAAATAAAAGGTGCACTAAAACAATCCAAACAACTCCAGATAACACAAATACTTCCTGTCAGTGATTTATAGCACAACACTTGTGACAAAAAGAAACGTAACCATTCTCAGGAGGCCGGAACAGCACAGAACGGCCTGACACCGACATAGCAACTTTCTCCCCCTCCCCCCCTCTCTCTCTCTCTCTCTCTCTCTCTCTCTCTCCCTCTCCCTCCCTCCCTCTCTCTCCCCCCTTTGTCTCTCTCACCCCTCCCTTCTCGGTTTGAGCCAGGCACCAGTATTCTGCAGAATGTGTGGCCAGTGTCTGACCTTTCTCCTTGGTTGAGTCACCAGGCATGTAGATGTGTGTTCCTGCCTATGCCCATGAGCTCTCTCTCTCTCTCTCTCTCTCTCTCTCTCTCACTCTCCTAGCCTGAACCCCTGAACACCCCCTCCCAATCGCTTCTGCCCCCCTCCCACCACCACATGAACATGCGCACACACACACACACACACAGCTGACTGCTGATCTGCTCTGCTCCAAACAGGAAATGCAACCATGCTAAAGTGACACCTCCTGCACCCTGTGCTCCCCCAGCTCACACCAACGCTGCTTCACTGCAGCTACAATTACAGCATTCCTCCTGCAGAAAGGGAAAACGAGTGCTCGACCTGCACAAACACAGAATGCTTCTGGGCTGTGGTGGTTGTGAAATGACAACCACAACCATGGGGGAGGAGCAGCAGGACTTTCCTCTCTTGCAGCCCAAAGACATTTGCATTCCACAGTAGCCATGGTGATTAGGGTTAATGTGTTCTGTTGTCTCGGACTCTTTACACTGTTTCTGGCTCAAAAGTTAACAATTTGTATTCAGTGATTTAAAAAAAAAAAGAAACAGTTTTCTGTGGTTCAAAACAGAGTAATGAGATATTGTACTACTTCTCCAGGACTTCCAAGGGCAACAGGGAAAGACACAGATGGAACAGAAACATAGGAGGAGGGGCACAATGAGAATAGAGGCGGGGCACAGAGGCGGGGCATCTGAAGGCAGTCAGCCTTCCTAGAATTATGCTGAGAGAGATAGAGATGGAGAGAGGGAGAGTGGGAAGGAAAGGAGGACAAGAGAGAGTTAGAGAAATGAGAGAGAGAGAATGGGAAATGGGAGTGAGAGAAACAGGAAGACAGGAGAGAAGAAGAAAGTAGAATAGAGAAAGCACACACACACACACACACACACACTCACATACAGTCTCTCAATGTCTTCAACGTGCCCTTCTCTCAAGGTCTTGTTTGCTCAACCATATGAAAGGCTTGTGTACCAGGAACAGGAGTGAAAATGCTGTAAATATTGGTGGTGGCTGCAGACGCTGAGGTGTCTTAGACAGAAGTGTATAGCCAGGCCCCAGCCAAAGACAGCCGGGTATCTCCTCCACAGCAACGTCACAGAACACGAGGAGGCGCAGAAAACAAACGCAAGGATCTAATACGACATTTCGATGTGTTTGTTTGTATGCTGCTGGAGGCAGGACACGCACGAGACATCAAAAGGTCAACACACAGACAGGTAGATCATGAGCAACACCAGCACTTACCAAAGCAGCAAATCAGATCTGAGTGATAACAGACGGACACCAGCAGAGGGCCAATCAGGAGAGACCGAGCCAGAAACCGGGCTGTGGGTGTGGTTTCCTGACTGTTTGCTTTCGTGTTTATTAAATGAGCTTGTAACATTAAAAGGGCACACTTGAGATTTGACAGATGATAATTAGTGATGTTTGAGAGTTCAGCTCTGTTTCGGTGTGTCTTCTGATGTATTATATCATCTATATTATATTATATCATCTATTTATGTTCTCTCATTCTTTCATTCAAATGAGAAACTCACACTGACACGCTCACAGACTCACAAAGACACGCTCATGTGAGATGGCAGTGATACACAGAAAGAGGCCTCCGACTGCAGGTGAGAGGTAATCTGTGTTGATCTGTGGGTCAAATACACCGACACACACACTTCTGTTGTCGGACAGTCCAACGGCCTGGAAGTAATGCGTATGCTACTGAATCTAAAGCAGGTGCATGTGCATGCGTCACCCAGCCATAATGACGATGACACGGAGAGCCACAGCTTTGAGAAGAGCCTACACCGATGACGGACGTAGCACCGTAGGACGGTTCACGTGTTCAACAGTGTCATAGCACAGTGCAACAACATCCAAAATCATGCAAGAACTTTTACAATGTGTTAAGAAACACTGAGGCATATTGTGTTTTCATAAGGTACTGCACATTCCCAAAGACTCACAGGGCTGTGTGGAACAGGGCACTTAGTGTCTAGGGAGGGTCATGGTAGTAGACACTCAGGGCATGAACTGTATATGTCCACTTTCTGTCCTGGTCTGTTGTCTGGACATGGGCAAAGATTAGTCTCACCTACAATCTAATTATGGAGTTATTGTAGTTATATATCTCCTCTGGAAGAACTCTGTATATATATATTTATATATTTTGGAGCCAGTTCTGTTTCTTAGGCCAGGTGCTTCACACTCCTGCCCCAGAGCGCTTAGTGTTTACCCGCTCTGACACACCCACTTCGTCTCACGGCTTGAATGGTGATTGGCTGACGAGATGACCCAGGTGCGTTAAATTAGGTAAGGCTGCTAAGTCCCACATTGGGTCTTGTAACTCCCTAGGCCTGTAGCTGTCAGGGGGATATCACAGCTGTGAGAGGATAGACTGTGTTAGTGTGTGTGTGTGTGCTGGTGGATTGTATAGCACTAGGTACGTGGGGGAGACATCTGTTCCTGCAGCATGCCAACTACTTCTGGACTTTGCCTTCCTGACCATGATTCTCCTTATCTTGCACAGACCGTTGTCAACATAGCACAATCAGGTTGTTTTTTTGGAAAATATTGTTTGTTTTTTTAACAAATACAGCACTGCCTAATCGAGGCTTGCTTAAAATAATTGATTTGAATGGTTCAACCTGACCTTGAAATGTGTTAAGCATTACTGTAAATGACAAATGTATACCACCTTTAATCCCAGAAAACAAGTACAGAGAGAACAGGACTGCACCTCCCAAAATGCACTGCAGGATAATGGTCATTATATAAGAGGATTAGTCTAATGCTCCAGTTATTATGGCTATTACATATCATTTGTATCAACTTATTGAGCTTGTTAGTGATAACACCGGGCACACACTACAGGTGATAGAAAAAATTGGAAAAATACATAATAAACATATTTTTTATATAGAAAATATTTGTTAACAAGTATAATTGTTATTAGGTTTTCTACAGTATATTGGAGCTGTGTTTTATTGTATCTGTGTTCCTTTAGAGCTGTGTTGTAGTATAGCTGTGTTCTTTTATAGGTCTGTTCTATTGGAGCTGTGCTGTCCTGGAAATATAGTTCTATTATAGCTTGGGTTTTAAGAGCTGTGTTCTATTAGAGCTGTGTTCTATTGGAGCTGTGTTCTATTAGAGCTGTGTTCTATTAGAGCTTTGTTCTATTGGAGCTTTTTTGAGTGTTAAACACCCTGACGTCAAAATCCTTTGCTCTCTTAACAGCATGTGGGGAATAAAACATGCTGATCCATTGTGGAGCCCATAGGGAAACTTCACATCCCAGGGTGCAGTGGTCACCTCCCTAGCTTGCTGGATGGAGCAACAGAGTACAGAAGGGTGCTGGTGGTGTTTCTGTGGAGGTGCCAGAAGAGTGAGTGGTCCAGGAGTGGATCACCCCCATTTCCCATGTCAAACCCTTGAGTGAGTAAAGTGCATTGTGGACTTTGCAGGAGCAGCAGGCCAGTGTGGTTGTATTAGCACAGGTGTGGGTGTATTACCCAAGACTGCTTCTGTAATTTGTTCTTAGTAAGGTGCTTTGACGAAAGCATTTCAGTGATGCTGTTCCTGGTTCACTGAAAAAGGAACTTGGTGAAAAAGGAGGATACAGGATATGGGCAGCAACTCTCATGCCGCTGACATTCAACTGAGAAGGTTGAATGGGCTTTAATGCTGAACTAAGAACCAGGTTCAGCTTGTCTGTAGAAATGGTATTGGTCTGGAAATGGCTCTTGTCTGCAAATGATTCTGATCAGGAAATGATTCTGGTCTGAAAATGGTTCTGGTCTGGAGATAATTCTGATTTGGATTTGGTTTTGGTCTGGATTTGATTCTGGTCTGGATTTTGTCCTGGTGTGGATTCTTGATTCTTGTCTGGATTTGGTATAGTGAGCAGGCAAAAGGAACAACACATCTTCAGGGCGCAATCATCTTGGTTGAAGATGAGCTGCCCTTAAAATACAAAGGTTTCTCCATTTGTTTGTAACAATAGCATTAGAACACACACATATGGTGGATTTGTTTTGGCTTAAAAAATGGCCCAATGTCCAGCCTGAGCCCCAAAAACCCGTCCCCAGTATGCGTACATAGAAACATGAAACCCTCTCCACTACTGCAATAATAAAGCGGCTGTATAACTGAACAACGATGGACGGGTCACATGGACCTGAGACCAGAGTGTCAGGCTTGTGGTGTTTAGTTATGCATTGCCGTAACATCTGGGGAAGCCTACGCTCTGTATTATGTTAAAATGAATATGTAATTAAACAAGTATTCATCGAGTAGGTTTTAGTGTCTTGCGGTAAAGCACAGTGATTGAGGTCCTCAGAGCTAGTGCATCAATGTGGTTACTGTTGATATAAAATCAAAAAAATATTAGCTTGAGATATGTCAAAATCCCTTAGATTAAATTACCAAAACACAAAAACCTGCAGCTAATTTTAACCAACCATTGCCCTACATTAGTATCAAAGTAGAGACTAATTTCACCAACTCATGTCCAACTACGTTTGTGTAGGCCCACACCATCCACCCCTCCCAAACCCCAGAGCCCCCGCCATCACCATGCGTGCTTCCCATGTTTAGGCCTCGAAATTCCGCATGACAGCGAACAATGAAAACGAATGAACGAATTTTCAAACTGTTTTAAACCTTTTGTCGCCTTTATTCTCATACGGCTGCAGTGACAACAACTTTTCATCCCCAGCTGAAAACAATATGTAATTATTTAGTGCAGACAACAATAAATAACATTGCCCACTGATAATCCTTAAAAGTGTTATGCGATATGTTCAGGGAGAGACGTGCAAAGAGAACTCGGGGTTTTCAATAGGAGTTTTCTAGCTAGTTCACACACCCCTCGGTAATATTTTGGCAAGCTTTTGCAGAATAACATGTCCATAATAGGAACGATATGGCCGTACCATTTGTGACGGTGGGGGTGTTCAGTTGCTTTACTTCAAAGTGAAACGGTCTTTACTGCACATGTATATTTTGATAGTTGGCCTCACTATATCTGGAGACAAGTACAATTGAGAAGTTTGAACAAGTATTCTACGTGGTATATGTATATATTTATTTCGCTGTTGTTAATTGTAAGTCAAACATCTTGTGCACACCCCCGGGTGCCTAGCTGAATGAACTAGCCCGCTGAGTCCAGGGATCAAGACTCTAACCATTCTGCTACAATAAGTTGTGAACTATGAAAGAACAATTCGAGTGTGGCGTTTATAGTTTGCAAATTTTACTGTTCCGATCGATTTGAAGCGATGTGAAGAAAAAAAACCAAAAGTCGCAGGGTCATCTCGTTGCGGGGACGACTGACAAAAGTCCATGGCAAGCAACTTCAGATTTGGCTCATAATTAGTCTCGCACTATGGCTGGTCACTCAAGGTAAGTCTAGTCTAGCAGTCTAAACGCATGATCCAGTTAAACCAGCAAGCTGACAAAATGACACCCAGTACGAAGTTTTGTATTAGTCTACAGGCGCCTCCAAGTCATCGCTCTCGCAAAAAACAAAAAAGATGTAGTTCCCTCTAAGCGTTTCGATATGATTTAGAATGAAAGAGGACTGCGTTTGTGAGGAAGACTGGATTTACCTGGACGTGACTGACAAGACTGTGGCGCTGATCTGGTGTCCTACTGTGTAAACTGGGATAATCGTAACTAACTGGTTGACGGGCGATGTTAACCGACTTGTGTATCCAGATAGCATGGCAGCTAATGTCGGGCTACCTGTTATCGTTGGTGACGTACAGATGCTAAGTGGGACTTTTAAAAATGGACGGGTAGGACTCGGCGGCGACTAAACCACACGCCATAGTTCGTTAATGATCGTATTTGTTGTTTAATTAAATTGTTTTTGGCATACGTGACCGTCTGCGCTGGGCAGGGAGCTGGCTGGCTGGCTAGCTGGCTAACATTTCTGTATTTGAGGAGTCCGTGGAAAAGCGGCGCAGTCACGGATCGGTGGGCTAACGCTAGCGGCACTAGTACAACTTGTACCCAGCACAAACGGGCAAACTGTTTATGTGACGGAAAGCAGAGCGTAAAAGATGGAGCGATCCGGCACCGAGGAGAGGGATCGGTTAAGCGAGGGGCGGCCGGTACTGACGGTTAAAGTGGCCCTCAGGGTTTTAAAATTTTTTTTATTTTTCTTCAATGTTGTTTACTTGAACATTCAAATTGTACTGAAATATGAGTGTAAAAAACAAAACAAAGACAAAAAAACTTTGTCACTGCTGACATGATTAATTCTCCGGTTTATCATCTGGGAAGATGAGGCGTAATTAAGAGTTTCACTCAGAAACAAAATTTTACGTTTAAATGTGTGTCGCTGGTGCGCGAGAGCGGTCGGTTGCCAGCGTCGAACATGGCGACGGTGACGGCGCGAGACCAGCTGATCTGCACCCAAACAACTTTTGTCAACCTTTTGATATCGGCGCGTGTCTGAGCTCGTGCGTCGCGATGCAACCTCAAAACCACGCATTTTTTTAAACAGCAAGGCGTTAATGCAACGTGGAAAACCTTTACAACTGCAGATGAACGAGAAGTTATGGTTTGAGAAGAAACACACCAAACTGTGTGTTTTTAACGAACTAGCCAAGCAAAGGTTAAGCTATGAAAAGGGCGGAGAGAATGTCGAAATGACAATGTTCAAGATCTGTTTAACCAAAGAATTAAGCGGTCCTAATGAAGATGTTTCTATTATGCAGACAAAGAACTACAGATATGGAAACACAAAGTTTTAAGAAGATAGTTTATAAGACTTGAATGTGAATTTCTTTGGTGGGGGGGCGCTTTTCCTCAGTCTTGTAGTCCTGTGTCAGATCAGTGACTGATGAGCAATTTCGACCAAAAGAACGCACTGCATGCCTAACGGCGGTATCTGCTGCTGGTAAATGTAGCGTTAATGGATCAATCTGCGCTAGTCTTGGTATTCTCACAAACAGGCATGTTGCCTCTAACCACATATTCATAACAGTAATGTAATGGTGAACAGAGTAATGGAGTAATGTAATGGAGAACAGTAATGTAATGGTGAACAGAGTAATGGAGTAATGTAATGGAGAACAGTAATGTAATGGTGAACAGAGTAATGGAGTAATGTAATGGAGAACAGTAATGTAATGGTGAACAGAGTAATGGAGTAATGTAATGGAGAACAGTAATGTAATGGAGAACAGTAATGTAATGGTGAACAGAGTAATGGAGAACAGTAATGTAATGGTGAACAGAGTAATGGAGAACAGTAATGTAATGGTGAACAGAGTAATGGAGTAATGTAATGGAGAACAGTAATGTAATGGTGAACAGAGTAATGGAGTAATGTAATGGAGAACAGTAATGTAATGGTGAACAGAGTAATGGAGTAATGTAATGGAGAACAGTAATGTAATGGTGAACAGAGTAATGGAGTAATGTAATGGAGAACAGTAATGTAATGTAATGGTGAACAGAGTAATGGAGAACAGTAATGTAATGGTGAACAGAGTAATGGAGAACAGTAATGTAATGGTGAACAGAGTAATGGAGTAATGTAATGGAGGTAATGGTGAACAGAGTAATGGAGTAATGTAATGGAGAACAGTAATGTAATGGTGAACAGAGTAATGTAACGATAATGGAGAACAGTAATGTAATGGTGAACAGAGTAATGTAACGTAATGGAGAACAGTAATGTAATGGTGAACAGAGTAATGTAACGTTAATGGAGAACAATAATGTAATGGTGAACAGAGTAATGTAACGTTAATGGAGAACAATAATGTAATGGTGAACATGGAGAACAGTAATGTAATGGTGAACAGAGTAATGGAGTAATGTAATGGAGAACAGTAATGTAATGGTGAACAGAGTAATGTAACGTTAATGGAGAACAATAATGTAATGGTGAACAGAGTAATGTAACGTTAATGGAGAACAATAATGTAATGGTGAACAGAGTAATGTAACGTTAATGGAGAACAGTAATGTAATGGTGAACAGAGTAATGTAACGATAATGGAGAACAGTAATGTAATGGTGAACAGAGTAATGTAACGTTAATGGAGAACAATAATGTAACTTTTTTTTTTTTGCCTCAAATGTATTTTTTTTGTTAATTTCTGAACATTGGTCATTTTCACACCCCCATGAGTGCACCTGCAGTCTGAGCCCACACACACACACACACACACCACTCCTTCCTGCACTCACCTTGGATGGTGAGGGCAGTTCAGTGTAAGGTCAGAGAGAGTGTGAGTGAGTGAAGCCAACCATACGCACCAAGGCTGTGGTTTTTGATGGCCGGATACAGTCGCTAAACGGGCAACAATTTCCGTGGCAACTGCAGGATTAGAGCAGACGGCCTCAGAACAGCGTGCCGGGGAGGTTGGGCTGTACATGGCTAGAGTTGTTCCTTCATAGCTAAAGCAGAGCTAAAGTGTGTAGGAGTGTGCGTGCATGTACACGTACGTTTGTGTACAGCTTAGCCTGTGGTCTGGAAGATCTGGGTGGCGGAGACCTTCCAGGGAAGCTCCTGAACGTTTACTCCTCATACGGGCTGATTTCATGCAGGCAGCCTCCCTGGGAACCACTGAGCAAGAGGTCACGACTGGGTGACCTTCAGGAGGAGATGCCCAGTCGGGAGACTCGCTGCCAACGCAGCCGTGTGAAGGACCACGCCCCTCTCTCCATGACGGATGAGTGGTGCTTCCCTCTGTGCTGTTGTCTGGGTTGGGGGTCATAGGCCTACGCCTGGGTTAGACCCTTGTCTTTGGGCTCTTTGACCAAAAGAAGCAGGAAACATCCTTTTTTACTTCCTGTTTTCGTATGAGGAGCTTTGGACTAGTCTGGACAGAAAAGGCATCACTGCTGGCAAAGCATGTGTGTGTCTGTGTGTGTGTGTGTGTTTGCATGCCGAAAGTGTATTTTAGTATCTTAATTTGGATTTGGAGTCCCCAAATTACGAATAGACAGTTTTACATGATGTGTGAAAACGTTGGTGCTGTGCTGATGGTTGAAGGTGTGTTCACGTCTGTTGACCTTCTCACTCATCCATTGTAAAATATGGAACTAATGCACAATTGTGTTTGTTATTGGCTTTTGCAGGCACTCCCAGGCTAGCACTCTCGCACATCTAGATCCAGAGTTAATGTTTGGGTCGCTGTGGTCCTCCGTGCCCAGCGCTGGAACGTGTGTGTGTGTGTTGGGTGCCTTGATTGGGCTCTGATTGGGGTCTTTTGCTGTACTAGAGAAGCTATGAAAGAGCAGATGGACACGTGTGCTGTGTTCTTTAATGCAGATGCATTGGGACTGTTCCTCACCTGCCCTTTCCCTGTTATATAATGTGTGTGTGTGTGTGTGTGTACTATTACTATATAATGTGTGTGTGAACGTGCCCTATTACTGTCTACACGTGATTGTTTTTAAATCAAGCTTGTCAGCAAAAAGCATTAGCTTGGTGGCTGATAATGGAGGATGGTATTTTTCATCTTCCTTTTGCTCCCTTTTCAGAACCTTCATTGACGCTTCTGCAGCTCACCTGGCCGTAGACGTGATGTTGGTAGCAGCACCTCAGTGATCCTCCTCGTCGTTATGTCGCTATGTCCTTATGTTTTTCTGCACATGCCTTTCGTTGGTGAAATGCGTTACCCGTGGCGTCCGTGCGTTACGCAGAGCGGCGCCACAGAGCAGTCGCCCTGCTGGGGAGTGACGGGCTGGCGGCGTCGGGGAGAGGGCCCGTCCAGGCGTCGGCGGCATCGGGGGGAGGAGCCGTCCAGGCGTCGGGGGGAGGGGCCGTCCAGGCGTCGTCGTCGGGGGGAGGGCCCGTCCAGGCGGGGAGGCGGCTGGACTGAGTGGCTGAGCTGCTGGCAGAGATGATTGGCTGCCTCTCACTGTCTCACACACACTTTACACACACGCACAACGTCAGCACAATGTGGTGCAGACGGATCCGGGTGGAGCTTTAAAACTCCTCCCTCCTCGACACTGTCCAGCACCTCTGGCTCTGTGCTGCCATTGGCTGAAATGATTCGGATTTGCGTGTGCATTAGTATGAACCGGTTTGGCTTGTTGGCATGCACCCTGTGAGTGGACTCTTCGGATTAGGAAAGAATGTGGGAATATAATCTCGTTATTTATTGAATAAACAAAGATGTGGCTCCAGATTGTGTCCTGAGGTGAATCCCTATGCTTCACAGTTGCCCCAGCTGAACTGAACTGAATCTGAGACGTCTCCTAATTATATGCACATTTTTAGAGTTAAGGTCGCAAATGCACATGTGCTGTTTCTCGGCTTCGTGGTGTAGCTGGTGGGATTTAACAAAGCAGTGCCCGTGAACCTGCGTCCAGGGGGTGCAGGAGTGCTTTTGGTTTCTGTTGTGTAATCACACTTCAGAGGACTTCTCAGCTGTTGGAAGTGCATGCTGTGTTTACTGAGACGTAAGCAGTCGGGTCACTCCATCAACCACAGAGGAAAAAGGGCCTGACGCTGGCATCTCTGTTCCTGCTGCAGCTGGAGTTCCATAGGGGAGAGCGAGGGGGAAGTGTGTGTGTGTGTGAGAGGTGTGTGTGTGTGTGTGTGCGAGATCTGAAAGAAGGAGGTGGTGTAAATGAAGGAACAAAAATCTCAACTTGAGGTATTGGGTGTGTGTGTGAGAGAGAGAGAGACAGAAGGGAAGAAGAAAGATGGAGACGTGGAGTGGAAGAGAGAGTGTGAGTGTGAGCTCTGTGTGTGTGTGTGTGTGTGTGTGTGTGTGTGTGTGTGTGTGTGTGTGTGTGTGTCTCTCTCTCTCTCTCTCTCTCTCTCTCTGCATGTGATTAATGATCATGCCACTCCACTGCATATTGTCTCCGATCTAGGACACCTCACTTGTTGCCATGGAAGCTCCGGCGGAGGTTGTGTAGGTCAGGAAGGTGGATTGTTGCTGTTCTGGGATGCAAACTCCTTCCACCAGCAGCCTGGCTCCTGGATCCTGCTGTGTGACCAGGCGCGTGGCTCTGACTCTAATTTGGAAGGCATTGGCTTCTTTAAAGAGCTTCTCACAGATCTTTGGAAGCCGTTTAACTGTTGCGTATTGTTTCCGTCAGACTGAGTCATTGTGATCCACGTTGCCATTTTCGAACACACTCTCTCTAGTCGCTGGCCTCATGCCAGTCTGGGCGAGGGGTGCCAGATGTTGTGTGAATCCCCCCCGAGGACCCAGTGGATAATTACACCTGTCCTTCCGGTTCTGTCCTCAGGGTAATGGATCTGGGACACGCACTGTGAACTGCACCATTCTGCAGTACAGGTGTGATGAGTGCAATTCTCTTTACGTTGAACGCCATGTAACAGCTGTTTAAAGCTTCAGATGTTTCCCATTTCCACAAGGATAAATGGAAATGAGCTTTTTTTAAAATTAACATTTTTTTTTTTGCACAGAGACTCTTCATTGCGTATTTAGTTCGTGACATTTTTGAGTCGTGCTAATGCTGTTTAATCGTTGGCATGCTGGTTTACCTTTGTCAGACTACGCCCACGGGCGTGTTTCAGGGCTGCTGGCCTCAGCCCAGCCACGAATGTTTGCCCTGTGATTGGATGGTTGGGTTGGACGTCTGTAGAGAAGGTTTTTGTGAGCGGCTGTGATTGGCTGGTTGGGGCGGACGTCTGTAGATGCATGATGCATGTTAACAACCAGTTTTTTTTGGGGGGGTTTGGTAGACAGTCATGTGATGGTCTGTCGTGTGTGTGTGTGAGAGGGAGAGACCGTGCTGGCACTTTTAGTGTGAACAGTGATATTGGATAATACACACTCGTGTTCAGGCTCATGCATATAAGTAACCTTGATAATGACCAAACTTACCTCCCACCTTGACGTTTACCATGTTTACTAACCTGTTCCGATCTGTTTTCTGTCCCGCACACAGTTTGCGTGAAGACCTGAACGTCCTGCGCAGGCGGGAATCTGAGAGGAGGAACCAGGAGACCCAGCAGTACAGGGACGTGTACCAGGAGGCCACGCCTCTCTTCGGGGAGCCCTACAAGGTGAGGATCAGTCAGCCAGTCTGCTCCTGCATCGCTCTGGGGTTTCCCCCGCCGGGCTCCAGGGGCTTAACCCCCACCTGAGCTTAGCTGAGACGAGTCTGTAAGATTTGGCATAATGGCAGAGGTGGAGATCAGGGAGTAATTGTGGAGCTGCCCAAATTGGTAGTTCGTTTCCTCTGTGGGTCCCCAAGGGGGCGCTGTGGCACACTTGTCTTGACCCTGTTTACACCTGTTCCCCAGGCGTCTTAATGTCAGCCTCGTATCCGGATATATATGCACCCTAGATGAACAAAGATTTAGATTTTCATTTCATGAAGTGATGTGATCTAAATGCTATAGCAGTGTAAATGTGTCCGTGAATTGCATTTGACCACTAAAACCCCATTCTAATACGTTGTCATGAGAGTAGAAATGTTTAAGTCTGAGTGGCCTACGAATTCAAAGTGGCTTTGATTTACATATGGAACAGGGAAGAAGGCTCGTTGCCAGGTGACCCGAGCAGGTTTGCATTTTTATGCTTTATTTTGCAATCAGATTCCAGTCCTGCTAACTGGAGACAATTTTTAACAGAAAGTGTCAAGTTTCTCACCAGCAACTCGTTCTGAGACCAGTTGTACAAAATGACCTCGTGTGAACAGGGTCTGTGTACGAAGCTGCTCAGGTGAGCTGCTCAGAGTAACGGCACGCGAGATCTTGGTCGCAAGGTGTCGTAGTCCGTTTGGGGACAAGCCCACAGGACGGGCTGTACCTCTCAGAGGGTCCGGCGTGCCGGTGCCGGCAGCACCGAGGGCTCGGTGGTGGTCCGTTTGGTTCCTGCCGTCCTGCTTCAGCGGCCTGAGGGTCCTGTAGCTGCAGGAGACCAGTGCGTCCTCGACCTCAGGACCTAGAAGCAGCTCGGGGCAGAGCAAGAACACGGACCATCTGCTGATCCACAGGATCCTCGGCCACTTTTGAGGGCATTTGTTAAACAGTAAAGCCATTTCCACTCGGATCAGGAGTAGGACATTAGGTTCCAGTGAGGATAGAAGATTTAATACAGAAGTTCAACTCGGCAGCCATCGCGTTGGATCTAGTTGTGCACTGTGTTGTGTTTGGTGGAATGAGATGCTGGATATTTTATCAAGCCGTGATGATCCGTCATATGAAACTCTACGTTACATTCAGAGGAAAACACACACACACCCTTCTGTAAACGCCTGTACTGTGCTGAACATACTGCAAATTGTGTGGAAGAACGGAGAGAGAGAGGAAGGGAGAGAGAGAGAGGGAGAGAGAGAGAGAAAAGTGTTTCTTAACTGTGGGCAAACAGTCATCGAGACGTCTGTGTGGGCAGTCTGCCCTGAATTATGGACCCTACGTGGAGGTTGTCTGTCGCCATGGCTATTTAAAGGTGTATTTCGCCATCCCTCTCCTGCACGTTGCCGTGACGTGGTCCTCATCCTCTAACGCGCTCTGATTCCACTCAGCAGATGTGTGTACATCATGCTTACCGTGTTCAGCATGTGCTGTTCTCCAGAGATCTTGTCGACCCTGCTCTACAGTCTCTGTGGAAGGTATCCTGCTATGACAGGGTCTAAAGACACCACCAGGCTAAAACTAGAGGCTCTAGTATATAAAAATGTTTATTTATTTTTAACACGCACATGTATACGGTCATTAGCCATAACTGTAAAACGACCTCCCTAATATAGTGCAGGTTCTCCTGCTGTTGCCAAAACGCATCTGACCTGTTGAGACATGAGACTCCACGAGACCTCTGATGCTTTGGCACAAGCAGACCCTTGTGAAGTCCTGGAGATGCTGCCTGCTTCTCCAGCGCATCCCAGAGATGTTTGATCGGATCGAGATCCGTGGAATTCGGACGTGGACTCGGTACCTTGAACTCTGATATCGTCCTCTCCAAACGGGGTCTCGAGTGTCTGAGTGAGGCGTGCTGGACTGGGAGTTCCACACGCGTGTGTGCGCTCACTGCAGCCCTGTGGAGCTGGGATGGCCTCACTCGGTGGGTCTGCAACTTCTTTGTGTGTCTGCTGGTTTTATTGTGATGGTTTTATTGTGATGACTGTGTCTAATGTATTTTTTCCACTGCATGGTTCATTGTTATGAAGCTGGTCTGGTGTGTTGTGCTGCAGTAACTCTGAAAGTCCTTCTGACCAAACCATGCCATGTCATATCCCCTGTGGGTACAGCCAGTCGGTCCCTGGGGGTGCTTCAGGATTAGGAGGATACACGCACACACACACACACACACACACACACACACACAGTGGTGTGTTTGCAAGCATATGTGCAAGAGTGAGTGATTTAATGAGGCCCGTTGGTGTTCCTTGCCTGGGCTTTGGGGTGAGTCGACGTCTGAATGACGGGACGTCCCCAGAGGGAAGACGTCTTTTCTAAAAGTAGAAGCGTGACTTGCCTGTCCCTTCACACACTCCCATCAGACACTCGTCACCTTCTGCAGGCTGTTATCTGGCTACTGCAGTTAATTAGGCTCTATGGAGAAGAGGAAATGGGCGGGGCAGGGGGCGGGGCACAGATCATTTTTCAGTGTGACCTACAGTGGAAAAGCCTGAGCCTGTTTGTTGTTTGTTTGTTTGTTTATTACTGAGAGAAAGGAGATGGTGAAGGTGAGTGAGGAAGGCCTCCATTTAGTCTTGGAGAGACAAACGGCACGTGAGACATTTATTTTCTGTGAGACGGATGGATGCAGACAGACAGGCAGACGCAGATAGACCCAGACAGATGCACATAGACGCATGTCTGCATTAATCTCCACTGAGCTCTCCCACTCTGTGCTGCCTACACGTGGTCCAGTGTGCATTCGGCGCAGCATGGAGGAGGCGTGTGTGTGTGTGTGTGTGTGTGAGAGAGAGTGTGACGGGTGGTGTTGGGAGCAGACGGGCGGTGTTGGGAGCAGACGGGTGGTGTTGGGAGCTGCCCCCAACACCACCCGGCGGCTGCAGGATGTTCTGACATGCTGGTTATGCTTTGCTGCAGCGTAATTTCAGACTGGTCTGCGTAGTTTGGATCCAGTAGAATTACATTTTGTTGGAACTTGTGACTGTTATGGTTCATCACAACGTCACGAGAGCGTTCAACGTCCTCGGGAATGTCTGTCGCTGGCCAGTGTGTGTACAACTCAGACCCAGTGTTACCAGTTATATTGCCAATTTCCAATTGCATATCATCAAAAAGTTTACTAATTCTGTTGTACTCCCTGTATGTAGCTGCATTATTCCTCTATCGTGTTTCTATGGGCTGGAGTTTTACAGGACGTGTAGTATTTAACTTCTCCAGCACAGACGCTTGAGCTTCTCATTATCATGTAGATCCTCATCTGATCTCCAAATAGATGTTCATTAACTCATGAATCTTTGTAATGCAATTCCTTAATAGCTACTCATTATCCCATGATTCTTTAGTGTGTCACGAGTTTAAAACTGAACACGTGTGTGAGCGGGAGAAGCGGCTGTAAGGGACCTGCAGAGGCTCATTATAAATGACACTGAACCACTTTCTTTTATTTCTAGACGAACAAAGGAGATGAGTTGTCCAGTCTTATCCAAAGGATGCTGGGGAATTTTGAGTACGGATACAGTTGTCAGTATGACTGCGTGGTCAAGGACTGTGCTCATGCGCCGACGCCAACAGCAACAACGTCGTCGTCATGCTCGTCATCGTCGTACGGGCGGTCGGGCCAGCACTGGGACAAAATGGATCCCCCTTTCCAGAAGCCGTCGTCCTACGGCAGCCCCTACGCGGCCCAGGGAGGACACTGCTCATCCCAGTCCTCAGCGTGCCCGCCAGACTTCGGCCTGGACCGCGGCGAAGACCACGCCCCTCCAGACGCCTCGCAGGGGACGGCGAACGCCTGGCTGGACGCTCGGGGCTACGGCACGGCGCCAGTGCTGCCGGACCTGACGCCGCCCGCTGACCCGCTGTCCCCGCTGTCCCCGCTGCATTCCAGTGAGTCCAGCGACTCGGAGCACGAAGGGCAGAACGGCGCCGGCGCCCGGGTGCTTTCTCCCGCCGCGCCGGAGCAGCCGCAGTGTCCGCGGCTCCAGAAGGAGGCCTCGCTGGCCGCGGGGGACGCCTTACCGCCCGCCTCCCAAACCTATCCGCTCCCCCTGTCTTCCAAGCCCAACCTCACCAACTCCAGGAAGCCCATGGCGCTGGTCCGGCCCATGGACGGGCCAGAGCAGGTGACGAGCGAGTCTCCGGACCTCAAGGCCTCCCCCGGGGACTTCCACAGAGCATGTTATGAAGGTCTGCCTGAGCTGAAGGCCACGAGCAAGCAGGCTCTCCCTCCGCTGAAGATGCCCACGCAGACTGTGGAGGTGAGCTGCTTTGTTTGTGTTTGTGTGATGCAGATGCAGAGGTTTCACCTTACAGCACCACTTAATGCTTTTTTTAAATGGTGTTTTAAGGCATAATCCATATACACGAATTTGTTTCTAGATGTTACCTCAACTTTTAACTATTTACAAGTTTACAACTATTTACTATTTACATGACTCTCGCACCAAGTAAATTTCTGATTCCTAGATTAACTAGCTAGCTAGAGGTAAATGCTGTGTATAATATATAGCTAACATTTGTCAAGGTTTGGTTAGCAGACGGTAGCTAGCTGGCTAACTGCAGTCAACATCCTGATGATGGAGGTTTTTTTCCGCTTTTTTGTTTGACCATATGCATTTCTGACTTTCTGATGTGTGTAAAATTGATAAGTTGCTACCCTAAACGTACCCTTTTGAGTATCAGACATGAGGGAATAGAACCAGAAATGAGTGAGAGCAGGAGGTAGAGATGCAAGACATGACCAAACGATGGCAGATAAGAGGCTCTCTGGATCCTCTGCTTCCTGGAGCTCGTACCATTCAGCAGGTGTCACTACTCTGTAGATCCTGTGAGTAGTGGAGTGAGTAGTGTTACCGCTCCCTACTGACACACTACCAACCACTCATATAACTACTTGTTTCTCTCTGCTGAGGCGCTGTGTATTTATCTGCTGCGCTGATCCTGAGGACGTGGGCTATTGATAAACACACTGTTTATACTCACCACAAAAGAACGAATTGGGATGTATTGTCATTTGCAGTAAGTGTCCAAGACTTTAGTGTTGCAAGCTTCAAAAACGACATTTTCAGTGGACATTAATTTTTGAAGAGTGCATTTTGTGAAGTATCCCAGTTGATTAGATCAGTCTGTTAAACTGATATAGGCCTAACATGATCTAGGCTGTGTGTGTGTGTGTGTGTGTGTGTGTGTGTGTGTGTGTGTGTGTGTGTGTGTGTGTGTGTGTGTGTGTGTGTGTGTGTGTGTGTGTGTGTGTGTGTGTGTGTGTGTGGCTGAAGGTACATTCTAGACACCGTTTTGTGACATTGCAGGAGGTCAAAGGTGCCATTTAACCAGTGAACGTGGGAAACGCAACCCTCTAAGCAAGTGTGGTCCCAAAGCCTGTAGGAAAAAGGCACATTCAGTAGTGCATTAATACATTTGCATACCTCAAACCCACTCGGTCTGAAAATTTGCATAAAATTTGCTCCACTCACAGATTGGCTACAAGGCTGGCATGGATGTGATTGGCTATTGGGGGGAATCTCTTGCCTGTTGCTAAGAATACTGGTGACCTGCCTGATCTCAGGCCAGGCTTTCCACAGTGGGCAGTGTGGTCATTACTGTGATGAATGATGTCACGGTCAGCGGTGGGCGGAACGTGCGAAACGAGAATCGCACTAGCAAATTAAAACTCTGGGTAGTAACAAGTAATTGGTTATTAGCCCATTATGCTAATACTGTTCTTATAAATTCACAGTGTGTTTAGTAGTGAACTACAGCAGGTAAATGGCATGATACGGATCATGTACTCAGTGTTTTCCTTTATATTTCTCACCTTCATTGACAAGAAAACAGGTGCGTGTAGTTCTCCTTTAATTTCCCTAGTGAGGGGGCGTGGCCGAGCTGCGTGTGCCGACCTGCGTGTGAGCTGCTCATGTGACCCTCCGAGCCTTTGTTGGACCACACCGGCTGGCACACGTGCTTCAGGCAAAGCCACGTGCGCTTAACGGGCTTTTTCGTCGCCAGGCACGTTAATCCCGATCGGCATGATTACGCGATGACTCACCCTGACACCCGCCTGGGGCCGCCCACAGCACACCTAGGAACACACACACACACACCAGTCCTTATGTGCATGTGCACGTCTGCTTCTGTATACTGGCGCAGACCACCCGAGCATCCGTGCACGTGACGGGTCACGTTTAAGCGTGTGCTTGTTCCTCGCTGAGTAGAGAGATGATGCGTTGTTTGAGCTTGACCCCACTTCTCCTCTCCTCTCCACCTGTGACCTCCTCCTAGTGTGTTTGTCACCACTACACACAGTCTAGGACTCCCAGGTTCACCAGCTAAATGCTGCTCCCATCACCTTCCACCTCACTTGGTTCACGTCTAAGACGACGCTGACCGCTTCACACGGTTCTGCGATGGCTGGCGGTCGGTAAACGTTCACCCTCAACCAGACACAACAGAGTTCCTCCGCTGCCCAAGCTTAAGTATCCAGAACCTCCTCCTCCTGAGGAGGCACCTTCAGAGCGTCTGCTCGGACACCTCCCCGTCTGGTGGCTCTGGTAGCGAGTCACATCCTGTTCCCCTCCACCGTGGACTCGGTTTCACTCTGCCCTTCAAGGGTTCAGGTTTTATTCCTTTTTTCTTTCCCATTTCTTTTTTTAAGGCTGCTTCCTAAGCTAGACGGAGAGCACGCGCCATTCCAGCTCGTGCTCTGCCCGTTAGCCGCCGTGCCTGAGAACAGGGTCCAGAATTCCTCCACTATCTCGAGAGCTTTTTTTAGATTACATTTCCATGTCTTGATGGACTTGCTGACTGGTTGAAACGCAGCATTTCTCGCGTAGACGAGAGGTCGTGCGTGACGTATCGGGATGTACCGGTTTGTCCCGCGTCTTGACGTCTGGGCCCTTCTGGGGAGCAGCGTAGGCACGTGCGACCAAGCGTGACGTGGGTCACGTACGCCTGTGTATGCTCTCGAACTGTCAACAAAGGGGAAGACCTGCTAGTTTGTTTCCGGACCTCCATGCTCGAGGAACATGCTTCCTCACAAACGTGACTTGAAGTGAAGTTTAGTGTGTGGTGACACGCGTCACGTCCTCACAAACGCGGCGCGGATGGCGCTCGGATGGCAGGCTCCGTGTGGTCCTGCTATGGCCAGGTAAGCCACGCCTCCCAGGAATGGAACCTGTTGGGATGTGATGTCACATAATTGTCGTGCTTACATGTGCACATGCGTGTGTGTGTGAGAGCCTGCGCATGTGTGTAATGTGTGTTCGTGGGTGTATCAGTGTGCTCTGGTTGCCGTATTACTGAGGTACTGTGGACAGGATCGTTTCGTAGTGCCCGTGGCTGGGCGTGGCTCCAGAAGCCACTCCTCTCCAGAGAGGGGGGAGGAGCCGCCTCCCCATGCAGACGTGCCCCAGCATGCCTGCCCCACTGTGTGTGCTAACTGGGGAACTCGGTCTGGCTAGGAAACGCCTCATTCTGCCGTCTGCGCTCCGTTCGTGAAGTTCACGGCAGTGCCGTTGTGTCTGAGTATGCCAACAAAATAATCACACTCGGCCTTCAGCATGACGTGAGTGGAGATCCTGTGGGCGTGGCTAAGGTAATACACGCCCTGTTCGCCTGATCCAGAGTGCTGTACTGCAATTATATTTGTATATACTGAGAATCTGTAACGCCTTTAAACCCTAGAACACCCTGCCTGACGGGACACGGTTACAGATTAACCTGAATTATTTTGACCTGACTTGTTGGATTATACACACGTGTGAGAACATGTGGATGCTGGTCTAGGGCGTCGGTGATTTGGCTTCGTCTCACGTCTTCCTGCTTCGTCTCACGTCTTCGGCCCTCGGTGCCTCCTGCTCCTCAGGGTCCCAGGCGCCCAGGCTCTCCTTGATGCTCCACAACTGAACATGGAGAACCAGTAGATGTGGTCAGTCTCGGCATCTCCAGCAGCTTAAGTCTCCGCCCCCAAGTGTCCCCGTTACTGCCTTGGTGTTGATCTTCCACATTCTCCTGATTTCCTCTTCCAGTCTCTGGTATTTTTCCGTCTTCTCATATTCCTTCCTTTGGATTTTTCCGTCACTGGACAACCTCGTCCATCACCACGGCAGCTTCCAGCGCCTTATCTACCATCACAGTGTCTGCTTGCTGCACCACTGTGTAGATCTGGAGGTCGGGGGAGGACCTACGTCAGCGTCCGCCCCCCCCCCCACCCCCCCCCCCAGGCTCTGCGCCTTGATCTTCAGCGCTCTCTGAGCCTCCTGCTGGTGTCCAGATGGTCCGTCATGTATAGCACAACTACTTTGCTTGCTTTGCTGTAGGATGGTTAAGCGCTTTAAGCTTGAATGCTTTAAGCTGGGAAGTGGCGTTCCTCAGACTTTTCCTGAACAGCATGGGTGTAACGTCCTACTGCGCAAGGCCACTGCCCTCAGGGAACAGCGCTGCCCGGAGGAGTAGACCTGCTCCACATCGAGTAGACCTGCTTCCCACCGTATATCTCGACACCTTCTGACTGGGTTGAGAGACCGTGATGGGGAAGCAGCTGTTGGCTGTGTCTAATCCCCCCAGACCTTCACGCTCTGCCTCTGGTCTTTGCTTCTGCGTGTTGGTTTCCTGCAGTGTTACAAAACCTTGTAGCTCGTTTCCTCGCTGCTGGATTACAACCCCATTGTGCTTTTATTTCACACTTGACCATTGAATTTGATGGAATATAGAATATTAACAGGTGAACGAATAATTCAGATGGACGGTGTGAGCAGCGTTTGTGAGCAACATTTGTTGGACCTGGATGGGCTGTGTGTGTGTGTGTGTGTGTGTGTTTCATCGATTGTGCATTCTTGAACTGCATGCATACTCCGATTCCCTCAGTTCTAGGGTTGCTAACTTCTATGGGCATCTGGACACTCACTAGTGCAGCCGAGTAACTTTTGAAACTCTGACGTCTTTATTAGCATGCCACAGAGATGGAGGATCATCTGTCCAGACAGTGATTGATCACCTACACAGGAATATCAGGGATAGATGTCCGCACACAGACCGAACCTGCCTGTGAGCGGCTTGGCTGGACCGTGGTTGGAGTCCGAAGGGACCTTGGTGTTACCCCGCCAGGTCTGCAGGGCAGATCGCGCTCACACTTGTACCCCGGCCTGTTTACACTTGTAGATTAAGTGTGGAAGCATGGGGCCACCAGTCTGCATGGGTAAATCTGGTTTTGCTTGATGCTAATTAGAAGGTTCCAAGATCAAAGGAATCAGATAAAGGTGTTTACGTGGATTATTCCATAGTTCAGAGTATTAAGGTGAGTGGGGCAAAGGTCAGCGTGTTGATCAGCATTTAACACACTCCTCGACACAGTGTGTGCTTCAAGGCGCATTCCTAAAGTTAGGTGTGTGTGTGTGTGTGTGTGTGAATTGTTGAGATTGACCCACTCTGTGTGTTCTGTTTCCACTGTGACTGGAGCATTGGTTTGTTTCCCAGAACCACCTCAGGTCCCGTCGGTAGCTACACAGTGGTTGCTGTAGAAACGTCATGTGGAACCATCACTCACCGCATATCGGTGATGCCCCGTGTAGGACCGTCGACACGCACGCGGTGTTCGTGATTTTGGTATCTCGATTGTAAACGCTTGCATGCCTGAATGTGCAACATTTCGGTGTTTCTTCGTAAACTCACTTGTTAGATCCTCGCATGGGTTATTTCTCAATTTCTCTCAAGTGTTCACTTGCTGTTATTTTATTGTTATTTGCAATACTGATGCTGTCTGTTGATGTCCAAATAAGGAAATAAACCCACGCGTCGCCATTGTGCCCTTGCGTGCGCTGTGCTAGACCGTAGCAGGCAGGAAGCGCTGGTCTTGGAGAAGACCTTCCACAAAAGGTAGTCGGAGTTCTGACGGTGGCGTGTGTAAAGTGTGCGCCGCTCCGTAAATGGCTTCAGCTTAAACATCGGGGCTTCCTTCCTCTGGGATTTCCTACGACGGCGTTTTGCGGAACTGCGCGACTGCCGTGACGGGTGCTGAGCGTGACGGACACGTTCTTCAGTCTGTCAGCAAGCAAAGTGAAGACGTCAACTGGCAGGACTCCACGGGTTTTAGTTGTGTAACTCGAGCTGGATGCCTGTGCAATGATTTGTGTGTAATGTGACGCAATATCAACTTTACTGGAACGGGTTGTGTGTGCGTGCGCGTTTGTGTGCGTGCGCGTTTGTGTGTGTGTGTTTGTGTGGGTGTGAGGGAGAGTAGACGTGCGTGCTTGAAGGAAAGTGGACATGCCAGAAAGAACATGCACACTGCACAGATGCGTGTGTGTGTGTGTGTGTGCAGTCTGGGTGTGGATCTCAGTGTGATGTTGTCGTTTGCAGGTGCTGTCGAGTGAGGTGCACTGTGTGGAGGACATTCTGAGGGTGAGTGTGGGACGTCCCCTCTACCTCCTCCCCTCTACCTCTCCTCCTCACCTCCTCCTCACCTCTGGCCCTCCCTCACCCTCTATCCACTCTGCCCTTACTCACTACAGAGCAGAACAGACATAAAGTTTGGTGGGAACTTTTATTCCTGGAACTCTTCTCACTTGTCATCCTGTCATCCGTTCTTAGAGAAAGCTGTAGGTGTCACCTTTCAGTCTAAATCCCATGAATCATTGCAAAGGCGTCAGAATTAGTGTGTCTGTGTCTGTCTGTCTCCTATACACACACACTCTCTCTCTCTCTCTCTCTCTCTCTCTCATATCGGGTAGTGTGATTGCCCTGTACATCCTGTGTCGTGTGAGCAACCTCTGAGCACACACTGTGCGCGACTTTCACTGTTGTAATGCCTCTCTCTCTCTCTCTCTCTCTCTCTCAGGAAATGACCCACTCATGGCCTCCTCTACTAACAGCTATTCACACGCCAAGCAGTGCAGAGCTGTCCAAGTTCTCCTTCCCCAGCAAGGTGAGACATGCACACACACACACACACACACACACACACACACACACACACACACACACACACACACATGCAGAACTGTTTCCTTTACCAGCCTATTGCATATGCTCAGTATTAGAAATCAAACAGAAACTGTAAAAATAAAAGCATGTAATGATCAGTAATAAGTGGCACAGACGGACCTCGAGGTGCTGGTCCGGCTCCCTGCGGCCCACAGAGCTGCGTATCAGAACCAAACGCCAGGGTTCACGTTGTATACAGTCGTCACCTTGTAGTGACGGGGTCTATACAGACCTGAGTTTGATCTTCTCCGTCACGTGAGCTCTCGCAGGTCAGGACATCCATTTAAATAAATACATTTTATACATCTCGTTAATGCACTACGGATGCACCAATCTTGAATTTCATCGGCTGATACGATGGCTGATATTGATCACTTTGTTGTAGTCGATGCTGATATTAACAGATCATATTACTTTTATGCATTTTAAAGCAAGTTGAAATTATACTCCGTATGGGCAGTGGGTGAGATGAGCTCAGCTCTGAAGTGAATCGTTTAATTTTCCACAGGCCACGTCACCCTTCACTCCAACACCAAATAGTGTAAAGGCATGTTGCTCTTAGCGCAAAGTGCAACACACAGGTTATATTTTCTAACCTTTCTGGAGTGTTGAGTGGCATTTTTAACTCTAACTACTGTAGGTGGAGGAAAGTTTACAGCCATCAGCTACAGAATCAGCAGATCAATTAAAATTGGTTATACACACACACACACACACACACACATGTCCAGTCTGGCTGTCTGGCTCTGGTCTTGCACATTAGAACATGTTTCCTGGGTGTTTATACCTGGCGACACATTTGCCATATTACGTGATCCTGGTATTGTAGTAGGATGTGAGACACCAAGTTATAATAGAAATACAATGAAACTCATAGTAACATAATGAGCTGCGAGTGTCCCGGCCTGCTCGCTCCTGATGCATGCTGGGTGGCTGTTTGCCGAGGATCATGGGAATTCTGCTCTTCACCTGAGGGTCCCTCTCTGACCGCTTTAGTCATGCCGGATTGGTCAGTGTGTCATGTTGTGTCCCGCAGAGCTGAGGTGCTAACAGGACAGGTGTGCAGACGGCCTTCATGACGGCTGCTATCCGCTAAGCTCTGATGTCACTGGGTGTCTGTGTGTGTGTGTGTTGTGAGCGCAGGCCTAGGAATTCTGCGCACGCCCCAGTGTGAACGCCGTGTGCCGTTTCCTGTACTGTCTGCTTGTTGTGCTTTTTCACCCCTTCATAATGACTAATGGAACGTTCTCTTCCATCTTGTTTCTGTAACAGGAGACCCATGTTCAGTCAGGATACCAGCAGCCTCAGAGTAAGTGTGTGTGTGTGTGTGTGTGTGTGTGTGTGTGTGTGTGTGTGTCCAAGAGCATATGGGTGGATCCTTCTGGGTATTACTACTTCCTGCATTCTTTGTTTGTTTGTGTGTGTGTGCGACACGTGAAAAATAGCAAAATGCACTACATTACATTTTAATTAGCTATTTCATACCTGTCCATATCGGTGGTTCACCTGCGTTTAGCAGCACCCACGTGTGCTCACACTACGGCGCAGAGCGAGCTAACCTCAGCGTAGCTGTTTAAGGCCGTGATTCCTGTGTGTGTGTGGGGCGGGTCGCCCTGTGTGTGTGGGGCGTATCCATTCTCATCTCCTTCACCTCACTTCTGGTTTTTGATTAAGACACTTTTATTTTCTAGCGTAGCATGGATGCTTATTTGAGTGTTGACTATGATTTAGTTTATTAATGTTTCATCTGCTGTAATTTATCACCCCCTCCCCCCCCCTCTTCTTTTCCTCTCTTTTTCTTTCTCCCTCGCGCTGTCTCTCTCTCTGGCTCCGTAGAGCACCTGGAGTCCTGTACCTCTCCCCGAGTGGCCGCGTCGCCCTGTGGGGCGGAGTCAGGGTGAGTGCTCTTCATCGCTCTTCATCGTGTGCTCAGATGGCTTCCCGGCCTCCTCCTCGCTCGTGTGTACCTACGCCCGCATAACTCAGGAACAGGAAATGCCATTTGTCACTGTCCACCCTCACCCCCCACACACACACACACACACACACACACACACACACTCTATAACCCTTTTTTTTTTTTAAGTTTTCATTTCTTTATCTTTACCCATTTCACCTTGACTTCAGTTTTTCTTTCATGCTAATTGCTGTTCTTTTATGTTAATTATTATAAAAACAGAGTTCTTCATTTCCCTAAAATTGCTGAGGTTCATATTTTAATATTGCTTTGGAAATGCTGTAAATGAATCTGGTAATGTCAGTAAAAGCGTCCTGAGAATGTGTGAAAAGCAACTTAAAGTGGTGTGTCAAGGTGGAGAGATGAAAGGGGTGTGTGTGTGAGAGAGACTTCAGCGATGGAGGGAGAGACGGATGGATAATGAGTGGATATAAGGTTGGTGTGTGTGTGTGTGAGGGAGAGCCATCTGCTGGAGGGCTTCTGCAGACATCTCTGAGCACGTCTGCTACGACGTCATTGGCTGCACCTGCTGGAGCTGCATGAGGCTCTGAATGTGATTGGATACTTCACAGAAGTCGTCATCCAGTGAGGGCTAGAGGAGGGCAAGATCAGACTCGTTTTGTAGGAGGGGAACGAACCACACAGTGCAGGTCATGTGACCCTCGTTCCCTAGTTTATGCTGTTTTATTCTGAAATTTGATTGGCCCAGGTAATGTGCACGTGTGTGTGTGTGTGTGTGTGTGTGTGTTGTAGCTGTTTGGCCAGGCCCACAGTGCAGGTGTTTTTCATTTTGATCGTGATTGTGTGTTTAGGTGTGTATGTCAGTTCAGCTCGTGTCTCATGGAGTTCCTTCAGTCGTTTGTACTGTGGTTATCTATTGATATGAGAGGTGTTGTACTCGGGGACCAGGGGCCGGTCCACGTTTTTGCTCTCTCTCTGCTCCCAGCACTTTTAATCAGGGCCATTACAATCACTGAATACTTTCTTTAGCTGATCTGTGCCAGGGCTAAAACATGGACTGGATGATGGACACCAAGGATTGGGTCAAGAATGTCGAGCACACTATAAAGTGTGAAGGCTGTTAGCTGATGCCCCATCTTCTGCCCTATGTAGGGAGTAGGGATACTTTGTGTGAGTAGCATACTTGGGTCAAAGGTACAGAGCAGTCCAGGGCACCCTCTCTACTGCTCTGAGTTATGATGAATGCTCACAGTGGGAGGGGTCGGAGGTCAGGGTGGAGATTGGTTGAGTTTAAACTCAAATCTGGCACATCCGAGTCAATAGCTTTGACACCATCACCAGCGCAAGGGCTATAAAACCACAGTAAGAAACCGATTCCACTCAACGCATTAGAACGTAGAGGTGCTATAGTACTGGCATCATGTATAAGTCTTAACAGTTCATATTAACATACACAGTGCGTGCTCTCTCTCTCTCTCTCTCTCTCTCTCTCTCTCTCTCTCTCTCATGCTCTCTCTCTCCCTCCCTCGCTCTCCTGAAAGGTCTTGTTTCTTTGGAAACGTTTACCTCCTCTTTGCATATCTCTCCATCTTGACTATCGCTCCATCTCTTTTGCCACACCACACTGCTGTTACTCACCTGGAATGTTCCGGGGATTTTCAGTGTGAGACCCCAGTAGGTCTGTGTGTGTGTGTGTGCGATTGATGGCTCAGCGTGTGGCTGGGCACATGCGTGTGGTGCAGCTGTGGTGTGTGAGCGTGTGAAGACCTGCTCCTGGTACCTTCACCCCCTGCAGGTGTCACACACTTGTGTGCTGAGTCACATGTTTGGCCGTGATCTCCCACAGACGAGGTGTGTGCGCCTGCCGGAACCATCAGTGTGTGTGTGTGTGTGTGTGTGTGTCCCCGAGAGCATATGGGGTATCCCACGCTCTCACACACACATCCCCCTTTCTCTCTTGCTCTCTCTCTCTCTTACTCTCACTTTCACACACACACTCTGCCTCTCTCTCTTGCTCTCTCACGTTGTCCCACACACACACACACTCTCACATCCATGTTGACACAAACAGAACTTAAATAAAATGACGAAGTGTCCACCATGCTAAAATACTGACAACATACGAGTACCAGAGGATCCCTGAGCAAGCCGTGTGTCTATGTAGAAACATTGTGAAAAATGACTAGTTTGTCAAATTATATTTACAGCCTATATTTATATTTACATATGTATATACTTCACCTGATGCGCAGTGTCTGATTCGGTGTCTGATGTGTGTTTTAGTGTGTGTGAAGACAGCGGTGCTGCCGCGTTGGCGCCCTCTAGTGAAGCGGAGGCTGGGAGCGCCAGTGACTCTGAGAGCAGCTCCGGGTCTGAGTCGGACACAGAGAGCAGTGACAACAGTGAGAGCGGCATCGAGGAGAACCCTCACAGTCCCAGGAGCAGCACACCACCTGTGAAGGTGCACACACACACACACACACCACACACACACACACACACACCCACACACACACACACTCACACACACACACACACATGCGTGCGCATGCACGCACTGAGTATTGCACCACTAGAGGCTCACATATAGACAGGTGTTACACACACACACTCTCTCCTCTGGTATGTATGGTGTGCATGAGTGGCTGTGAGTGTGTGCATATGTGTGCACACACTGTACTCACACCTGAGGGGCTGGTCTCTTAACACTGATCCTCACCTTAAAGCAGCACAAATCACTGGAGCCCTTAAGCAGCTCTAAACCCCCAGCCATACACCCCCCCCCCCCCATCACCACAGAACCAGAGTTCCCCTCTTCTGCTGGGCCTTCACTTACAATCCTACTATTTGTGGATCTTGGACACGAGCGTTCTGTTCTTTTTCTCAGTATTTAGCTTTTTGGCTAGCAAGTGTGTCTGATGTCGTTTGACAGATTGTGCAGTCTGTTTTATTTTCTGTGTTGTGTGTTTCACTTTATATATGTGTGTGTGTTTGTGTGTGTCCAGGCGGAGGGAGCTAAAGACATCAGCTGGCAGTTAATCAGCTGGATTAAGGAGAACCAACAGAACCAGAACCATGACGATGAACCCGCGGGCTGCAAGTCCAAAACCGCTACGAGCACTAAGCCGCAACCCCGCAGCCATCCGGCCGAGGACTCTAAAGCCAGGAGCAAACGGCACTACAACTCCCACACTGCACCTGTGCAGCAGCCCGTGTTCAGCCATGCTGCCACGGAGCCTGCCGCCTCAAGCCAGATGGCTGGCCACAAGCCCGCTGTTGCCCGCGGCGACACAGAGGCGGGCCCCAGGAAGACTGTCGGGACCAAACACCCGGGGAAGGCCAGGAAAGCCCCGCCCGTCCCCGACGACTCCCAGGCCAGCCTGCAGGTGGAAACCGTGGAGGTCACGCCCCGTGATAAGGACTCCGCTTTCACGGAGGGGCCAAAGGTCAAGACGAAACCCGCACGCGAGAAGAGTGGCGGCAAATCGCATGGCCGTAAGCAGGCCAAGCGCGCTCCCTCGGACAGGAAGGAAACCATAGACACGCCTCTTAAGGCCACCATAATCGTGGAGGAGAGGAAGGAGGCGGAGCCTAGCCCGTCTCCAAGCCCCGCCTCTCCTCCGGCCAAGAGCAGAGGCACCGGCGGAGTGCGGACTGCAACGCCCGCGAAGCTCTCTAGAAGGAGGACACGCTCGCCCACCAGGGACCGCAAGAGCGACGGATCGTCCAGGGTGGCAGAGACCTTCCGCCCCCTGCTGGTGAAGATCGAGCTCAGCCAGCTGACGAGAGTGCCTCAGCCCCCCAAAGCAGCCAAGCCAAACAAGGTCGCGCCCCCCCTGGACACGGCGCCTCCGAAACCAGGGCAGAAGGAGCCCAGCACTGCTGTCAAAGTGGGCAAGAAGAGACCCGTGAGTTGCCCTTTCCTGAAGACGTGCGTGTGTGTGTGTTGGCTGGTGGGTTGTGGGTATTTATGTGCCCTGTAGCCCTTTAGGAGAAAGCGGCCACACAGCTCTGCGTCCTGGTGCCTGTCTAAACGTCCCATGCGCTTGATGACACGCTTATCGTTAACTCCCTGTGGTTGTGCTTGTGAAGGAAACCGTAACGTTGTGTGTGTGTGTGTGTGTGTGTGTGAGGGGTTCTGCTCCATATCCCCTCTTAAAGCACACGAGGCATGTGAATCTGAATGTGCTAACCAAGTGAAACCCTGTAGGTAGGGCAGGTTGGTCTTACACCAACGTCCTCAGTAATGTAACAGTCAGTTGATACAATACAGACCAATGCAATAGACTTTGTGTACATTTGCAGCCTGTGGTGGATCATCGTATCCAGAGTTGCTTGCATGGTTGTCAGTGTGCATAGACCCCTCAGGGTTTGGAGTACCAGTCGTCCGCGGGTTCTGCGGAGGTTCCACACGGCTGTGGTCGTGAACGCTGTACCTCGCCGTTCCAAAGCTCCTCCTGCTCGTTCGTGAGGTCAGGGGTCAGGACCCTGGGGATGCCTTCGCTCCAGATGTATGCAGTCTGCTTTGGTTTTGCTGCGCTGGTTTCCGCTGAGCCCTGATTGGTGAAGAGGCGGGGCTTGTCACGCTACTTTCCCAACACTCTGGGTTCCCACCTCGAAGGTTCACTGGCACTGATTTAATGGCTTTCCTGACCGTTCAGAGCTGTTCTACACCGTGTGCATGTTTGGCCAGCACTGGTTTGTGATGGTGTGTTTGTCTTTGAACTTTACCAACAGATGTTTTGGATGGGAATCTGTAGTTGGAGAAGCAGCAACTGCTGATGAGTTTGAACATCTGCCAATCAATCAGAACTTCAAATTTCTGTTCCTCTCTGTCTCACTCCCTCTCTCTGTCTCACTCCCTCTCTCTGTCTCACTCCCTCTCTCTCTCACTCCCTCTCTCTGTCTCACTCTCCTGCCCCTCCTGTAACTGTGTTCTGGTGAGTGTACCTCGCTGAGAGGCCACGTTCTGGTGCTGTATCAGTCCAGTCCTCGGGCCGGTCCTGTTATCGGCCCTCGGGTCAGTCCTGTTCACCCCCTGGGTCGGTCCTGTTATCGGCCCTCGGGTCGGTCCTGTTATCGGCCCTCGGGCCGGACCTGTTCAGTCTCGGGGAAAGTGCCAGTGTTGCCGTGGCGGCTCGTGTCGGCGTGAATCCCTGCGGTTGGCGTTTTGGAAACGCACTGTGAACTCGTTTTGGGGGGGGCGGAGCCATTTTGCGTACACGGTTTGAGCCCAGATTTGATGAGCCTGTGTGTGTATGTGTGTTGCTTCTCACAGGCTGAGAAGATCCAGCTGTCTGTGCCCAGGAAGAAGGCGAAGCTTGTGAAAGAGAGCACACCAGCACCATCTTCCTCTCAGCACAGCTCCAGCAAAACCCAGTGAGCCTCCATCCTCCTCCACCCTCAGCAGCTCCATGCTGACAGCTTTATTCACATACCGTCTGTATTACATGTACTGTAACTCCGCCATGCGCACATAAGAAAAGGTGAAAATACGAAACACAAGGGCCACTCAGTAGCACACGGATTTTGAGGGCTGTGATATTGAACTGTCTCTGCTCTGTAAGGAGATTTAGCTGCCAGCGCCAGACTGTTCGTGAGGCCCAGGTTTGAATACTTGCTTGCTTTGCTGTATGCAGTAATAATGTGAGCTCCTTCTGATTAGCACAGTGCTGAGGTGCTAGTGGAATCTCCATTCATGTTGTCCACAGCAGTGTTCTGGGCTAAAGCGTCCCCATCGCTGCCTGTGGGCTGGGCCATGTGCTTTTATTTAAAACATTATTTTTTTGGCTTTATTGCTCTTGAAACCGACCAATGGTAAACTTGCTTTCCCACCGACCAATGGTAAGCTTGCTTTCGAATGCCATCCTGGTCACCTGAGCACGGGAGGCGGTTGAGTGGCGGGTGTGTTTGATATAAAGGAAAGTACCTGCTGTTCTGTTCTGCAGTGGCGTAACACAGGTGACCATGTCTTCACACTCCCACCACCGCAGGGCGCTCAAGACCCCCAGCGCGGAGAAGGAAAAGAAGAGCAGGACCAGTAAGAAGGCTGGAGCTCCTCTTCCTCACAGCCCTGCTCAGGAGCAGGCGAAGACGGCGGCCCGGAAGCGCCTCCCGCAGGAGGACGAGGAGAGTGGCCACCCAGGCAACAAGCACAGGAGGAGGAACTCGAGCAAGCAGGTGGAACACAGCAAGAGCCACAAGGTACAGCACACACACACACAAACACACAGCGCCCTGGCCTGAGGAAGCGCTGTAGGGTCCAGATTTAACCGCAGACTCATTCAGAGTGTGTGCATCTGAATGGCCTTTTTACACCTTTAAGGTTGTTTTCTTTTCTTCTTGCCCAATCACAGAAGGCACCAAAGAGCGATGCGTCCGCCCCGGAGCCGCCAACTTCCTGTGATGCCAAGGTCACACACAGACCCCTGTTCCAGTTTGATGACAAGTGAGAATGATTTGCATTTATCAGATTACAGATTGCCCAGGAACGTCGGACGGCTGGTGCACTGGCGCCCTAGTAGCCTCTAGCCTGTAACCTGTAGTCTTTTTGTTTTTAACCTTTCTTTTTTCCTTGTAGGCAGCGTTCTGTAGTAGTTTTAACCTGTAGTCTTTTTCCTTGTAGGCAGTACTCTGTAGTAGTTTTAACCTGTAGTCTTTTTCCTTGTAGGCAGTACTCTGTAGTAGTTTTAACCTGTAGTCTTTTTCCTTGTAGGCAGTACTCTGTAGTAGTTTTAACCTGTAGTCTTTTTCCTTGTAGGCAGTACTCGGTGGATTACCATATGAAGGAAGCCAAGAAGCTGAAGCACAAAGCTGACGCCACGGTAACAGTTCTCGTTGTTTTTCTATTATTGATTCCTCAGATCTTCAATGTCTTTTTACCCAAATGGTTTATAAAGGTGTGTGCACGCATACGTGTGAGTTTGGTGTGTGTATGTGTGTGTCGTGTTCTTGTGTGTGTATATGTGTGTATCTCACTATGTTCTGTGGTGTGTGTGTGTGTTTCACAGCTGGGTAAAATGGGCAAAGCCTTCAACTACCTGGATGCTGCAATGTCCTTTGTGGAGAGCGGTATCGCCATGGAGACAGATCCCCAGACACCCAAGTCTGCGTACACTATGTTCTCAGAAACCGTAGACCTGATCAGGTAGGTGTGTGTGTGTGTGTGTGTGAGAGAGATCAGGTCTCCCACACCTGTGGCTGTATGCCCTTCAACAGCATGGCAGTGTGCCAGTGCTCTTGCTGTGGATTCCCCTGGATTTCTGGTGTGTGTGTGTGTGTGTGCTCTATGAGCAAATCAGACCTTTCACTTTAACCCAGGGTATTAGAACTTCCGTGTGGCACCCTGATACCCCAGCTCCTGTGTAATTCTGAGAGCTGGTGGGGTTGACCTGCTCCTGTGGTCCGTCTGCCCACACACGTCTTTCACTGTTTCTGTGTTTTTCCTTCCATCAGATTTATTCTGAGACTGAAGAACTACTTGGAGCCCTCAGCTCCAGCATCTGAGCGGGATTTCCTGGTGCTCTGGTGGGTGTCGCAAACGACTCAACGTCCGTGACACACAGACATTCCAGCTGCTTATAAAAACACGTTACTGAACCCGTAATGTGAACTGGATTACTGAACCACATTACTGAATACGTTACTGAACCCTTAATGTGAACAGGATTACTGAACCACATTACTGAATACGTTACTGAACCCTTAATGTGAACAGTAATCCGGTCCAATAATCCGGAACACTTTACTGAACCCGTAATGTGAACTGGATTACTGAACCCTTAATGTGAACTGGATTACCGAACCACATTACTGAATGCGTTACTGAACCCTTAATGTGAACAGTAATCGGGTCCAATAATCCGGAACACTTTACTGAACCCGTAATGTGAACCCGTTACTGAACCCTTAATGTGAACAGTAATCCGGTCCAATAATCCGGAACACTTTACTGAACCCTTAATGTGAACTGGATTACTGAACCACATTACTGAATACGTCCAATAACACGTTACTGAACCCTTAATGTGAACAGTAATCCGGTCCAATAATCCGGAACACTTTACTGAACCCTTAATGTGAACTGGATTACCGAACCACATTACTGAATACGTTACTGAACCCTTAATGTGAACAGTAATCCCGGTGAACCCAATGAAATACCGAACCACATTACTGAATACGTTACTGAACCCTTAATGTGAACAGTAATCCGGTCCAATAATCCGGAACACTTTAACTGAACCCTGAACCCTTAATGTGAACCAGATTACTGAACACGTTTCTGATCCCTTAATGTGAACAGAAATCTGGAACACATTACTGAACCCTTAATGTGAACATGATTAGCATAGTTTAACATCACTGAAAAATGTTCACACAAACGGCTTCTCAGTACTGCAGGTGTGTGTGTGTGTGTGTGTGTGTGTGGCGATTTGGTGGTGGTGCTGTGAGAGCTCCTGGTAACCCTGGTAACCCGGCCTGTTCTCTGTCCCCAGCATGCGCTGCCAGGCCGTCCTGCAGATGGCGATGTTCCGCTGTAAGCGAGATTCAGCGCTGAAGTATTTGCGCACGCTGTCTGATCATTTCAAGGTGAGACCTCGGCCCCCTGCCCCTACTGCCCCTGCGGGCTCCTGCCCCTGCCCCTACTCCCCCTGCTTGATGGGACTGACTGTCCATCACGGCTCCCACGAAGTAAAAATATACACACACATTGTTTAACTGTGTGTGTGTGTGTGTGTGTGTGTGTGTGTGTGTGTGTGTTCTTCTTTCAGAACTCCAAGACGGCACATGCTCCATCCCCCTGCATCTCTAAGTAAGTCCTCCTTCCAGAAGCTGCAGCCTGTGTGCTTGTGTGTGTTCATGCATATATGCAGTTATTCAAATGGAGGACGGCATGCAAATAATTAAAGGAGCTGCTGTTCCTCGTTGTAAGTGCAGTTTCATTTATTTTATTCCTCTTTATTTCCCCTCTATCTCCCTCCCTCCCTCTATCTCTCTCCCTCTCCCTCCCCCTCCCCCTCCCTCTATCTCCCTCTCCCTCCCCCTCCCCCTCCCTCTATCTCTATCTCTATCTCTTTCCCTCTCACTCAGAAGTGCTTCTCCCATGTCCCCCACGCCGTCCCCAGCCAGCTCTGCTAGTTCTGGCCCCGCCTCCAACCCCAGTGGCAGCAGCACCGTTGCCATTCCCCAGGTGGTCCAGCAGATGGCGTGCTCCTACGTCAACATCACTGCCCTCTTCCTCAGCGCTCATGACACATGGGAGCAGGCTGACGAGCTTGCCCGGAAAGGAAGCGGTAGGTGAAGGGCCCACTCAGGGGTCAGAGGTCGGTTGATTGGCTGTCAAACCTCAAATGTTCTGTAGTTTGCTATTTATTGATTTTTTTTATTAATAGTTAACATTTATCTTTATTAATTTATTAAATTATTTAACATGATATAATTGGCTACAAATGTACTTTTTTAATCCATCTTAGTTTAGGCTGTTTATGGTTGATACTTCTGCCACCAGAGGGCAGTATTGTAGCTGTGCGATGCATTTGTGTCCAGCGACTTTGCAGATGATGTTGGAAACTTTATCTTGATTCTGATGAAGTTGTGATCCTTGTTGTTTCATTTGTGTTGTTGTTTGTGTTTGTGTGTGTGTGTCCATGTCCATGTCCATGTCCATGCCTGCAGGACTGCTGAATGAGCTGGACCGTGCCCAGGCTCAGCTGAGCTTGACCTCCACTGCGGTTGCTCTGGTGCGCTACACACGACAGGGCCTCCACTGGCTCAAACTGGACACCGCAGTCTGAACTTCCATCCCCCTGCTGACTGGGCTGAGGGTGGGTCAGTGGGCGGGGCTTATTTTTAGTTCAGTATGGTTTTATGTTGTGCAGTGGCCAATGAGAAGAAACCGAGGCGGGGAATGGAGCTAGGGAGGCCAATACCATTGGATTCCTTCTACGCTTTGAACTGTGAGAAGCCAAGTATGAATTTCAGGTCAATTCTCCGAGAGGAGAGAGAAGGGAGAGAGACGGGGGGGTCTGCCCTGGTGCTCTGGTGGGTGGAGGCATTTGTCCAGCCTCCTGGCCTTTCCTGGAGATCAATTAATATGTGCACCACCCGCTGAAACACGGAAGAGTCGTCTCCTCCTTATTCTTGGCCATGCCTGGCCAGAAGTTGGGGCCAGCCGACAGGTGCAGACGCTGACGTCCACGCTACAGAGCCTGTCTGACTCCGGCTGCCTGACCACACCCCCTCTTCCCCATTATGTGACTGACGGACTTAGAAACTCTTCACAGACACTCAGAGCCCCCTCACACGGAACACGGTCCTCTTCTCTGTGGTAAAACCAAGCAGTGATCTCCAGATTTATTTATTTTTGCCTATATTATTATTATTATTATTATTATTATTTTATTAATAATATATTGATCTTGTTGAATGATTGATTATTTTTTGCTCCATCTGATGTAATATTCACCTTGGAAACACCAGCAGAGTAAGGCTTTACCCTTTTTGTAACTGAATCGTTTGAATTCTCTTTTCCATATTGTAATTCTGAAGGTTGTGGGACGTCTCCTCATGCTTCTCCTTTTGTGTTTTTGAGTGGCGGGTCTGTATTGGAGCTTTGGGTCATTCACACAACCACACATCTGTTTTCCTTGCGGAGAAGATACCCAATGCACAGAACTTGAATCTGCTTCTCCAGAATCCTAGGATTTTTGTAAACCTGGTACTCGTCCATTAAATAAAAGGTAACAAACTGTAATTCTACCTCAACAGTATAATACTGGAGGCAGAGGAACAAACACACACCCCTCTGACGCCCCTCATCGCCAAACCAGCTTAGTTTATACCCTAACCCTAAGGACCGTTCTAATACAGTGTCTGTGAACTCTGCTCCTAGAGGTCATCCTCCTCGCAGAGTTTAGCTCCTCCCCTTATTTTAACCCACCTCATCCTCCTAGTCGGATCCTCCATTAAACCTAGATCATCTGGATGAGGTGTTGGGTACAGTCAGGAGTCAACTCTACATCTCCAGGAGCAGGGCCAGTGTCCAGCGGTCCGACAGCCACTACACACGTGCCTTATCCTGAACTGGTTAGTGCAGGACACTGCGAGAGCAAAGGATGACTGTGTCAGAGGTGTGAAAAGTGCATTTACATGGAGAGTCTCGTAATCCAGGTTCTCTTCCCGAGGGCTTTTTACAATGTGAAGATAATTTAATGGGGCCATTTAAAAAAAAAAAAATCGAAGAGCCGAAGGGAGAAAAAAAACGCTTTATGTAGGGACGCGTTCCGGCCGTCTGCTTTACGTAGTGACTCATTACGGCCGTCTGCTTTACGTAGTGACTCATTGCCTTTCACGTAGTGACGGCCAGGCCATCTGCTTTTAGTGACACGTTCCGCCCTTCACGTGACGCTCCGCCGCCTGGTTTATGCGTATGCGTGCCGCTGGTTTCCGTTACGGCCGTCTGCTTTACGTAGTGACGCGTTCCGGCCGTCTGGTTTACGTAGCGATGCGTTCCGGCCGTCTGGTTTATGTAGCGATGCGTTCCGGCCGTCTGGTTTATGTAGCGATGCGTTCCGGCCGTCTGGTTTATGTATTGATGCGTTCCGCCGCCGGATGCGTTCCGCCGTCTGGTTTATTAGCGATGCGTTCCGGCCGTCTGGTTTATGTAGCGATGCGTTCCGGCCGTCTGGTTTATGTAGCGATGCGTTCCGGCCGTCTGGTTTATGTAGCGATGCGTTCCGGCCGTCTGGTTTATGTAGCGATGCGTTCCGGCCGTCTGGTTTACGTAGCGATGCGTTCCGGTCGTCTGGTTTATGTACATGGATTTCCAAACATGCTTTACAATTGTGGTTTGCTCATGACATCATTTTTACGCTCTGGGGTTTTAGTGCCTGATTCTACCGTTGATATCGCAGCTTTTACGTAAAACGTGTGTGTGTGTGTGTGTGTGTGGCTTTTGTGTTGCTGTTTTTTTTTTTCCTCTTCCTGCTTTTGAGTTCACCTGTCACATTTCAGAAGTTCCTCTGAGTTCTGAGGCAGTATGTCTCCTCCCTGTGTGATGGACTCTACTGTGTTTTATCTACTCTGGGACTGTAATTCCTCTGAATGCTGGAGCATCTGTTTATTTGCTTTATATTGAATTAATTAATCAGTATTTATTGTTTCTGCACTCGACCAACTTGAGAAACGTCAGCCGTGCAGTAACCGATTACTTACAACGTTCTTCTGCTTCTGTGATGTTTTAGTTTCTTTAAGAACCACCATCCACTGTTTCTTTCCTGCTTCCCCACAATAATGTAGATTTGGGTTGATTTTGGGTTTGGAGAAGTGATGCAGAGTTGATTTAAAGTTTGTGTGTCCTTATCATGGTTCTGAAACCACAAAAGACTCGAGTTCCTCCCTGGACGTATTCACGATGGACCTTCTGTGCCAAGAGTTTATTCCCTTCTGAACCTCTCCTGGGATTCCTGTACTGGAAATATGAACTAGGAGCCAACTGGAATTTCAGTAGGAAACAGAAGTTGGGTAGAACTGCCAAGAAGATGGGGCTGCACGTGGAATTGGGAAAAGAACAACTGTTTATTTATTTTATTGCTATTAGGAAAACTGAACGTAGTACTCTATAATTAACATGATTTATTATTGCTTTTTGGTCTGGTTGTCTGAAAGGCTCTTGTTTGAGCTTCATAATATTTTTATTAGGTATTTATTGTTTTCCCCCGGGTGCACACTACGTGGAGCTGTCTCCTTTGTTGGGACTGCTGGGTCCTGTCGTCCTGCAGGTCTGAATCATGAATTGAGCCTCAGTTTGCTGGTGAGCTTTGTGAGTGTGCCGTTCTGTAGAGAGTGTGAGGTTTGGCGTGTGAGGCGAGGGTGTTTGTTTTTTTGTTTTTTTTTCCTTCCCCCCAATCCTGCACATGCCTTCATTTCTTTCTTAAATGACTGAAAAGCCTGATGGTCCAGCCTGATGGTTCAGAATTATTTTGTAATTCAGCAATTTTGCCGTACTGGGCATATGTAAATACTGGTCACTGTTGTGTACAGTCGTGTATTAAGATTGGGGTGTGGCATTCGATTTTTCTTCATCTGAAATTTTTTTTTCTTCTTCCTAAAGCTGTTTTTGCAGGTGCTGCTGATGGAGGTGGAGGAGATGGAGGCTCTGCTCTCCACCCTGACTCCTACTGCTCCACCCCTCCAGCACCCCCTCACTCATCTGGTCTTTCCTATGTTTCACAGGCAATAAAGTTTTTTGGGGGGGAAAGTCCATGTTTTCTGTGGCTGTGTTTGTTCTGTTAAGGTGAGGACACTGAGACAAACCCTCTTTGGGGACAGTGTTTTAATTTAGCTTTTGGTATTTCCAGTGCATTTCACGATAAAAGTATGTACAATAAGTGTTTAATACTTCAGATATAACTACAGCTTTACGACAAATAATTGTTGGAATAATTAACTTACAAAAACACTGAGATTTAAACCCCAGAAAAGCCTCAGCAGTTTCCCATGTTGTGATTCCTGCTCAGTCTCCACTCCAGAAGATCAGCAGCGCGGGCATTTCGTGATAATTTTTAAATGTATTTTTAATTACTACAACTATAATGTGGTGTGGTATTTTCTGTACATGATACGCTCTCCAGCGTCCTCAGGTGTCCGATTCTCCTGTAAAGTTCGGATTTTGGAAAGCAGGCTGAAAAAGAAAAGCAGAAAGCCGTTAGGATACAGTTGCCACGGAGCTGTTTCTTTTCTTTAACTGCTATTTGATCAGTCACAGTCGTGTGGCAGAGCAATATGTGGCTGCCAAGCTCACATCCTAAGCAGCCGTTATCCTGGTTTCTCCGGTTCAGTTTACAGTCTCTGGTTAATTAGGGGACGAGCAGTGGTGGACAGTAACGAAGTAAATGTAATTCGTTACAGTACTTAAGTAATCTCTTTGTTTGTTTACTCAAGTATACCTTTTTGTAACTTTTACTTTTACTCCACTACATTATGCGAAATCTGTCGTTGCTTCATGTTGCTTCATGTGTTCAACGTCAAAACAAAAGCGCAAAGCGCCAATCAGCGTTCGGTAATGCAACAGCATACAAGTTAATACCGTTAATACAACAGCATGAAAGAAAATATACCTATTTAAAAATGGATGAATCTGATTGTAACTCGCCACACAATCCATGGCCTTATCTGAGCAAATTTTTTGAAGTAGTCGAGGGGAAAAAAAAGACTCGAACTTGAAAAAGTTCGTTTTCAAGTGCCTTCTCTGCCTGCCTCAGTATCAGTACGATTTCTTCCTCCAAAAATTCCCCATACAATTTAAGGAAGCATGTAGAGGTAAGATAATTTCACAGGCCTACTGGTCATTTACCTTAATGAGAAATCTAACAATATCTTGCACCAAACCGTTTCTTTGTGGATGTTAAAATAAGTCCGACATTATTGTATACATGGTTAGTTAGCTAGCGAGCTAAGTAGGCTATTGCTAGTACACAACCGAAAACTGCCTTAGAAACGCACTCGGTGTGTAGCTAGCTAGTTATTTGTTTTACAATAGTTCATAGTATTTGGAGCTTCCAGCTAACTAAATGTGTTGATATTGTGAAATAAACATTTGAACATAGCACTTTACGTTAGAAAACAAATTCTATTTGGTAGGCTTTACATGCAGAGCATGGTGCTAAAACAGTTATCAGGTAGTTGCTAATTGATAGTTTGTGCTTTTGCCTATGCTAAAACTAGAGTATTCTGCAATAACTAAATGATTCTGTATCTAGGGCTGCCGCGATTGGTCGATACAGTCGATGACGTCGACGCTGAAAACACGTCGCCACTAAAAAAAAATGGCGGCTGCAGTGGAGCCGAAGGAGTCCAGAACATGTAGACATGTTGACATTCTTACATTACAACACATGTCTAGATTCTAATTGTGATGGACTTTGATGGACTTTTAATGTGCAGACATTTCAAAGTGTTTGAAATGAAACTTTGACTGATTTTGGTCGATTGATAAGTCGACTTAAGCACTCTTTTTTGTTTGTTTACTGTGCTTAAGAGGCCGTTTAAAAGTAGTTTGCACTTGCACTATAAATCTGTTTTACATTTTTTGTTCTGTATTAAGCCAGTTTTTTTGTTTTTTGTTCGGCAGAAAATTAATCGTTTAGACTGTCGATAGTCAATAGTTGAATCGATAGAAAAATAGTAGTTAGTGGCAGCCCTATCTGTATCCTATTTATATGGTGCAGTAAATGTTTATTTTATTCTTCAAATAGAAGGAGATTGATATCTGGATTTCCAATTGCAAATAGCCTAAATCTTTAACCAAAATATAGCTTGTTCGCAAAAAGTTACTTCATAGCCAATTGATGCTACCAAATGGAAATTATATGCCTTTGTATTTTCTGCTTATGATCATTTTAATAAACAACAAACCTAACACTATAAACACAGAATTAATAATATTAAATATTTGTGTACAAAATGTCGAGTCTGTTCACATAAATTAGTTCATTATGCCAGAGTCATGGTATAGAGATAACAGGATATTAGAGCCATATTAACTGATGGTACGTTACTTTCAATACTTAAGTTCAATACTTAAGGCCAATACTTTTGTACTTTTACTCAAGTAGAAGTCTAAAGGGAGGACGTCTACTTGTTCTGGAGTAATGTTTTAACTTGACTATCTGTACTTTTACTCAAGTACGTGGTTTGTGTACTTTGTCCACCACTGGGGACGAGTGTGTTGCTGTTAAACTGGAGAGGTGGTGTGTAGGGAGCACTGGAGCTAGTGCTGCATCACCCCTGCCGGCCAGCAGAGGGAGCTGGAGAGAGGGCCGAGACACCCACCACACTGACGTGCTCCTTCGTGTCTCTGCTGGGGAGGCCGACGGCGCCAAGCTTCAACCCCTTCACCACAAACATGTAGTACAAGACCCCCAGAACCATCGCCACGGCGAGTATCGTCCCGACTACGGCTCCTGCGATCATGCCTGAGTGGGCTGTGGAGTGATGACAGATGTGGTGTGAGCGCAGCAATGGAACGTTTATAACCCTTCTCATATATAAATAATAGTACAAATAAAATTCGGGCATCTGGTGTTCGGCCGCAAATGAATAATAATTTTTCAAACAGCTCACCGTCTATAATCGAGGGTGACTTAGTGGTGTTCCCGCCTCCATGACCCTCTGGCATAAAGAAAGGACAACAGGAAGTGAATAGCAGATACAGTGGACGCTATTGGCCAGAACACGTGCAGCAGGCTGAATTTCCTATTTCCTGTAGTTGAGGGTCCTTGTTCCATTATGACTACAGTGGAGGTGGCTGTGGTAATGTCGCTGTACTACCGTTCTTTATTACGGCTTCATCAGCCACGATAAAAGCTTCAAAGACACTTATTGGACTAAGAAAGCAGGTCTAGAATCAGTTTGTGATGTTGAGATCCTGAGGAGTACAGCCGTAACGGACTGATCCTGGGTCAGGACTCGGCCCTGTTGTGGTGGGGCCACTGACCCTGGAACAGTCTGCACACGAAGCCTCTCTTCTGGAGACAGTTGTTGTCGTTCCACGTGCCGTCCGCGTACATCTCCACGCAGTCCTCACGGCCCATGTCATGGGCGGCGCCGTTGGGCTCACCAGGGGCCCAGTTGGTGAAGCTTAGGGCACTCATGTCTGTCCAGGCCCAGCCATCTGAAACCCAGGAAACCATCAATGTCCGTGTGAGAGCCAATGAGCTGAAGCGTACGCCGCCATATGGCTGTAACACCACTGGCTGCAAAACCACGGTGACAAACTTGTATAAAGTCATGTGATTGGTGGAGCCCTGGTTAGGCCCACTGTGGGGAGGTGTGTGTGTGTGTGTGTGTGTGTGTGTACGTACAGGAGGCGTCTCTGGTCAGGCCCAGCCACACGTTGTGGTACTTGGTGTAGTTGATGTTGCGTATGAACTCCACCTCTGCGCGGCTGTGTACGGACGCCAGGTGACCTCCGTGGATCAGCTGGCAGCGGTACTGCGCCTCGTGCCAGGAGAAGCCCTCCTTGCCGTTGTACACCAGGTAGCAGTGGGTTCCGTAGGGCCACCAGCCGGGCAGGCACTGGCCGTCTCCAGGCCGCGGTGTCGGAGGAGGCTTCTCTGGGGGCAGGAATGGGCGTCACGATGGGCTGACTGCTGCCACACGAGGACCTCTTTCAAATATTGTGTGTTGGCCACTAACATTCTGCTAACATTCTACTCTTTCTATGGCTGGATGGTTGGAGGTCTGTGCCTACCGAAGGTGATCTTGCAGAGGTAGGGCTTCTTGGAGCCGCAGTCCGTATCGTTCCATGTGCCCTGGATGAAGTGTGATCGGCCGTGCATGCTGACGCAGCCCTCTCCCTTGTGATTGGTGGGCTCCCCCGGGCCCCAGTGCGTGTAGAAAACCGGCCAGCCGTCTGACCACTTGTAGGCGCCATCGTCCTGCAACAGGAAATGGCTGTTCAGTGGCAGGATATGTTTGTTACCATAACAGCATATGTCAGAATGCCACTTAGCCATAACCATAACATTATACAACTGTGAGAATTCTCGAATCACACATCCCAAAATTACTCAATGGAGCGATACCGCGCTCAGCTTGGAAGGTCTTATTTTAGACATAACAATCCTGCACCTCCTATTCTTCACCATCCTATTTCCTTAATTAGTCAAATGTAGGAGGCCAGCAGGGGGAGCTAGCGCACCATGCGGCGGAGGCCGATCCAGGCTTCTGTCTTGGCCTGCTGCACAGCCCCAGAGATGAAGGCCTGCTCGTAGCTCATGTCCACGCTGGCCAGGTTAGCGCCCTCCTTCACGCACGCATCACGCGCCTCCTCCCATGTCCTGACCTCCGACACCAGCTTGTAGCAGTTCTGAAACCAGGTGACGTAGTCAGAGGGGCAGGGGCTGCTCGTGGGGGGCGGCGGCGGAACGCTGCTGCCTGGAGAGGTGGAGAAATGCAAGTGAGGTCAGAGAAAGGAGAACCACCTACATGTCAGTCATGTAGTAGCCACACCCCCTCTCATGGAAACCTCTATGGCTTTGCATGCAAATCAAACACGGGAAGCTCCCTTGTGTGAACCATAGCAGGACGACGGCTCATTCGGCCACTCTCAGTGTGTCCGGGGGTGTAAACGCAGAACTCACTTTTTTTGGTGTAGCACACCCAGCCCCTCTTCTCTCCACAGCTCTCATCGTTCCAGTGGCCCGTCACTAGGTGGTTATGCATCATGCTCACACAGTGCTCCTAATGAAGAGGTCATAGGTCAAAAGTCAACCTATATAGCATCTTCAAAGATATTGTTATACAAACACATCTACAGTCACTTTTTGACAATAAGAGATTGTCATTTTCCCCACTTGTTAGTGTGAAATTAGCTGCAGTTTTAATGGTTAAGAGCAGAAATGGATCATCTCCTCAATGTAGCATTAAAATGTTTTATTGAGTTGGAGGTGACGCTAAACTAAGGTTAATAGGTGTGTGTGTGTGTGTGTGTGTGTGTGTGTGTCCACCTGGCCATCGTTGTTGTTGGGTTCCTTCTCTGCCCAGTTGGTGAAGCGTACAGGACTCATTCCATCACTCCATGCAAACTTGCCCTCGTGGAGCCGATCTGACAGACCGATCCACACGTGATGGGCTATGTCCCGCAGATAACTGGCCACAAAGTCTGCAGAGAGCAGGAGAGAGGGATGAGAGGAAGAGGAGCAAGGAGAGAGGGATGAGAGGAAGAGGAGCGAAGAGAGAGGGATGAGAGGAAGAGGAGCAAGGAGAGAGGGATGAGAGGAAGAGGAGCGAGGAGAGAGGGATGAGAGGAAGAGGAGCGAGGAGAGAGGGATGAGAGGAAGAGGAGCAAGGAGAGAGGGATGAGAGGAAGAGGAGCGAGGAGAGAGGGATGAGAGGAAGAGGAGCGAGGAGAGAGGGATGAGAGGAAGAGGAGCGAGGAGAGAGGGGTTCATTCTTGGAATCGGACATCATCTGCTATGGCTGTGAGGACTGCTGAACGGAGGGACAAGGGCGGGGCCTGTGGGGGCGGGGCCTGTGGGGCGGGGCCTGGCATCCTGCCCTCCGCACACTTGCCGTTCTCGTTGATGTCGTCGATGACGGCGAGGTGGCCGCCCTGCTCCCGGCACCAGTCACGGGCGTACGTCCAGTTAGCATGTGGCTCTTTGTGGCCGATCCTCCCATGGAACAGGTAACACTTGTTGTTGAATCTCAGCCAGCCTGTAGGGGGAGACGTGAGGAAAACAGGAATATATGGATTTCAGCTTTTACGCCGAGGACTTTTATTTTGCATGCGGGACTGCAGTCTGTCATTTTGGATTTTCGCAACCCTTTATGCTGTAAGTATAAGTTAGTGGTTAGTGAAGGTCTCCAGTGTTTAGTATTAGGGCATTACCTTCCAACATTTTAGATTACTTTAGCACATCATAAACATGCATAACTCCCCTGTCAATCATTTACAAAATGTAGATGAATACAAGCATTCATATCTACACCAGACTTGTGAACAAGTTCTCTATCCAGTGCTTTGAAAGTCCTTTAATAAACCTATAATGCAGATAGATGTAAAGAGGTGCAGTGCGGGTGGAGTTGTGGTGTGGTTACCCTTGGGGCAGTTCCCTTCCCATGGTGGTGTAGGCGGTGGAGGTGTGTGATGGTCTCCTGGTAGTTTCTTACACACGTAGCCTGCGTTGGCCCTTCCACAGTTGGCATCATTCCAGGACCCTAAAGGAGGCCACACACACCTAATGAATGAAATTGACTGAATAAATGTAACCAGTCAGCACTAGTCTCTGTTCTGCAAGCACTATACCGCCACAGCTAATGCAGGCTACAATACCGCCACAGCTAATGCAGGCTACAATACAGCCACAGCTAATGCAGGCTACAATACCGCCACAGCTAATGCAGGCTACAATACCGCCACAGCTAATGCAGGCTACAATACAATACAGGTAATGCCGCCACAGGTAATGCAGGCTACAATACCGCCACAGCTAATGCAGGCTACAATACCGCCACAGGTAATGCAGGCTACAATACAGCCACAGCTAATGCAGGCTACAATACCGCCACAGCTAATGCAGGCTACAATACCGCCACAGCTAATGCAGGCTACAATACCGCCACAGCTAATGCAGGCTACAATACCGCCACAGCTAATGCAGGCTACAATACTGCCACATCAAAGCCACAGACGGTCACTGTACCTGGGTATCTCTTCATCTGCACACATTGTTCCTCCCCGCCTGCGTTATTGGGCTCTCCTGGAGCCCAGTGTACATATGTCACAGGGGAGAAGTCCATCCACCTGCATGGGGGGGAGACACAACTTGTAATATGGGACACGTTTGTCTACTGCTCTGTTCTGGGGAATGATGAGGTACGCACATGTACTCGCCCCCCGCCACGCCGACCTGCCGTAACCCGATCCACGCGTCCGCCACCCTTCCCGTGCCCACCTGTTTCAGAACATCACACACACACACACACGCATCAGCACTCACGTGCTTCTAGTGTTGGAATAAAATAACGAAGTTAACGAATTGAGCAACAAATTGAACTTCACACAAGAAAAAGTGCAACAAGAACTACAACAAATAAGATAAATAAAACACAGGCAGAAAATAAACATCCAAAAAAATGTGTAATCAATGTTTTTTTGATGTAGTCAGGACTGTGAGCGTTACCATGGAGAGCACATAAGTCTGCTCGTCCTGGTCCAGGATGGAGGCGAGCAGGGCCTTCTCCTCGTAGCACCTGACCACAGCCATGTAGAAGTCCACGATGTCCGTGTCGTTGTAGTAATAGCAGATGTCCTTATTCTTCCTCCAGCCGGGGTTGGGTCCACAGTCAGGGGCTGCGAGGGAGGCAGGGAGAACGCAGCTCTGAATCCACAGTGCATGCGCTGCAATGCTGAGGGGCGCCACTAGAGGTCAGCAAAAGTGGAACTAACATTGAAGAGAAACGACCAATTGTGAACATGATTTTATCTTCTGGGAAAGATCAATCACCATTAAATACTAGAGAAACACAGGTGAGTTCAGGCGTGTCTACCTGACACAGGTGAGCTCAGGCGTGTCTACCTGGTACAGGTGAGTTCAGGTGTGTCTACCTGGCACAGGTGAGCTCAGGCATGTCTACCTGGCACAGGTGAGCTCAGTCGTGTCTACCTGGCACAGGTGAGTTCAGGTGTGTCTGCCTGGCACAGGTGAGCTCAGGCATGTCTACCTGGCACAGGTGAGCTCAGTCGTGTCTACCTGGCATAGGTGAGCTCAGGTGTGTCTACCTGGCACAGGTGAGCTCAGTCGTGTCTACCTGACACAGGTGAGTTCAGGTGTGTCTGCCTGGCACAGGTGAGCTCAGGCGTGTCTACCTGGCACAGGTGAGCTCAGTCGTGTCTACCTGGCACAGGTGAGCTCAGGCGTGTCTACCTGGCACAGGTGAGTTCAGGTGTGTCTACCTGGCACAGGTGAGGGGGCCACTGGAGGCTCGAGGGGCGTCTTGCCCTTGGCAATCATGCACACCCAGTCCTGATGGGCATCACAGTTGATGTCATTCCAGAAGGATGAGCCGTTGTTCGTGGTAACCATCTCCACGCAGTTCTCCCGCCCGCCGTGGTTGTTGGGTTCACCGTGACCCCAGTTGGTGTGGGTGACGGGAGAACCATCACTCCACATGTAACCTGAGAAACACACCGTGATATTTATTGTGGGAACTGCGACGTTAAAAAAGACAAAGTCCTGCTGTGGTTTAGTATCAACCAGTTGAGCAACTCCACACAGCAGGAACTCAGTCGTGGGCAGGGACTTTAACTGTCTACCTGCCTGCTGTGGGATTAAACTGCTGAAACTGTCATGGGGCTGCAGGACAAACCGTAGACGCCAGCGCACAAGGATGAAACTCTCCCGTTCACAGCCGATCACATAGCCGTCAAGTTCTGCAAGTGCGTTCCTCAGTACCGTTCACGTGAGGCGAGGTGAGGCGCCCCCTGGTGGTGACATACCTCCTTCCACGGGGTTCTCGCTCAGGCCGATCCACAGTGTCCTGCCCTTGGTGTATTCGGCCATGAAGATCTCCTCATCAGCGCTGTGGATGCTGACCAGGTCAGCCCCGCGTGCACGACAGTCCTCCAGTGACGCCATCCAGTTCTTCTTGTCCACGTAGTCCACTGTGAAGAGCTACATACAAACACACAATTCAGTTTCTTAAACTGTTTCACACCTGATGCACATCCTTCAGGTGTATCTTTGCTAAATAACTGACAAACACATGCACTTCTTGTGACGGTGGTGAGCTTTGTGAGAAAAAGAAAGTTATGCACCATATGTTTTTTTTAGTTAACAGAACAATGCATGGCTTCATTAAGACAGACGAGAATGTCCTCCTCACCACGATTTGTCCATCACAGCGATTAACGATGTTGGTGAGGCAGGATCAGTATCGCGATAACAATCAGTAAACAATGTATTGCACAGCCGTCCCTCACCCTGTAGCACTGCCTGTAGTGTGACTTTCCAGTCCAGCCTGGTGCACATCCTATAATAGGGGGCGGGGTCGGGGCACGTGTGGGCGGGGAGATGCCGTCTCTAGGCAACTCGCAGATGAATGGGTGAGACTCCTCGCATTGCCTGTTCGCCCAGAAACCAGCAACTGGCTTGGTTGTCATGGTGACACAAGGGCCTGCATGGTTGTCTGGTAAGGACAAAGAAACTGTGACTGGACGTTAGGCAGACGAAGGACGAAAACGGCAAAAACTGTATTTTTACACGTAATGTTATTTGATAGCTGATATATTTGATCACAACCTCGAATTTCTCTCTAATGTGCTAAGATTAACACTGGATTAAGTGATTTGTAATCTGAGGCTGGCGGGCAGATTACCAGGCTGGTTGCGGTCCCAGTGGGAGTACAGGAGCAGCTGCCCGTTGTCCCAGAAATAATCCACCCCCGCTGTTTCCCCCTTCGCCCTCAGCCCAATCCACCAGTGGCCCGAAAACCTGCCCAAGTTCGCGGTGAAGTGCGCCTGCTCGTACCTGCCAGGGGTCAGGAGAGGTCAGAGTGTTATTTAATGGTCACACACACATACGGAGTTGCACAAACACACTTACAAACACACACACACACTTACAAATCCATGATATGGAGGAGAGTGCTGTCTTTGGCCTCGCAGTATGCCTTGGCCTCAGCACGGGTCTTTGCTGTCTCCTCATACCAGTAACAAGAGTACTCAAAAGCATCCCAGCCCTACACACACACACACACACACACACAGAGGTCGGTCCAGGTCTAGCAGGTCCTAGGGTTAGGGTTAGATGAGTCAGGAGTGTGGTGCATACACCCACCTGTGGGCACCCGTACACCGTGGGCTTGATGGAGGGCAGAGGGTAATGACCTTTGGCCATTTTACAAACGTAGGTGTTTAGCTCCGTACAGGTGACGTCGTTCCATCGGCCGTTCTGTTGACCAAACCAGCCACAGTGACAGGGGCCCCTCTCTCCCCACCTCCACTCATTCACTCACTGATTTATTCAATTCATTATTTATTCATTTATTCATATATTCATGGTCATTCTCCCTACCTGCTGGTACATCTCCACACAGTCCTCGTTGAAGCCCAGGTGATTGTTGGGCTCTCCAGGGGCCCAGTAGGTGAACCTGGCCTCGTGGTTGTCGGACCAGGTGTAGTAACCAGATACGATCAGGTCATTCAGCCCCGTCCAGACGTCACTATTGGCTGGAGCAGCAGGAGGGGGAGTGTTAGGGACCTATCACATCGAATGGGCTTATTCATAATTCAGCATATATTTATCAGTCGTGTTCAAAACACTCCAGGGCCTGAATCCTCTAGTTTGGTCCAGAGCTCCAGGCAATGTGGACTAGCTGAAAACACATAGGTTGTTCAGCTCAAAAGTGGAGCATATCTCTCACACACTGAACAGACACCCGTTAAGTCATCCCATAAAGAGGTACACCATTCCAGTCCAGGGATCAGTTCCCACCCTACTCTAATCAATTTCTTTTCTCTTTTGTTTGTTTGTTTGTTTGTACCTAAGTAGAGGTAACTCTCCAGCCAGCTCTGCTCAGTGAGGGACATGATGGACACAAGCTCCGCCCCCAGCCGCCTGCAGGACGCGCGAGCCTCGTGCCACGTCCTCTTGGTATCGAAGGGCTTGTAGCAGAACTCTCCGAACTCATGCCAGTCGTCCCCGGGACACCTCAGCTCTGTGCGGGACGGGACACAGACGGGACACAGACATGCTGGCTCAGTGTCCCAAGCAGGACAGCAGGAATGGCGAGGGAGAGAACTCAAATGGTCATACCTCCGTCGGCGAACTCATAAGACACGTAGTAAGCTCCGTTGTACCTGGAAACAGAAGGGGCGTATGAGAAAGTACGACCTGAACGCGGAGGGGTTTCCCTCGGGACGGCCAGGACACCGGAGCAGCTGCGGGTGGCCTCAGGAGCAGTACTGCTACAAGCACTAGCATAGCACTAGCATAGCATAGCATAGCATAGCTGAACCAACACGAAATCAGAGCGGCAATGAGTGAACCGACTGTAATGGGGACATCCTGAAAGGTGGTCAGAGGTAGGGGACGTACTGCCTGCTGGTGATGGAGTTCCTGGTGGAGCTGCTGTAGAAGCTCTGTCCCGGGGCTTTGAGCACCGTGCAGTCCCCGCCGTTCTCGTTCAGGAGCACCCCCGCATGAATGGCGGCCGCACAGATGTTGGAGTCCTGCGAACGCGGAACACACCCCCGTGTTAGGACAGCAGCAACTGCAGGTTACACAGGTCTAGTCCCACAGGTGCATGAATTAGGGATGCATGACATGGAGAAAAAAAATTGTATTGTGATTGTATTGCTACATGTTGCAATTACAATGTGTTCTGCGATATATTAAAATCACAGTGATCACCCCTTCAAGATTAAAGAATGCCGTATAGGGTTACAGTCAACTAGAAGGGAACGGAAAAACACAGAGACTAGACTGTGAGGACAGAGGCGGAGCCAGACATGACAGGCTGAATATTCATGACATACTGATGATATATTTGAGCAATGCTGCTCACTGTTTGGGCAGCCCCAGTTGGAATGGGTGTGATGAGTGATACTATCCAGCACGGATGCCGATGGCTGTGAGTGGTTGCCATGTTGATGGTTGTGACAGGTTGTCATGGATGTCGATGGTTGTGATTGGTTGTTGGCGTAAGCCTGTGGGCTGCATGATGTGAGGGGTACTCACCCCTCGGTATGTCATGGTCCCGTACACGTTGTAAGGTTCAGAGGCACAACCAGCAGGACAGTGGACCCTGAAGAATCAGGACACAAGTCATACATCATAACAGAGATGAACGGTCAAACCGACTGTAAGGCAGCAACACAGCTGCTGAGGAGCAGAATCAGGAATGATACTTAAAAAAACCACAAATGTGAAGTTCAGGAGGAAAAACGTAATAAATACATACGTCATTTTATCCACAGAATGGTCCAAATAGGGAGTTGTACTACACAATATGGAATCTGTACACACACACACACAGATCAGTAATTCTGAGTGGAGCTGAGGTGGATGGATGTGAGGTGTGTGTGAGGTGTGTGTGAGGTGTGTGTGGATGTGAGGTGTGTGTGAGAGTGTGTATGTGAGGTGTGCGTGAGTGTGTGTGTGAGTGTGTGTGTGTGTGAGTGTGTATGTGAGGTGGGTGTGAGTGTGTGTATGTGAGGTGTGTGTGAGGGTGGTCTCCTACAATCAGGGGTGCAGCCCAGCAGTTCAAAGCGTAGGCCTGCCTGGTTGTTCCACTCCAGCGGAAGGACACGGACAAAGCGCACAGTCATGGGCGTGCCTAGGAGCTGGGTGTCAGGGGTGCTTCTGTCTGTCGGACCTGGGAACTCCTCCACCTACACACACACACACACACACACACACACAGGGACATATAAAGACTCCAAAGACACACAGATGCAAGACACACATTTGAATGTACACATGTATGCACAACCCACACCATAAACACACACACACACACACACACATAAGTGGACAATATGCACAATATGCACATTCATTTCATTTATTCATTTCCTATAACCCCCCAATTGTAAGTCTATCACTGGTTCTATTAAGACGCAGGGTGATGTACCTTCCCCTCAGCAGTGTAGTCTGTCCATGAGACTCTGTCTGTACTGGTCTGGACCTTAAACTTGGTTACCCAGTGATCTGCAGTGGGGCAGCCCTGGATCACCACCCCAGTGATCTTCTTGGGTTGAGGCAGGCTCACCTGGATCCATGAATTAGCTGATGCCCAAGAGCCAGGACACAGGAAGAGATCACCAACATGAGTCAGGACACAGGAAGAGATCACCAACATGAGTCAGGACACAGGAAGAGATCACCAACATGAGTCAGGACACAGGAAGAGATCACCAACATGAGTAAGGACACAGGAAGAGATCACCAGCACAAGGGTCAGGACACAGGAAGAGATCAGCAACATGAGTCAGGACACAGGAAGAGATCACCAACATGAGCCAGGACACAGGAAGAGATCACCAGCACAAGGTTCAGGACACAGGAAGAGATCACCAACATGAGTCAGGACACAGGAAGAGATCACCAACACAAGGGTCAGGACACAGGAAGAGATCACCAACACAAGGGTCAGGACACAGGAAGAGATCACCAGCACAAGGGTCAGGACACAGGAAGAGATCACCAGCACAAGGTTCAGGACACAGGAAGAGATCACCAACAAGAGCCAACACGGGCGGGGCATCTTGACGGGCGGGGCATCTGACCTGGGCTGGAGGGCATCCAGCAGGCCTCCCCGTTCAGACGGGCTTTAGTGGCGCCTTTCCCGTCCTGTGCGGAGGACGCTGAGAGCATGGAGTCTGTGATGTTCCTGTCTTCTAATCCCAGACCTCGCACACAGACTACAGGAACACACACACACACACACACACACACACAGCTGGTTAGAACTGTGGCCATTTGTAACCAATGGGCCAAAGTCTGCTGACTGGTAACTGACGCCTGACCCACCATCCTGTTCACAGCTGTACACCACCTCCAGGTACTTGGAGACCGTAGGGCAGGGGTCGTTTTCCTCACGCGCATAAAGGAAACAGAACTCGCGATTGTCACAGAACTTCCTGGTTTTCTCCAGAGTCCCTGGAACTGTGCACATGGCTGGAAAAGACAGACACTGTTCATGTAAAAAATAAAGCTATATCTGCACCAGTCAACCAATCAGATTTCAGCATTTGTCTTAAGCTGAAAATTTTAGGTAGTCACTGGTTACCCATGGAGCCACCCTCATAGGGGCAAATCTTGTCGCTGCGGCGACCGAAGAATGCCGACTGGATGTTGATGACGCTATTCTTGGGACAGTGGAGCACCAAGGTGAACTCCTGACACGTGTACACTGTCATAAAGCCTGCAGAGAGAACACACGGGGGCGATAGAGAGCGATTTTCACAGAGGCAGCTATACTTCCGAGCCTTCAGCCCAGTGCCAGGATTGAGAAAATAACACTCATTCTTGTTCTGACTCTTTCCGAACGTCCTGTGTGTGAGCAAGTGTAAACGAGGTCTTGACAGCAGGTACTGCCGTCCCATGTAGGGACATGAGGGCTCACCTGTTCAAGGCTGTGTGTGTAGGTATGAAATCAGGACATAGTGAGGGTGTGGGACACCGAGCCCTCTCAGTGTGGGCCGGCTGCTTATCTGAGTTCTGAAACTTTATACTGCTGCGTACCATCGTGGGGGGGTGGAGGCTCCGGTGTGTTTCCTGTAAGGCAAGAAGAAGGTGGAGTGTTGTGATGGTGGGGTTGTGTGAGGGTGTAGCAGTGTGAAGGTGTGGCAGGGTGAAGGTGGAGCAGGGTGTAGGTATATCAGGGTGAAGGTGTAGCAGGGTGAAGGTGTAGCAGGGTGAAGTTGGGTCAGTGTGAGGGTGTAGCAGTGTGAAGGTGTGGCAGGGTGAAGGTGGAGCAGGGTGCAGGTGTAGCATGTTGAAGGTGGGTCAGGGTGAAGGTGGGGCAGGGTGAAGGTGGGGCAGTGTGAAGGTGTAGCAGTGGGAAGGTGTAGCAGGGTGAAGGTGGGGCAGGGTGAAGGTGTAGCAGGGTGATGGTGGAGCAGGGTGAAGGTGTAGCAGGGTGAAGGTGTAGCAGTACCCCGGCGTTTGCAGATGTATCCTCTGCGGTTCTCACAGTTGTCATCGTTCCACTTTCCACTGTTGACGTAAATGCTGAGGCAGTCCTCACCATAGTAGTCGTCCGGGTTACCTGGAGAGACACGTTACCATGAGCACCACTTCACACACACACACACACACACACCCTGCTGAGAGGGTCTGAACACTTCACACACACACACACACACACACACCCTGCTGAGAGGGTCTGAACACTTCACACACACACACACACACACACCCTGCTGAGAGGGTCTGAACACTTCACACACACACACACACACACACACACACCCTGCTGAGAGGGTCTGAACACTTCACACACACACACACACCCTGCTGAGAGGGTCTGAACACTTCACACACACACACACACACACACACCCTGCTGAGAGGGTCTGAACACTTCACACACACACACACACACACCCTGCTGAGAGGGTCTGAACACTTCACACACACACACACCCTGTTGAGAGGGTCTGAACACTTCACACACACACACACACACACACCCTGCTGAGAGGGTCTGAACACTTCACACACACACACACACACACCCTGCTGAGAGGGTCTGAACACTTCACACACACACACACACACACCCTGCTGAGAGGGTCTGAACACTTCACACACACACACACACACACACACACCCTGCTGAGAGGGTCTGAACACTTCACACACACACACACACACACACACACACACACCCTGCTGAGAGGGTCTGAACACACACACACACACACACACACACACCCTGCTGAGAGGGTCTGCAGGGAACCACCTACCACCATCCCACCCCATCCCATCTCATTATTTCTCTCTCAGTTTGTCTGCCTGTCTGTCTCTCTCTCTGTCTGTCTCACCTGAAGCCCAGTTGATGTACCGGAATGGAGACCTGTCTGCCCACTCCCAGCCCCCCTCTGTGACTGAGTCATGCGCTCCGATCCACAGAGACACGCCAGTGAAGACAGACTGGATCTGAGCTGTCAGTCAAACAAAACACAGACCATGCATCACACACGGAGTGTTTAACAAAACATATCACATAACCATTAAAAGTATATATAATAAGGTTATTTGAAAATATAATACTTAAATCACATTATTTAAGTGTGTGTGTGTGTGTGTGTGTGTGTATACCGTGGATGAAGCCTTGCTCGACGGGATCCGTGATGCTGGCGAGGTCTCCACCCTGGTTCAAGCAATCTGCTCGAGCCTCTGACCACTTCCTCATTGAGAGGGAGTGAAACAGGTAGCAGTAGTCGTTAAACGGGTCAGCGACCCAGGAACCACATTTCTCATTCCAGCCTGAGAGAGGGAGAGAGAGAGACAGGGAGGGAGAGAGAGAGAGAGAGAGAGAGAGAGAAAATGAGAGAGAGAGAGAGAGAGAGAGAGAGAGAGAAAATGAGTGAGAGAAAGAGAGGCAGACAGAGAAACAAGTGGCAAAGGGACAGAGTGAGACAGCAAAGAGGTGAGTGCAGAAGACAGACGTACAGAGGACAGAAGTACAGAGGACAGCAGTACAGAGGACAGCAGTACAGAGGACAGAAGTACAGAGGACAGCAGTACAGAGGACAGCAGTACAGAGGACAGAAGTACAGAGGACAGCAGTACAGAGGACAGAAGTACAGAGGACAGCAGTACAGAGGACAGCAGTACAGAGGACAGAAGTACAGAGGACAGCAGTACAGAGGACAGAAGTACAGAGGACAGGTCTCTCACACTGCTGGTCCTGACACTGAAGTCATTAACAACCTGGCCCTAAAATGTGCACTGTAACAGAGTCCACACTCACTGCTCACACTCATTAACAATTTCAATTCCATTTCAATGGAATTATTTTACTGTTCAGTTATTTTACTGTAACTATGCTGTGGTTGTAAATGAGATAGAGGCAGAGTGAGAGAGAGTGAGATAGAGTGAGAGAGAGAGTGAGAGAGTAGGAGAGGTGTGTCCTACCTGGTCCTGAGGTGGGGGGTACAGGTGGAGGACCTTGGCCTGCAGCTGAAGAGAACAAACGTGTGTTCAGGTCTCAGTGCCCAGCGGGACGTCAAGTCCTGCACAGTCTTGTAATGGGCCAATAGAACACTGACACTGTTCTTTAGGTCTTGTAATGGGCCAATAGAACACTGACACTGTTCTTTAGGTCTTGTAATGGGCCAATAGAACACTGACACTGTTCTTTAGGTCCCGCAGCCTAAATGTTTTTTTTTGGTTCGTGTTACTGCCAGTTCGGCGGGAACTACGGGACCCACCTTTCATGCATATGAAGGGATATGTGGCGGTGCAGGGCAGGTCATTCAGCTTCCCCGTGTCCGGGTGCTCCGTCCCACGGATGTGGACACAGTCCTCACCATTCCAGTCGTCGGGCTGACCCGTCTCCCAGACCAGGAAGTCCTGGAGAAGGTCTCACAGTCAACACCGAACTATGCAAATTGATTGAAGTGATAACTATCTTAAGGTAATCTTTCCATTCTTATCCATAATTTAATCCAGGTTTTCTAAAAAGGTTCTGTTTTAGTCATTCTTGCCCAGGAATGTACAAGCTTTAAAATGTAAAAAAAAACGCATTAAACAATTTCATCCCTGCTTGAAGTGTCTATTTCACTTTGAGAAGCCATGTTGGGAGTGTCACATACTGC
>JAGXOD010000008.1:4485000-4592500 GCA_020368025.1 Brachyhypopomus occidentalis
AAGCTGGGGCTCTAGTGATTTAAGAGGGATTGGTGAGGACTGTAAAGTTGGGGCTCTTGTGATTTAAGAGGGATTGGTGAGGATTGTAAAGTTGGGGCTCTTGTGATTTAAGAGGGATTGGTGAGGACTGTAAAGCTGAGGCCCTAGTGATTTTAGAGGGATTGGTGAGGACTGTAAAGTTGGGGCTTTAGTGATTTAAGAGGGATTGGTGAGGACTGTAAAGCTGGGGCCCTAGTGATTTAAGAGGGATTGGTGAGGACTGTAAAGTTGGGGCCCTAGTGATTTAAGAGGGATTGGTGAGGACTGTAAAGTTGGGACCCTAGTGATTTAAGAGGGATTGGTGAGGACTGTAAAGTTGGGGCTTTAGTGATTTAAGAGGGATTGGTGAGGACTGTAAAGCTGGGGCCCTAGTGATTTAAGAGGGATTGGTGAGGACAGTAAAGTTGGGGCCCTAGTGATTTAAGAGGGATTGGTGAGGACTGTAAAGTTGGGGCTCTTGTGATTTAAGAGGGATTGGTGAGGATTGTAAAGTTGGGGCTCTTGTGATTTAAGAGGGATTGGTGAGGACTGTAAAGCTGAGGCCCTAGTGATTTAAGAGGGATTGGTGAGGACTGTAAAGTTGGGGCTCTTGTGATTTAAGAGGGATTGGTGAGGACTGTAAAGCTGGGGCCCTAGTGATTTAAGAGGGATTGGTGAGGACTGTAAAGTTGGGGCTCTTGTGAGTTAAGAGGGATTGGTGAGGACTGTAAAGTTGGGGCCCTAGTGATTTAAGAGGGATTGGTGAGGACTGTAAAGCTGGGGCCCTAGTGATTGATATGCATCATATGGGAGGTGTCCAACACTATCATTCAGGTAGCTGCTCAAAATTATTTCCATCTCAGGGCGGTTTCCCTCATGAAATCACGCAGGATAAAATGTTAAATTAAGAGCACAAATACATCCATATGAATTGTAGCAATTTATATAGGAAAGCAATATTTTATTAGCGTTGTTGATGTTGTTTTATTGTGTTTTCTTACCTGAAATCCGGCTGTCCTTCATGCCAGTTGGTGTAGGTGGAGGTGGAGGCATCAGCCCAAGACAAGGTGGTGCTGTTGGGCTGGACCTGGCAGGACAGACCTGTGCACCTCTGCAAGAGGATGAGATTAGAGACAGCATGCTCACCTGTGACGCTGTTCAGTCCGTACGACCGAACCCCATAAGTCACCTTAGGCTCTGTATGTATTTGTGCATTTATGTATTTGTGTAATTATGCATTTCTGCATGTATATATCACATCTGCACATTTTCTCCTGCCTGCTGAAGGGCTGTCTGTGTGTGTGTGGCTATCGTCCCTCCCCCTGTGTCCTATCAGCTCTGCGGGACCTTGCGATTATATTGTACCTTGTTATATTTGCAGCAATATTTCTAATGTAAAGAAATTAAATCAACACACACACAATTCTTCCTACATGCAATAACCACCTGTCAGGTAGCTAAAGGCAGACCGCAAACAGGCCCTCACCAGTGTGGAGTACCCGATCCACAGGTCAAAACGAGTCGGGTCCAGGCGGCTGGTGACGTACAGCTCTTCGTCCTGTGATGCGATGGACACCAGGTCGCCGCCTTGAGTCACGCAGTCGCTGCGCGCAGACACCCAGCTCTTCCGCAGGTGAGAATGCAGCTTGTAACAGTTGGAGCCATAATCCTCCCAGCCATTCTCAGTGTCACAGAAGAGTGGGGGGTTGGCTGGGGAGAGGCAGGATTCAGAACTAAATTAAAGGCTCAGATGAACATTCAGAGCTACAGGAACAGTTTATGTGAAATTAAATGCCCATGTGCTGAGGGCAGATGATGCTTACGGAGTGCCAGTTTGCAGATGTAGGGCCGCAAGGCTGTGCAGTGTTCGTCGTTCCACCGGCCGTTCCCATCCACCTGTCCACAGTCCTCGTTGTCGTTGTAGTTATCAGGTTGTCCTTCCCTCCAGTGCCTGAAAACAATGCGAGAAGCCCAGTAAAGTTCACCTGTTAAAGTTCACACCAGCCCAGACCTGACATGAGTCAGGTATTTACCACCATTGTTTCTGTCCACCTCTCTCTCTCTCGCTCTCTCGCTCTCTCTCTCTCTCTCTCACACACACACACATTTTTTGTATTATATTATTAGTGTAGTTTTTATCATTAGTTAACATGCCCCCACCCCAATTTTGAAGCTTGACTTCCACATCTCATTCATTGTAAAGCATCCAGACTGGTCATTTTTGTAAACTAACTGTGTGGCTAAGAGTAAAATTAGTTACGTTCAGTTATGTGAAATATTACTTAAATCAGAGTCTGTTCTGAATGTATCTGCTTAAATAACTTGCTAGCCAGCAGTTTGGCTGCCGGATATCCAGATACTCACGACAGGTATGGATAAAACACACTACCATCGCTCCACTCCCAGTTGCCCTCAGAGGCAATATCGTTCAGCCCAATCCAGTATATCCAGCCACCGAGCTGTGTACTGAGCCATGTCTACAGATAGGGGGCGCAAGACCAAATGAGGGTTTAAACACTAACATAGGTTTTTAGATACATTCTGTGTACTGGTTACTTTGCTTTTGAACGGTAAAGTTGACTTCAGTTTCTTGTCAATGTGTGGGTCATTAAAAATCTGGTTAACCTTGTGTTACATTGTATGATATTGCTGTATAGCTGAATGTCTTTGCGTGATACTGCTGTGCAATAGACTTATGAAGCCAGTTATGTTTTTTTTGAAACTCAGAACTTTATTCGATAGCTCACGACATGGCTGCCCCACCCTCTCCTGAAGGTCCTGGATACTCATCAGGTTAGAGGCTTTCTTTTCACACTCAGTCAGAGCATCATGCCAGGTCTTGGTGTCAGTGGAGAAGAAGTAGCACTTCTCCTGGTAGGTCCTCCATCCGCTTCCACATTCACCCAGGGCTGGCAGTGGGCGACAGGAAGGAAGGAGGCCAGAGAGAGACAGTCAGAGAGTGAGACAGATATAGAGAGGTAGACAGAGAGACATACAGAGAGAGACAGAAATGGACAAAGAGGGGTGAATTTTAACCTTAGTGTACAACAAAAATACCCTAGTTAAATTTGAATATACTGGTCTGATTATTTCACCATGCTGTGTCACAGAACGACTGAAACAGACAGAGAGGCCTGGTCATCTTACAGGGATAATAATAATAATAATAATAAATAAATAAATAAATAAAACAGCTGCTCTGGACAAATTAAGCACTTTCACACATTCACAGAACACCATGGACCAACTACAGTGTAGAGGGTCGGAGGAGAGCAGAAGGCCTTGAAGGTCAAGGGGGACAGAGGACATCCAGACCCAGAGAGTGGGCGGAGTCAGCCTCTGAGTGGGCGGAGTCACCCCTGCTTCAATGCGCTTCCTTTGCTGCTCGGCCCGTCACTGGCAGTGATGTCCAGTTTCAGGGAAAATGCTCACAGTAAAGCGCAAAGGGGCCATATTTCCACATCCATCATAAAAGCCCCATGACAGCCACCAAGGTCATGTGATAAAAGCCTCTTAAAAAGTATCTTACAACAGCAAGCATGCAGTATTGGTAATGTTTGATTGATCACTCGTGTAGCCTTGTAAAGAATCACATGGATCATATAGAACTGAGGGTTAAAGAACAGTAGCTATCAATTTCCCACAAGGCATAAAGAGCCCTGGTTTCATATGGTAACCTTCCCAAACTTGTTTCTCACATTTAGTTTAATCTATTACATGTAGATTTATGAGAAAACTAAAAACTAGGACATGCACTCTGCATAGGAAAAAATTGTGATATATCATCTGATAAACAGTCAAATAACAATCACATAAAGGGTGCTTAAATATTGTAAACAAAGACTCAGTCATTAACCAATATTGATCAATAAACAGCTGTACTTACCAGAATGGATAAGACCACACAGGGAGATGGCCAACAAAATCATCCTGTTATTTTGCTTGAAACCATGCAGTAAATTGTTGAATTAGGGGTTTCTTATAAACACTCTAAGTGTTATTTCTGCAGCTTTCCATCTGAGCTTCAAAATAAAGTCTATATGTAGGTTGTTTACTTTCTTCTACTGTAATTGTAGTTGTCAGTTGTTTTGAAAGACCTTAGTTTCCCCACGATTGCCGGAGAGCTTCCCAGTATCTACACCAGTATCTTCCCAGTATCTTCACCAACTGCTGCTCTGTGGAGCTCTAAGCATCTTCAGAGGAAGCATCTCCTTTTCATTATTGACCCAAAGTCCAAAGTTTAAGTTGTAAAACAAACATGGCCACCAGATGCTCCATCTAGGCTGCAGGGGCCATTTTAACTTTGTAGAAATGTACGTGTAGGTCTGGGGCCAATTTCATTATACATGTATATATTATTATACATTCTAATATCACTTACAATGAGCAAAAACACATCCATCCATCCATCCATTTTCTTCCGCTTATCCGGGTCCGGGTCGCAGGGGCAGTAGCCTAAGCAGAGAGGCCCAGGTTTCCCTCTCCCCAGCCACCTCTTCCAGCTCTTCTGGGGGGATACCAAGGCGTTCCCAGGACAGCCGAGAGCAAAAACACATGATCCTTCTTAAAATAATAAAAATACTGAAACTAAAAAAATTAGCAAAACACAATGTCCTTCATACTTGTATTGCAGTGGTTTACAAATGTAAGGAGAAAGTTATGGAGTTTAGGAGAAATATTAACTTAGGCGGTCCGTGTGTAGGAAGTAAAACTCTTTATTACTGCTTTCAGCAGGAACCATTTTATTTTGTCTGGTCCTTCTTTCCAATTAACAGCTTGTGGATTATTTTATTTATATTTTATGTGAAGCAACTTGATATTTCCTGACAAAAAAAGTTCCTATTACAAATATTTTTCATAACTTTTTTTTATACATTTCTTGTTCATTCAAACTAAGAAAAGCAGTTGTTAATTAAATAAAAAATAAATGAAAAAGTTTCATCATGGAACTGAAGCAGACCCCCTATCTGATCTGAGCGTTTGTTCAGTTGTCTGGAGTGTTGCTAAAGACCGGTGATGGCAGGCCTGCCTGTAAACAGCATCAGTGAGGAGCAGTCCCACCTGCACCCTGTTCAGGGTTGTCTTCTGGAATCTAAATCAAATCGGTCATGATAGAAATGTGCAAATATCAAAGTCCAAAAAAAGATGATTGAATAAACTTTATAACAGTGCATACTTTCAGACTATAAACATTATATAACAACTGGTACATTCAAAGTTCGCTTGTAATCGTTTTCAATTATGAGTGGCAAAATCCCAAATAAGATGTTTCTAGCAGTCCTGCTTCTGGATTGTTTGGGTTTATAAGTTAAGCCCATACTGAGCCTCAGAAAAAATGTTGGCAATTGAATGTATGCTTATAGCTTCACTGTCCAGCTATAAGCTGCACAGATGGGATCCACTGTGCTAGGTCCTGCTTACTTGCACTCTACACAATGACATGAGCAATCCTTGAAATCCTATTATATCTGGGTTCAGCATGAAAAAAAAACATAAATAGGATTTCTTTATAGCACAAAATCTTTGTTAAAGTATTATGCAAAGTTAGTTCTAAAAAATAATTTATATACATATACAGTGGGTACGGAAAGTATTCAAACTCCTTTAAATTTTTCACTCTTTGTTTCATTGCAGTTTCTTTTTTAATACATTTGAACTTTTTAGATTTTAACAAATTGCTGCAATGAAACATTTAAAGGGGTCTGAATACTATAGCCACTGTACACATATATACATACACAAATAATGTCTTTTGAGACTGCACATGTATTAAATAAGCACAATGCTACAATGAACTATAAGCACTTTCTTTTATTGCTGCATTTCTTATAACTTTATTTGAGCAATATGAACAGGCTGATGAAAGCAGAGTGTCTTGAAAAATACAGTACATGTTAAACGTTAATATCACTAGGATCAACAATTATCAACTAAAAACCTTTAAAACACTCCACTGTAAAAGGACCTGTGAATCCACCATAGACAAATATTCTCTAATCCAAAATAGATAAATGTCTGATAAAGAAATTCTACACTTGAAACGGTTTAGCCAAAAAATATGATTATCTAGAAGTACTAAGTCATTTCTAGGTCATATACAGGGCAGGGGCTCCTAAAAAAACCCCAAACACCTCTAGCACGGCAATGATGTCATCGCAGCGCGTGTGTCTAACGCCTGATTGGCTATGACGCATTCGGAATTTCAGCATCACCAAAAAGAGGCAAACAAAACTAGAAATGTCCATCACAGATCAGGCCAGGACTCCACAATACATCATTCATTCAGTCTTTTTGGAATCTTTAAACCTGATATAAAAGTTCTGCTACTGAAAGACAGCACCCCCCCCCTCTCCCCCCCACCCCCCTCAGGCAGTTCAATAAATAAACTGAAAAAAGTTCTCTTAGCCTGACCACTGCATTAAATATATAATCATTCTTAAAATCTATAAATGTGCAGGTCCAACACACCATTGAGCCAGTGCTCCAATTCCTCACCCTTTACAGTGGAGGTAAACATCAGCATGCATCACCGGTACGCAAACGCAACATAGTAAAATCTGTCACTTCAAGCATGTAACTGTACAGTTCAACAATATCAACGTAACTAAGAAGTGGGGTCACAGTAGTTAACGGACAACTGATGTAACCAAAAGCAGTTATGCACAAATCAATAATTAATTTTGTATATATGTATATATATATATATATAACCAAGATATGACAGTAATAATTCAGTTTGCACAAAGGATACCAGAATACCAGAAAAGGAATCGGCCCTATCAAAACATTTTTCAAAAAGCATCAATATGTAATGCGTTTCTCCAAAAGAGAGAAAAAAAATAGAGAAATTGCTTCTAGTCTAAGAAAATAGTGCACAACACAATACAGATATTTCGTAGCTACAAAAGCTTTATATTAAAACATTTTCATGTTTTTTTTTTCTCGTGTCGTCTAAATGTTGAATCGGCAGCATATTTGCAGTCTCTCTCTCAGAAACTCTCCGAATTTTAGAACTGGAACTTTACACAGAAGTCTTGAACTCCAGTAACACAGTCTTGCAATGCTGGGACCTCACAGGAGAAAATCTAATCTTAGCTTCATTGTATATATATTTTCAAACCCTGCAGTCTTTCAGTTTTTATCCTGAAAGCACGCAGAGCCAACATATACCAACAGAAAAAAACGGTTGTCATGTGGCCCTTAAAAGGTCTTTTCTTCCGTTCATACTGGTTCGTTCGATCCTGGATCCTTTACACTTCTAACCTGCTGTTAATTCGCTCCTAGTCTTACTAAAACTCTTCGATTGTACATGCAAGAACAGGACTTGGAAAGACCTTGGCCATTTCAGCTCGTCTTTAGTAAAAAGGGGGTAAAATGTAAACAAGTCAAACTCTTTTTCAAATTTGTGCATTTATTAGCTCTACCGGATTCCTGACACTAGCAAACTCCCGATCCCACCTTCAGTACATGGCTATAATAAACAAGATAATCCTAGAACACCCAACCCCTTACATAAACGCACTGATCTTGTCTCAGAAACGTAAAAGCCACTTCTTACCGAGCCAGCAGTAAACTGAACAAATGAGGCTCCTTCTGGGTTCCATTCTGGAGATTTATAAAAACGACTCTTTGATGGACCCCTGTAACCGCCACCTTTACTTGGGCACTTTATTACTTGTTGAGATGATGCAGAAAATCAGCTAACACCAGCCACAGAAAGAATCACCTAACTCTGGCTACAGTTAGAAAGATTACAGCTTGTAACAGTTATGAAAACTAGAATGACAACTACAGTGAGCGTTAGATGCTTGAACAGTGGGAGAACTACAGTGCCTCAGCTAGCGAGCTGCTCCACGTCATGTTAGCAAGACGCAAAGGTCTCTGCAGGCTCAGGGCCAAGAAATGTAGAGAGCTCTTGAAAACTCTTAAATTGAAGAAAAATCAATATTTAGCACTTTACATTGTGTACAGCAAGTTTGTAAAGCTGTCAAAAACAGGGCTATAGTGCTGTGGTTCTGTGGTGCTGTGGTTCTGTGGCGCTGTGGTGCTGTGGTTCTGTGGTGCTGTGGTGCTGTGGTTGGATTGTGTGCTGTTTCTAAGTGGAATCACTGTTTTGATGTCACAATTTGACAGTGTGTCTCAGAGAGAGTGTGTGTGTGTGTTGGGGACGGACAGACAGGGTTCTGATGTCACATTTTGACTATGTCCAGTATATGTGAGAGAGAGGGGAATAATTCTGAATACGGTGTGTGTGTGTTGGGGGGGGGGGGGGGGATCAGGGTCACATGCAGTCCACCACGTTGCTGGACCCCTGGCCCACGTCTCGGATCTGACTGATGTGAGTGGCACAGACAGCAACACCAGCTCCTGCTCTGCAGTGGGACACGGAACCAACCAGCTCCCACCTACACACACACACAATCACATTCTGACAAACTCCAACCACATACCCACGAGAGAATGGAGTGTTTCTCTCAGATCTCCGTCTTTGACATCTTACCTGTTCGTGCGGGGGTCAAACGCCTCCACAGTGTTTAAGTAGATGTTCCCATTGTGCCCGCCCACTGCAAAGACCCGCCCCATCACTGTGGCAACACCAACTCCACCCCTGGGTGTAGTAAGCTCAGCAACATACTCCCAGCGGTTCACCCTGGGATCGAACCGCTCGACCGAACTAAGAGGAGAGTTATCGTCAAATCCACCTAGACTCATCCAAATATACCCAAACACAAACATACACACACATGCACGCACCAGACGGGGTAAAGAAAACATGTTTTTAAAGAAACTTATCCATTAGTTCACTGACCAAGTAATTGATTATCAAAGCCTCAGCATGACTCCCTAGAACAGTTTTGAGCAGTTTTGAGCATTGGCCAGTATGCAAAAGCTTGGAAATGTGCATTTACATAAATATACACATGCCATAATGCTAGTGGAAACCTTCACTTAAATGTAACTCAGCCAAGTCTTTCTAGACACCTCCTACCATCTGAAAGAATTTGAAGCACTAGATTTTTTTTTAATCAATATCTGCAAAAGAGACCACGTGTGTGTGTGTGTGTACATAGAGAGAGAGAAATTAGAGAGATAGAAAGAGAGAGATGATGTTTTCTCATACATGTAGGGGATCAACATGTGCATGTGTGAGATCTGGTCAGGCATTTTCACCCTGTCTGTGATTTACATTTAACAGTAGTAGTTTCCTGGACCACCATTTAAGCTGCTCCTCAATCTCAGTGTGCGGCCGTGGAAGGTTTCGGGCTCCACAATCCACCATCATTCTCCGTTATAAAACGGCCAGGCTGACGTATCAAATTTGTGCTCTAAACTAAAGTTCAACCCCAATCTCCATTCTGACGGGAAAAAAGGCTCCATGATTACACCAACCATAAAAGTCAGGCTGTGTCATGTGCTAACCCTAACGGCCCTAATGATTGGTCACTAATTCACAAGCTCTTCACCTACACACTCTCCATCTCTCCCCGTCTCCCCTTGTTTTACCCTCTCCATCTCCCCCTCTCCAACTCCCCCTCTCCATCTCTCCCTCTCCATCTCCCCCTCTCCATCTCTCCATAGTTCTAACCCAAGATCAAAGGGCAGTAGGTTAAGACTGTCCCGGGTTAACAGCTGTGACATAAGGGTCAGCTACCATGCCAGGTAGGGATTTCTCACATCTCAAGTTTTTATTGTCATTCCTCCATATAGTACTGGAACTACAAAGTGCAGATGGATAAGGCAACAGTTATATCACAGCAAGGCACGCAGAACTGTGAACATACGAGTGGGAGGAGATTTCAGAACAGGCAGAAAACACACAGGGCAGTGACACTCGCACACCCCGGACCACACTGGCCACACCAGACACAGCCGAGCAGGTCTGAGGAGGCCTGCAGGAGGAGGAGAGTGCCCCGTGTTGCCACCTGTTGCCCCGTGTGTGCATCCTCCTTACCCACTACGTAGAGGCAGCCGTTCAGCTCGCTCACGCCGTTCCCGGCACGCCGCTGACCCATCTCTGGGACGTCGGTCCATTTGTTGAGGTGGGGGTCAAAGCGCTCCACGCTGGAGAGAGAGGCTACACCATCGTTCCCGCCCACAGCATACACGTAGCTCTGACAGCGCAGAGAGAAAGACACTCAGACACACAGGCGGTCGGATTGTTCATTATAAGAGCTGTAGGTTTAAAGGGACTTTTGGTTAACCGGGAGGGTGAGGAGGGCCAGGCCACAGAAGGTTTAGAGCTCTTGTGTTCTACTATAAAAGAACTCAGATACCCATAATCCTTTGCGCTTACCCCCAAAGCGACAGAGCCGACCCCTCCTCTGGGGGTGTTCATGGGGGAGACTCCGCTCCAGCGGTCTGACTCGATATCGTACCGCTCCACGTCACTGAAACACGAGTTGTCATCGAGCCCCCCGATAGCATAGATGGGACCACCCAGAGCAGCCAGCGCTATTCCCCGCCTACACACACACACACACACACACGCATGCAGAATGACAGTCAGACGTTGCCTGTATATCATATTTAGGTTCATAACACTTAAGCAAAGGGTTAAAGATCCAGCGGTCCAGTGGCGACTCGGGTACCTCTTGGTGTTCATGGAGGCCTTCATCATCCACTTGTTGGTGAGAGGGTCAAACATCTCCATGTTCCCCAGGTGCTCACTGCCGTCATGGCCGCCCACGGCATACACCTTCCCTGCAGGGGCAGTCGTGTTACTCTGAGGCCGAATACGCCAGACTTCTTCCCCATATCTTTCTCTTTATCATCTGTGACACACCTGACACATACCCCCACCTCCCCCCCCCCCCCACACCTCCTCCTCCCCTCCCCTCTCACCTCCCACTGAGATGACTCCCACATGTCTGCGTCGGCTGTTCATCTCAGGACCAAAGAACCAGCTGTTCTTGCTGATGGAGTAGCACTCGATACTGCGGAACGGGTCCCCAGAACCTCCACGACCCCCGACGCAGAATAGCACACCTGCACAAGGTCAGAGGTCAACAGCAGCACACACAATGTAATGTCTCACTGTTATAAGGTTAAGTATGCTGGCCAGATCCCTGTGTGGCCTAATATTCTAATAGTCACACGGACACATTGTTTCTAAAGTCCAGGTAGTGCAAAATATGGCTTATAATTAGCATTATTAATTAAGCTGTTACTCCTAATAATAATTCAGCTCCACCCCTTTATGTGGTCAATTAGTATTGCACTACTGTTAATGGCTGATGGTTGAACAAACAAGAGGATAAGGATATTTATCCTTATTTAATGCATGCTGGAAAACGTGCCAAGTCATCCTTAGAATGTGCATTTGCATAAAGCTTTGTCATTGGCCTTCAGACTCGCATCTCCTCACTAAAAACTCCAATATGATAAAAGGGAAGATAAAGACAACGTGCCAGGCATAACTGTGCCCCGCCCACTAAAGCCCCTGTGACTGACACAAATACGCCCCGCCCCCTCTCACCTGCCGTGTGTTTGCGAGGTGTTGTGCGAATGGAGTACACGAAGTCAGGCACGCTGTTGTTGCCGAGGTGCAGGTGGTAGTTCCTGGCCTCGTCCAGCAGGTCTCTGCAGTTCAGGTTGGCTTTGAACATCTCCTGCTTTGCCACAATGCCAGTGAGGAAGTCCACAGGGAGTAGGGGGAGACGCACCTGAAGGTGACAAACGTGTGACCTCACGTGACCTCACGTGACCTCACGTGACCTCACGTGACGACCTCACGTGACGACCTCACGTGACGACCTCACGTGACGACCTCACGTGACTAACACAATCGCTACAGTGGTTTAAAATGCTAAAACAGCTCCCTAACGGGGCTTTAGCACAGTCAAATGTTTTTGCTTTTATTTTAAAAGTTTTTGCTTTAAAATACCTCAAGAGCTTTGGACTTGCATGAAAACATAAGTGAAATGTTTTTGCCACGGTGATGTTGGTAACTAATGGCAGCCTAACCTGGGACATGATCTGGTCGAGCCAGAGCTCGTGGTGCTGGGGGTTAGCCTTCAGCCACTTCACTGCAGCGTGGTACACCTGCGTCTCCGAGTGGATGTTCAGGTCTCCGGAGGAGAGCAGTGTCCTCAGGTGCTGGGGCGAGACGCAGGTGAAGTCCTCGCACTCCACCACCTCCCGGAAGTGTTGGCAGGCGTAGCGGTCGGCCATGCCCATCAGGTCCACCCTGTTGTGGCTCTCGGCGAAGGCGCGGACGGCCAGGCAGTTGGAGGGGTGGAAGTGGGCCTTCATGTATTCGCAGCAGGCGCGAGCCACGAGCTCCACCTGCAGGATGCAGGCGGCGTAGAGCAGCGGCTGCACGTTCTCCACCGTCAGCGTGAGGTGCGAGGAGTAGGCGAAGCGCACCAGGTCGTGTATGGCGTCACCGTCGAAGTCACGGATCTCAATCAGGTCCTGCTTGGCTTCGGCCATGTCGGACAGGAACATGGCACGGAAGTAGGGGATGACACAGGCCAGGACAAGCTTGTGGCATGGTATCAGTTTATTTCCCACCTACAGAAGAGAGAGAGAGGGAGGGAGGGAGAGAGAGGAGGGGGAGAGAGGGAGAGAGGGAGAGAGGGGAGCGAGAGAGAGAGCCGAAGGACAGAGAAGGGTAGAGACAGAAAGAAGGGAAGTGGTGTTAGGAAGAGAGGGAGGGGGAGAGAGAGAGAGAGAGGGAGGTAGAGGACAGTGAAGGACAGAGACAGAAAGAAGGGGAGTGGTGTTAGAGAGAGAGAGAGGGGGAGAGGTGGAGAAGAGAGATAACAGGAGACAGGTGGAGGAGAGAAATGACAGAGCCAATGGACGGAGAAAGAAGAACGAAATACAAAAAGGTAACAGAGAAACATGAAAAAAATACAGTATATGACATCTACCACCTGCAGCTCTACAATCTCTCACACACTATTACAGAAGCTACTGGACAAACACCAGAACAGAAACTGTTACAAAAAAAGCCAGACTGACTCATCAAAACACGGTGTCTTCTAAATGGTTTTTAGTTTGGGAACATGAGAACTCCTCAATCCTCGCTACAATTCAGTGCCGAAAATACTGTCCGCCTCCCTTGTTGAAGCCAGGAAATAAATAAATAAACCTGATGTAGAGACTTCTCCCCCACGCAGAACCCGTGTGGTTTCCATGACTACCTTCAGCGTGACGTCGCAGAGTTCTCCGTTCTCGTAGAAGTGTCGGAGGGAGTGGTGGAAGTCCTTCCAGGCCTCCTGGGCTTCAAAGACGAATGAGCCGTCCGCTTCGCTCTCCGAGTCCGCCGGCCGCACTGCCACTTTCTCCCTCAGTCGCTGCTGTTTCCCATGTTCTGGCACCAAATCTCCTGGCGCCATGGTTACGCACGCACGCGGCCGCACCTGTGGAAGCAGGGCGGGGTTAGCAGAGGCCCGGTGGGGCACGGGCAACCCCACGGCACGGTTCCGCCAGATAAAAACCACAGCGTACATGTGAGTCGTCTTGTTCTTCCACAGACACACAACAACGTAAACAAAGGGAGCTGGGCAAATCAAAGCACCGCTCATTAACACACACACACACAGACACACACACACACTGTGGGCAGGACACAAAAGGTCACACCACTTAAGTCCTGCTGGACATCCCAGGCCTGAGCGATAGACGCCCTCGCACTGGCGGCCCTAGACAGGACTAGCACACAGCATCGCCCTCGCAGTACTGACCGCGGCTGCGCTGAAGCTGACTGAATGGAGCCCTGTGTAAGACACTCACCTCATCAGCATTCACTCACAGCCTGCTTTACAGGGGAGGGTGCATCTCACCGTCTGCTTTACAGGGGAGGGTGCATCTCACCGCCTGCTTTACAGGGGAGGGTGCATCTCACCGCCTGCTTTACAGGGGAGGGTGCATCTCACAGCCTGCTTTACAGGGGAGGGTGCATCTCACAGCCTGCTTTACAGGGGAGGGTGCATCTCACAGCCTGCTTTACTGGGGAGGGTGCATCTCACAGCCTGCTTTAGAGGGGAGCGTGCAGCTCACCGCGAGCCTACTCAAAAGGGGCATCGTTTCTCGCCCCAGCCCCCGTTTACGCTGCCGTCCCTCCTTCTTTGGACCGTCCTCGCATAATTGTGAGAGGAGACGCAACGCATGCGTTCACCGGCTTCGCTTTTGTAGCTAGACAACTTACTGAAGTTGAAAAAACGTGGTGGACGTTAGTCTGCTGGCACCATTCTGTGGCTGTTGTTTGCATTTTGAAAAACTTGGTGGAAACAGTGTCTAACCACATCCTGCGTTAAAAAAGGACCGTAGCTAACACAGACATCCGAGAGAAAGCCTTCACCATGCCTATCTGATCTGATACGATCTGAGTTTAATTGAACGGATTTGAAATGTAGTTACTTAACATGTCAGCGTCGCGTCTCGCTGTACTGCCCGTCACCCGACACCTCCACCCCGGGCAGCGACGCGCGCGCGCTGCCGCGTTAGCGAGCTGCTATCCCACTAGACAACCACGCTGTTTAATTGCACCGTACTTGGCGTTAAAGCTTACATTCCCCTACCCCAGACACCAACTCAGCGGTGAGAGGTGTGGGAGACACCGGTGTGACCCCACTATCCTCTTCATGGACCTCGGTTTGGACGCCTGCTAGCTAGCCAGATAGCTCGTCACTATTCATGCACACAACTCTCCTCCTCTCCTGGGATTTATTAAACGCCGGAAAGAGACAACGCGAACGAAAGTATGAACCTTAACTTATCCCTTACACAGCTGTATTCGTGTTAGAGTGCATGCTGTAGATAATATTTGACGCTTTACCTCATCTTGGGTGAAACCGAACCACTCCACTTAGGTCGATAGCCAGTTTGTTGTCATTGGAGGAAAGAGCGAAGAACTCTGGGAAATGAAGTTTCACGTCGTAAACTCAGTATGAGACGTTAACCAAAACAGTCGAAGCGTAGCCAATCCCTTACACATCATTCATCTCTAATCCTGGCCTAATTAGCAGTCTGGTTTTCCAAAGCGAAAAAGTAAAATGATTAGACAATTAACAAGCATGACAAAGGGGTAGACAGGCTTAACGGGGCAAAAGAAACTGTTATCAGTGTCACTGCAGTGAGGGCATTATGCAAAAGTACGTTTTTGTTTTCCTAGTAAACAAAACCAAAGCCCTAATGATAGCACAATCAATCCACATAACAACAGCCAACAGCACATCGGTGATCATATTCCACCTGGACTTTTATTTCTCTGAAACAGAGCACATTCTATATCAGAGGACTGAGAACAGGATCTTGTGGGAAAATAATATATTTGTCAAAGTCTGAAAGCTAAATGTATACTGTTACCATCTACTGGAAAAGCCGCACTGTTACTCAACAGTCCCAATGGGGAATGCAACACCTGATTCCATTAAATAGTATATAGTTGGGTGGTTCACATATTGTACAGATCCAGCCAATACGATTGAAGACAAAGTAAAAGAAGAGGAAAATGTTGTAGCCCTTAGTAACATATAGCATAACCAACAATTATAACCATAACAATGAATCATTGTTATTAAAATTATGGATATACAAGCAACAACAAAACAATTCATACAATTCTGATTTTGATACATAGCCCCAACTACACATGGAACATTTTAATCCACATCTGTCCTAGAGAAAGAATCATTTTGTAGAAAATCTATTTTACAGAATGTAGATTGTGTTTTTTCCCCAAATTGTTATAAACAGTTTCATTTTGTGCCAATATTGTCATTTTGTCATGTGGTTTAGTCTAAAGTATTTACTATTTTTGCTCTGCTTACATACAGGGTTTTGGGTTTTTTTTCCCTACCACTTTTTCTCCCAACCAAGAACAGTTAGGGTTAGTCCTACAGTCCCACACCCATATACATATGTAACAGTTTGTGGTGTAAGACGATTCTCAACACTGACTTTAAAGGTAGTGTCACCTTACAGCTAAACGTATCACAAAAGCTGGATATGAAGCATATCTCCAAAACACAACAGTTTCAGTGCTTTGTACACACCTGCAGGTGGGGCGTAGCGTAAGTGTAGTGTAAGCAGCGCACTCAGAAGGTTGCAAGTGCAAAACCTTCCATCACCATTATGCCACTGCTGGGCCCCTGTATTTGGTCAGATTGTATTAATTCACAATTTGGGTACAAGCATCAGCTAAATACTGCAAACGGGTGTGTTCATACAGACAAACCAGGTCTTCCTGCTTTTTATAGTTGAATGTACATAATGGTTACCACTCAGATGGCAGTATGACAGCAAGGCTAAAGACATGCAGCTGAGCTGGTCAAACTAACCAGCCATGATTAGAACACGCATTTGTGCAATGCACCAGAACAGTGGACTCTGACCTGTTGACTCATCCACACAACCCTCAGGGATACGATGAAACAATATCACAAATCATCTTCGTCGTTTGTTCAGTCATAAACATATGGAGCTTAGGGTCATTTACAGAAACAGTCCAATCAGGAAATTAAACCAATTTAAAATCATGCCATCTGCAGTTAAAAACAAACCAAATGTGTGCACTGTTAATTATGGACATCTAAAATCATGTGACTTACATCGGCTTGGAGCTGCTAGCAGTAAAACAGCCCGTTAAACATTAACATTTCTCACACTATACTGTTCTTATTGTTTTCATTTTCTCACACAGACCTAAACTTTTGCTGAAAAAATGAACCAGAGCAATAACAGATTACATACCTAAACCAAGACCATACACTCAAAATACACCTCTGCTTGAGTAAGAAATGCTTCTCTCCCTCTCTCACACACACGCACCATATGAATGAACCATCACAGACGGGATACAAGTCAAAACACCAATAACAATCACACATACTGTCAGACACAATTAGTTCAAATTGGCAGTAATAATCTACAATTATTTACAGCAAGATAAAACTATACAAGTGTCAACTGCGTCAAAGCCATAGAGTGAGGAGCAGGTGTAGGTTTGAGTTATAGCTGTGCCATGACGCCTCCAGAAAGTGTTTGCAACTCCGCGAGTTTTTTTTGTTTAATAAAAATGTGCCTGTTTCACTCCAGCAGGTAACGATTAAGCTCTTCCTGTGCTGAGTCAGGGGTGTGTGACTGAGGAATTGGGTGGTGACTCCAGCATTGAGTTTCAGAACTACGGGCTCATTGTCTTCTTCCGAGCAAACCGAAAAGATGAGCCATGCTTTGTGGCCAGGACTCACAACAAAATACCAACATGCCACTATTCCCCAAAGTTGAACTGATTTAACATTTAACTCCTGTGTCATTTCCTCTCCAGCTCTACTCTGGCTCACAGGAAGAGTCATGCTTGAAGACAGTGTTGATTTCTCCATGTTGATGCTGTGCACGGGGAAACCTCTGTTTCTTCCTGGGGGTGATGGAGTGCTTCTTACCCAAGAGCTTCTTATACGTCTGAAAGACTTTAAGAAAAAAAAGATTCTAGAAATGGCTCCTGTGAAAACTCGGTGTACATTGGGTAGGAGTGAGAGTATGAAGTTCCCACCTATGACCATCAGGATGCCCCCAAACAGCTGGACGTGGGCATACATTACAGGGAGCATGATGACTTCTGCAAACTGCTCCACAGAGAAAAACAGCTGCAGCAAGGTGGAACAGATGTTCATGTTCTGAGCTCCTGTCTCCATGGCAATGGTCCTGCACCTGATATTACAGTTACACATACGCTACATGACTTTTGATTTAAGAGGAAACAATCTTTATGATGTCACATCATGTCTGACCTCACTGCCTTTATGACCTCATAGCAAGTCTGACCTCACAGTCTGTCTGACCTCACTGCCTTTATGACCTCATAGCAAGTCTGACCTCACAGTCTGTCTGACCTCACTGCCTTTATGACATCACATCATGTCTGACCTTGCAGTCTATCTGACCTCACTGCCTTTATGACATCACATCATGTCTGACCTCACAGCCTTTTTGATACACACTAGGACATAGTCCAGCTATATCAATATTTTCCTACCATGGACAAAAGAGTAGGTCATAAACAACTAAATGAAACACTAGTAGTATACATTTAAATAGACCACAGTATTGATTTGCTAGAGTTAGAAGTTAACATGGAACATGAGTTATGTTTTAAGCACACAAGGCTCATAATGTCCTTGTGTGTGTGCTAGTCCAGTAGAGCACAGTGTTTTCTGACCGGTTCCAGGGTTGTCGTAGTGCAGCAGCGATGATGAATCCAGCCAGGTAGCCCATTATAGGAAAAATGCTTCCAATGATAATGAGAGAAGTGCTTATGTTCCACTTCACATTCCACAGCAGAACACTGGCAATACTGAGACACACAATCAGCAAACCACCTAGCAGTGAGCCAATCTAGAGAGAGGGAGAGAGGGAGAGAGAGAGAGAGAGAGAGAGAGAGAGAGATGACACAGTGGCATGGAGGTTGGGAGAGAGACAGAGAGGGAGAAAATGAGGTCAGGTTATGTACTTTCACACTGTTTGGTTTGTGGGGTTGTTTTTTTTTTTTTAGCTAAACAGTTACCTTCAAAATGACTCTTGCTACTTTTGGCCACTTGTAATTGACCATGACCCCAAAGGCCACAGGGACAATCAGAGTGATGAACGTGATTGCTGCAAACACACAGGATTATGGCATTCAAATGTGGTTGGCAACAGTAACTTCATATTTTACTTATTTAGTGGAAAACTGTGACCGTCGCATATATGAGAACAGGGCAGGCTACTCTCATACGAGTGACGTCAAATAGATTGAAATGGCTCAGATGTGACTACAGAATAACATGAGACTTGGCTGGTTATGTTGTGCGCTTGCATGTGTGGTGTACTTTACCAATGCTGAGATAAGGGACCTGGATACTTCCTGTCTGGACCCAACCTCTAGTGTAGATGTACAGACATAGAGGCAAAGCACCGAAACCCAGCAGGGTGGAGATACTAGTCATGGTGATGCTGAAAAAGCATTTTCAACATAAAGTGTCTTACATGCTAATCTGTCCTACAGTGAAAGAGTATTTATAGTATTACATGATTCCAAATCTGTGCCACAATAACATTTTTATTCTCTCTTTATCCTGATGTACAAAATATACTCAGATGTCCTGGACTCATTTCAGCTCCTGTGGTCTCACAGGAGATAGTGAGAGTATTTGATTATAGATGTGCGAGAGCAGATTAGCACAGCCTTTGGTCGTGTTGAAACTGATTTTAAATGCTGGTTTCTTACCTCCATCCTTAGCTGGCCATATTAGGTCATTTAAAACAATTTTCTCCCCAATTCTTTATTTGTTTAAATCCTAAATCCTCCTTTAACAAGCTGAATGTAGCTAACAACAGTAGCACCACAAACACTACAACTTCACAAATCCATCTGATCCATTTTTTTGCTTTTGTGTCTAAACATGCTCTGAACTTAACACACCGCCCCAGCCCACACATACACACACCTGAGGTTCATGTCCCCATCCAGCCAGTAGGAGATGATGTTAGAGATGATCCCCCCAGGGCAGGAGCCCAGGATAATGACCGCCACTGCCTGCATAGGCGTGAGCTTCATCCCCAGTGCCAGCAGGTAGGACGTGAGGGGCATCACGCCAAACTGGCACAGCAGACCCACCAGGACACCCGTCGGGTGCCGTAGATGGTCCAATGCCTTCCGCACCTCCACCGAGCAGCCCATACAGAACACCACCAGCACCAGCGTGGCACCCATTGCCATGCTCAGTGCATGCTTGACGGCGCCGTCGTCCCCGGGCAGTGTGCCGTTCTGCCCCGCGCTGCTACAGTTGCTGCTACCGTTGATCCACATGGTGACAATGTCAGAAGGAGCTGAACAAGAGGAGTGAGTGAGAGAGTGAGGAACTGCACCGGAGCAGAAGGAGAAAAGCAAAAGAGTTAAAGTTTAATAACAACTCCCCACCTCCTTTAAACGTAACCGCAGTCACCCAGCCGAGTACTGAGCGCCTCAGCACAATTCCTGTTTCTCTGGAGTCGGTTCAAGTTGACGAGGACCATTTCTGGTGGTTGACGCTGTTTCTGAATGGAGAAACAGAAAGGTGACCTTCAGTCTTCCCATACAGAAGGCAACTAATGTTTCATTACACCACAGGAAGTTGACAGTGATTCCAATATGCACTAACCCACAAGGCTGTGGCTCAGGCCCTGAATGACACCAGTCTAGTCCTGAATGTTCCATCAATGCCCAGTTCATAGAGCTATGACGGGCGGATGGAGTGATATACAGTGTCAAAGGTGGCACCCAGGTCCAGCACGAGAAGGTGACTTGGAGCACCTACGTCTGCAGACAGGAAACTGTCAACAATGCCCCTAACCAGGGCAGTTTCTCTATGCTATGGAACGGACAAAATCCACACTGGAATCGGACAAAATGATCGTTAGCCTGAAGGTAGACCTAGAGTTTTCCTCTTAACTATTGTCAAAGATTTTGGTCAAAACTAGAAGATTAGAGAAGGGTCAGCAGTTACTAAGATTAGATCTTAGTATATAAGATCTACATATAAGGGTATAGTGTCAAAAAGAAGTTCTCTTTAATATAGGGGTGACTGCAGTGATCCAGTAGGCAGAGGGAACTTGAGGAAGAAGCGATGAGAGCTGTGAGACGGGGGAGCAGGGCAGGTAGGGGGCAGGTAGAGGGCAGGTAGAGGAGATCTGGGGGTGGAGGGAGGGGATCAAGAGAGCTGGAGAAGCAGTAATGATGCCAGTGATGGAAGAAAAACGAGTTTTGAAAGCAGGAAGATGGAAGGAGGGAGAATGCTGACTGATGAAGGAAAGTTGATCTGGATATGAGCGTCTGTTAATGCTGAAAATGTAAATGTAAATCAGAGAGGTAAATGGAGAGACATTTGGGAACTCAAGGAGTTGTTGATGATAGAAATGTTGTCATTGAAGAACTGTAGGAAAGAGGTGCAGAGTTCAGAAGAGGCAAGAACAGTTTATTTCAGGGTTTTGCTGAAGATAGTCCTCCCGTTAAAAATGTTAGAATTGCATAGAATAGGCTGATTCAAGAGCTTGACCTTTATCGTAGGTGGGAAAGTCAACGTGTTGTGGACATAGAAACAGATTAAAAAAATTTTTTAGCCTGAAGTCTGGTAATTTGATCACAAATTAGCAATAAACTATTATTATTAACCTAATTATGATGTCATTACTATTATTATGTCATTATAATTATGATGTCATTACTATTATTATGTCATTATTATTATTATTGTCATCTGCCGTCTCCACCCGATTTTGCAATGTGCTCTGCTTGTCTCTGGTGGTTTGGTCTCCTTCAGCAGTACAAGCGCACACATACATGCAGGTTTGAACTGTGTGAGCGGTGGGCTAGCACATTGTAGAAACACAAGTGACAATCCAGTCTGCATGGACGAATGCTGCGATTGGTAGATCAGGGTGTGATCCTGCTCACACTCTGCATGTGCAGTTGGAATGAACTGTTTCAGTCTGTCAGGAACGTCCAGTGCATGCTACTTGCTAGGTTACTCCCTAAAGGCCTGAATCACTGTGTGTAGGCCACCAATCATTTTATTTCTTTACACAAACAAGATGCCACAGAGGTGCTTAATTCACATAAATAAATAAATAAATAAATCCCGGTTCTTGTTCTGACAGGCACTGACACTAATTAGGCACTATTCTAGAACATGATTGAGCAGGAAGCTTTTGTTTTTCTTAATGCCAAAGATAATCTTGCCAAGACTAGTTAGCATGCTAGCGTACGAAGTCACTGAATGTTTTTAGGTGGTTCTGAAGATTACTTAAACCATGATTAAAACGTTCCACTGGTGCCATCTCTCCAACGTGTTCCATTGAAGACTGTGCATCAATGTATTTCACACTTGTAAAATTCATAACTGTAGAACCTAAGATTTGTCATTTAATGGAATGAAAATTATATTAATTATTAAAATAAATGCCTGAAATATGCATCATCATATAAGAACATGATGTGCAAGAGGACGCGGTGCAGTTATGTGAAATGACCTTGTTTTTATAATATGAAAATGTCCACCAGACCCGACAAAGTCTGCTATGTTATTGCTTGTGCAGTTTTGTTTTGGACTTAGAAACAACCCCCTCCCCCCTCCACTCCCTGACACCACATCAGTTACTTTGTAACTTTAGGCCCTATATAGCTGTAACTCAACTACATAGTAATATATTAAATATTCACCATTCATTCTCATTATAATGTGGTAGGAGTGAAGGAAAAGTCCTGTAGAAAAGCTGTAGAAAATACCTGTCACAGTCAGACAGAACAGCAAACTGGAAGAGTCTTCAAACAGGCCAGATCCTGGACATCAGAAGGCCAATATCTCACAGTGCTTCAGCCAAGTACCAGAACCAACTCTATGTGTCTGTTCTTAAAATTAATATGGCATGAAGTTATATTTTGGCTGTGAAGTTGGGTAAGGGTAAACAGGAGGTCATGTTGATGTACGTTTTATATTCAACACTTCAGTTTAACTTTTCTCGAGTTTGGGAGCCCTCGGCTCTCCTGGAGAAGCACACGTGAGCATCCTGCGGGTGCGTGCGGAGACCGACCTCCACGTGCGCAGCCTCACTGCCTCCACCTGTCGGAGCGTCTTTCAAGACTTCACACACACACACACACACACACACACACACACACACACTTCTTAGAAAGATATCAGCTGCAGTGGTGAGAGAAACAACTCGACTTCTGAGAAACGGTAAAATAATGAGCTAGAGCGCTTCTAAACTTGCTGTTAAAGTTGACCTCGTTGGTCAAACATCTCGTCTTCACGTGGTTCAGAAGCCTTTCATCTGTTGGATCCACCAGAATCAGATCCATGGCCAGCAGGGATCTCGAAGCTTTTTCAGAAAATCTCTCTCTGGAAAAAAGAAAAAAATAGCACAGCTCACTCGTCACGTATCCTACAGACACTAATTTTAATCACTAGTAAATCTGAATACTTAAATTAACTCAGTAACAAGTGGAAATGAGTAAGTCAGTCGAGGGAACAATTTATTATCGAGTTACACTCACTGGCCACTTTATTAGGTACACCTGTCCAACTGCTCATTAACGCAAATGTCGAATCAGCCAATCACATGGCAGCAACTCAATGCATTTAGGCATGTAGACATGGCCAAGACGATCTGCTGCAGTTCAAACCGGTTACTACTTCCAAACCCATGGCTACTTCCAGCAGGATAACGCGCCATGTCACCTCAGACTGGTTTCTTGAACACGACAATGAGTTCACGTACTCAGTTGGCCTCCACAGTCACCAGATCTCAATCCAATAGAGCACCTTTGGGATGAGGTGATTCGCATAATGGATGTGCAGCTGACAAATCTGCAGCAACTGCGTGATGCTATCATGTCAATATGGACCAGACTCTCTGAGGAATGTTTCCAGTACCTTGTTGAATCTGTGTCATGAAGGATTAAGGCAGTTCTGATGGCAAAAGGGGGTCCAACCCAGTACTAGCAAGGTGTACCTAATAAAGGTGAGTGTACATTCCCGCTGTACGCGTTGATCTCATTATAGAGAATCAAGACTCCGCACTCGCGTCTTGCCCCCTCGGTTTCCACAATAATTACGTTCTCATGCCATTTTAACCCCCCCCCAGACCTACTGGTCCCAGTCTGCCCCCTTCCCAGCTCAGATGGTCTAGAACCTAAAGCCTGTTGGATAGGATGGTCGTAACTGTGCACTAGGATGGTCACACTACATGCCAGAGCCAATGCACAGGTTCAGGCGCGTTCACGGTGAAGGCCGCCGCTGTCTGGAACGTCACAGTTAAGATCTCCATTAGCACAGAAGGCAAGACGCCACCATCATGAAGAACTGTTCAAACTCACAGGGTCGTACCACTGAGGACAGCAAAATGCAAAAAAAAAATGCAACAAATGTTGATGCGTAAAATGTATTTAATGCAGCTTAAATATGAGACAGCAGGGTCCAATACTGTACAGAGATTTTCAAGCCAGACTGAAACAAAGGATCTTTCCCATGACAAAACAGTCCACACACTCCTCTAACTCAGCTGGATCCATCAGATGATCCATCAAACCTCTAGAAAGAGGGGCGTTCAAGAAGAGAGAAATTCCAAATATCTACTTATGTTTCCTCTTCTTCAGCAGGGCGTCTCTGAGAGCAACCTGAGTGAAGGACACAAGAACCGATATCAGTCTGGAAATGGCAGTCATCTTTAAAACGGTCACGTGCTCTTGGACTGAACGCATCTGGTACCTGTTTCTCTCTGAAGGAGCGCTTCCCTTTGGTCCGGACGTTCTGACAGTGCCTCATCATCATGAAGTTCTTCTTCTTCCTCTTCTGCTTGTTGCTGGTGCTGGCATATGGGTTCAATTTGCCCTTCTTCCTCACATATTCCTTCCTGTCTGTTCGGCCAGCCTAAGAGGGCGGAGATAAGAGACATTATCTAATTTGCATATGGAAGAAAAAAAAACCCTGGGGACTTTTATTTTGTGGATTCGGTTGGCCCGGTGGTCCCACGAGGCTCTCACCATGGCTGTGGCCAGTCTCGTCTCTTTGTCGGATTTGGGTTTCTTGTGCAAATGCTCGATGTCTCTGAGTGTGAGAAGCTCCCCTCTAAAACACAACATACATCAGCTTCACATCAGATGAAAAATGTATGAACAATAATGACCTCTCACATTTTGTAATACATTATGTTTAATAATTTTCTGTAATCGAGGCACGTAATCTCTAACAGAGGACTTTAAACCCTTTAAATCTGCCCAGACAGGTCCGTAACCGAAGAGAGACGTTTCTTTCCTCCAGGCGTACCTCTCCGCGTCCTCGTCACTGTTCTTCCTCTTGCGGCCTTTCCCGGGAGCCGCGTTGACGTCTTTGGCCATCTGAGCCAGACGGATCTTCCTGAAGTCGTCCTGCGTGAGGAGACGGCTGGTGCTCACCGCAGCCGCCTTCACCTTCCGCTCCTCCACGGGGATGTTCTGGAGCTTCTCCGCCTGACCACACACACACACACAAACGCACACACACACACACACACAGATACATAAATGCACAAACACAAAGAGAGACAGACACGCACGCATAATTAATGCGCATATTCGCAGCCACATAAACTTGGAACAGTCCCACATTCCACATGAAGTGGAATCAAAGCAAACAGCAGTTCCTGGACGTGTGGAGCTTCTCACCACTTCTTCCTGATCTTCATCAGAAGAATGATGTACAGTGACCCATTCCCCATCCTCATCTTCCTCACCTTCACTCATGCTGACACTTTCCCAGCCATCTTCACAAACACAAACACAAACACACAGGAAGAGTAAATGATGTGAACCTTATTCAAGCGGTCCAACAGAGGGTCTCTCCAGCAGATGGCGCCATATCTCAACAGCACAACTTATGTGCACATTTCAAAGGGTCTACTGAATGCTGATGAGAATTCGGACCCTCTTAACGGAGTTATTTTGAACTGTGGGCTTACATAAGAGTTTTCATTTGCTTGGTTCAACACAAAGTGGACATCTGGAAACATTGTGAACAGCTGCCGCTGATGACCTCACACACGCTGGGACGTGACGAGGTAACTGGTAGCTGATCGGTCACCTTCGTTTTCATCTCCTTTGGCTTCCTCTTCCTCCACCTCCAGGACCTCAGCTCCAGGGATGTAGTCCTTCACGTCCAGCTCTCCGTAGTCCTGGATCCTGGCCTCCGTGGACGCCTCCGTGGGTTTCCCCTGGCGACAGAACAGCGTGTGCCATTAACCAGTGTACTGCAGTGACAGAGTCACTGACTCAATGAGTCAGTCAGTGACCAAACGAACGAATGACCCAAACGAACGAAAATGCAAAGCCTCTCTGAGCTGGAGAGTTTGAGCCCTGGAGCTCACCCTGTCCTTCCTGTGAAGCATGTGAGGATTGAGGTCTCTGAAGAGCTGAATCAGCCCTCTGGCGGACATCACTACATCTGCAAAAGACAAACCCACCATAACACCGATGCCAACAGCTCTGCTCGACGCTTTAAAAACACACTAGAAGGAGCCGATACAGAAGTGTTCGTACAACACTACACAATACTACACAATGGGAACTGGTGAGAAAAGCCGAGTCACCAGCTTCATACTCAAAGAAAAACTTGAGTCATACTCTTGTCTTTGTGTGTCTTGTACTGGGCGAGGTCCTGGAGCAGATCTTCAGACATGGAGAGAGGACAGCGTGCCACTATCTCCTTGATCGCGTTAATACTGATATACAGAGGGAGAGAGATTATCTCAGGACTTTCTAATAGTGATAAAAACTCAAAAAAGATAGACACAAATGAAAAAACAGATACAGATGAGTCATCTCCATCACAATACCGAAAGGGGAGATACAGAGAGAGGGGGAGATTAGGAAGGGAGAAAGAAAGAGGAGAGATTCAATCCAACCCTAGAATGTAATGGAGGAGCTCCCTACCCTACTGTCATGACCTCTCCTGAGTTCCTGTCTGTGACAAAGTTGTTGGCAATGCTCATAACGACTGGCTCAATGACCTGTGACAGGGAGCAGCACACAGGCCCATCAGCCCGTGGGAAAGCTGCGTTTGCACCGTGGGATTTAGCACAATGAGCATGTCCACCTTGTCGTGACCCGGTGTGATTTACCTCAGGCGGGACCAGCTGGTGAGAAGCTTGCGCGGAACACAGCAAGATCTTTGTGACCTCTGACCTCAGAAGGAAACAAAACAGCAGCAGCAGCAGCACATGGCCACAACGTTAGTGTGTTTGGAGGCTGAAAGGCCAGTGGTGTCCATGACAACACTGCAGATCACTCATCAGTCACAGGAGCTGTGGGAGGATGGAGGGGTGAGAATGATGCTGCACGTGGAGGATCTGTACCTCTCTGGTGAGGCTGCAAGAACCGCTGCACAAACGGGTAGAAGTTGAAGAGGAAGAGCTGCAGGGACAAGACAGATCACAAACAGATCAACAAACAGATCACAACAAACACAGATCACAAACAGATTACAATGAGAACAAGAAATACTGAGACCACAAAGAGATCACAAACATCACAAAGAGATCAACAGATCACAAAGAGATGATCACATATACATCAACAAAAGGGATCACAAATAGATCACACATATAGATCACATACAAATGAACACATCAAATACTCAACAAACAACAAGATCATGTTCAGATCACTCAAAATGCTAAACATAAAACCAGAAACCATATAAAAATGACCAACATGGTAAAAACTAAACTTTTATACATTATCTAGCCTCTACTTTGTTTATGGCTTTTAATATAAGCAAACACATAACTGCATTCAATGTACTGTGATGATGGTATAAGGGTGAATCTGTGATGTATAGATTTTACCTCGTGAATTCCCACAAGTCTAGAGATGAGCTCCATCATCATAATCTTCACCTCAAAGCGCTCTTTAGAGCTGTCCAACTGCTTCAGGAGCTTCTCTGCGAAATCTGCAACATCCAGCCTGTTAGACAGGAACCAAACACCCACCCTAACACACCCACACCCACCCTAACACACCCACACCCTCCCACCCACCCACCCACCCACCCTAACCCACCCTCCCACCTGAAGAAATCAAGCTGCTGTTGGAAGGTGAGTCTCTTACCTTGTGGATCATGGATCAGGTGTATGGCAGAAAAATTAAAGACCTCAACCTTCTTCTTCTTCTTGTGTTTCTTCAGAAAAAGAAATGACCAATTATTTGAGTGTTACTCCCATAAGCCATTATTACAGCGTCACTCCCATAAGCCATTATTACAGCGTCACTCCCATAAGCCATTATTACAGTGTTACTCCCATAAGCCATTATTACAGTGTTACTCCCATAAGCCATTATTACAGCGTTACTCCCCTAAGCCATTATTACAGTGTTACTCCCATAAGCCATTATTACAGCGTTAATCCCATAAGCCATTATTAGTCATGCAGCTGTTAAGTACAAAATACCTTCAGGACTTTCATGGCCTTTTCTAGCTTCTTCTTGTTTTTAGATGTTTTCCTTCCCGTGGAGTAGCGGACCATTAGATCCCTGCTGGAAGGCCCGTCGTCCTGGAGACAACAGATTAGCTCAGACCACCAGTTGCACGCTGAGCAGGTGCAGATGTTGACAGGACTCAGACTGACATTTACAGGGGGAAGAAAGCAGAAAGGGGCCCTACAACAGCTGAACTGAATGTGCTTATAATCCAAACCCGGAGAGAGACTCCAGAATCTGCTTAAAAACAAACTATTTCAGTAACACACATATTACACAGAAATAGACACAGAATTGTTGAAGTTCTCTTCTAAGGCTTTGGAAATGTTTGTACTTTTTGCATGTAAATTTTTTAAGAAGTGAAAACAAAAGGGTTAAAGTCTGAGGTGAAGACTCATGTCACAACTGAGATCCTGAGCTGCACCTCCGAGTCGGAGTCATTGTCCTTCTTCTCGTCTTCGTCTTTGCCCAAGAAGAACGTCAGTGCAGTGACGAGGATCTGAGCACACACAACAAAATCACTACAATAAAAAAGAAAACCTCCACCAGCTCAGAACAGCCGACATGCGCCTCCTAAAGCAGGACGAGCAAGTCCGTCTCACCTTTGTGACTTTGGAGAAACAGGCTGTCAGGATAACGTTCACGGTTTTGGCGTCGTTCCTGAAATGGTATAATAATGAAATTCATTCAAAATATCATTAATTCATGTATTATCAAATATATCAGAGCTTCAGTAATTTGGGGGGCAACATAAAGAACCCCTCATGTATGCCAGCCACACCAAAAGAGTCTGAATATAGTGCATTCTGATTCAGTACAGTCTGATACAGTAGTCTTATACAGTACAGTCTGAGCACCAATATAGTAGTCTGATACAGTACAGTCTGAGCACCAATACAGTACAGTCTGATACAGTACAGTCTGAGCACCAATACAGTACAGTCTGATACAGTACAGTCTGAGCACCAATACAGTACAGTGTGAGCACCAATACAGTATAGTCTGATACAGTACAGTGTGAGCACCAATACAATACAGTACAGTCTGAGCACCAATACAGTACAGTCTGAGCACCAATACAGTACAGTCTGATACAGTACAGTCTGAGCACCAATACAGTACAGTCTGATACAGTACAGTCTGAGCACCAATACAGTACAGTCTGAGCACCAATACAGTACAGTCTGATACAGTACAGTCTGAGCACCAATACAGTACAGTCTGAGCACCAATACAGTAGTCTGATACAGTACAGTCTGAGCACCAATACAGTAGTCTGATACAGTACAGTGTGCAACAACTTCTCTCACCAAATGTTCCTTTTGTACAGCTCCACCAGCACGTCTAAGGAAATCTTGGCTGCAATGGGATTCGAGTCCCTCAGCATCGTGTACATAAAGTTCTGCAAAGTCTAAATAAAACAGGCTGGAGTTTAACATGGCTGCCGGGTAACATGTAATATCTGGTGCACGGCTGGATGTGTTCAGAGCTCACAAACAGCTGGACGTTTATTAACACGTACAAACGCACAACTCACTGTGTTCAACTTGTTGTTTTTGTGCTTTGCATTAATATTCTTGATGTCTGTCACAATGTGTGTGTACAGCGTCTGTTGGGGAGAGAGACAAAGAGAGAAAGAGAGACAGAGAAACAGCTTAAAGACCAACTCCAGGTAGTTTCTGGGTTTTCTGACTTGTTAGATTTCAGGAGTGCTCTAATGCACTTTTGTCTATTCATTTTTAATCATATTTCTATTTCTTCACCATTCTTCTATTTTTTTGTTAGTTTCTTTGTATTATCTCATCTGCAAAAAACACTTTAAGCAACCACAGTGTACGAAAATATAAACTTGCCTTGTCAGAGAAGCTAAGTGCAGTACGTTCAGTATTTAAGTACGTTATCTGGTCCTTGATTGGTTTGTAATTTATGTTCATTAGTCTGTCACCTTTCGCAAAAGTTTGTCCGGACATCGCAGCAACTCGAAGAACAGCTCCAGGAGGCTTGTGGGTTCAATCAAGTCTTTGTTCCTCAAAAGGATCAAGGCTTTGCAAAATGTCTAAAACCAAAACAGAAGGTGACATTAGGCTAGCCTGGAGCACCGACAAGCAATATATGCCAGTGATGGAAATGTTATGTTACACACATACACACACATCTAACTGTCCACACACGTTCCATCTTGACCCACCACTGATCACAGAGCTTATAGTCAGCATTTATCTACGAAAAGGCGACCTCACCATTCGGAGATCCGGTTCCAACTGCGTGTGGTGATTCAACAGGAGCTCAGTAAGTTCTTTCGGGAAATTTGAGAGCTCCGTCAAATAGCAGTGGCCGACCTATGTGATGAAAGCACACTACAGTGATCACCAACTGATTAAGCTGACTGTACATCGCTCGATGAAGACGACGGTCCATACCTGAGCTAAAAACGTCACCAGTTCGGCCAAGTCCTTGTTTGGTTTGTCTGGCTGGTGTTTGAAAACCTGGATGTTGGACTGGTAGTGACGATATTGCTGCAGGAACTGCATTGACAGCACATAAAATAAAGTTAAATAGTTTTGAATTAAAAGAGCGTAGCTGTGTAAACATTACCTAGCACGTGTTACTACGCTTGTTAGCTAGCTAGTTAGCTTGCATTGGGGTTATCCTTGAGCTATTACAATATTAATCCACTATGAAGCAGACCCAGCTGGATATATGTGTTTATTTCAGACTGTTTAACATTATGACTCCTGATGTTAACGCGCAATACGTTAAGGTTTCTGCTAAACTAGCAGCCTATGCTAAGAGAGCTATCTCGGTCAGCTAACCCTCACCTCCTCTGTATATGACTTCGGATCCCTTTTAATCAGGTTTTGCAGCTGGGGTAGATTTGTCGGCAGTTTGTTGTTGTGTCGTCCCGACATGATTTTATAGTTGCTTAACTTCTCCCGTATAAAATCAAAACTGGTCTAAGGATTATACTGACTTCAACAGCGTGGCTCACAAGGGAATCGCCATATTGCCAGTGACGTATATGGACTACGGGTAGCGGTTATAGGCCAAACGGAGTGTTCCCGGGAAGGCGCAACGAACCAGCTCCACATAACCTCATCTAATACAGTGGACAGATTTTTAAATTGCTTTATAAAATCAACTTGATAATTTAAGTAATATTAATAGCCCCAACATGGGACATGTGCTGCTCACAAACGATGCTCTTAAAGTGGCGACTGTTTAATATAGCATCAAAATGGTGTAGTACAAATGTGCTAACTGCAGATCCATATACAAGCAGATCACTGTGTAATTCAATGGCAATGGCGATGTATACTTATTTGACCTTAAAACAATTCATTTTTATGAACGCTAAAATGTGATTTTTATTTGAAAAAACTTCTATAGCCAGTTCATAATCAAAATGAAGACAAACGTTGTTTTTTCGTTGTTATTTCGTGTATTTTCGTTCATTTATATAAACTAGCAAAAGCACGAAGAAAAAAGCATAAAGATGAAACATTAAACTTATTTAATAGTCTTTTATTTACAAATTGCAAATTGTCCAGTTTGTAACAGTTTAAACATATAAACAACTTTTCAGATGATAAATATGTACATTTTTATTTCATCAGCGACCACTGGCACTCAGTGATTTATAATAGATTTACAAAGCAAATACTGTCATTGTATTCTGTTCAGGCAGCAAAAGCCAGCTTTGTATTGCTTTAAAATACAGGATTTTTGTTACATATAAAATAGAAATTTATTTATCACTTATGCTCAACCTTAAAATCTTCAAGAGGTCTATAAAAATGTATTGAAAAGGGATAAATTATAAAATCAATGGTTTCATCGCCGTAGCCTCCAAAGGTGTGGGACATGAGCAACAGGAATGTACAGGGCACACAGCCAGGCGACGTAAGGCAGGTTCGGTCCAGGGAGACCGGGAAGAAGCTCCTCTGGGTGATTTTGAATCGTCTTTGCTCTGCAGAAGCCACGTTTCTATCTTGAGATCTTCTCCTCAGCTTGTAAACATCGCAGCACATACAAGATGACTTGGTAGCAGAAAATATATTGTTCCTAAAGACGACAACCGTAATAACATAACATATCATTAGAGAATTAAGGTTACACAAAAGGCTCAGATATTTTTAATACAAGTCTTATTCTAGAACATTACCTCTGTTTGCACCATGCCGTGTCTTTGAAGTCTCATGGTCCGCACAACATCTGAGATATCAAACTAATAAAATAAAAATGTAACACATTTTAAGAAAAGAGGTTTAAATTCAGATCGTCAATTCAGATGTAACATTTGTTGTAAATCAGTTTCCACTCACATCCGCATCTTTACTAATGAGGCCAAGGACTACGTCTATGCAGATGAGCGTCCCTGATCGTCCAATCCCAGCACTGCAGTGCGTGATGATGGGTCCTGATTGGTGGATGTGTCTCATGTAGGAAATGAATGTGAGGAGTTGTTCAGGCTGCGTCGGCGTTCCATGATCAGGCCAGCCTGTGTAGTTCAGGTGCGTCACTCTCTGGATCTCATTGGTCTGCCAACCAAAGTGAAATAGAAGTTTGATTGGATTTTTCAGTGTGTGTGTGTCTGTGTGCGCGTGCATGTCTGCGTGTGTGTGTGAGAGAGATGGGGTAATTCAAAAGAGTTATTTGAGACAAATAATGAAAAAAAGACACCGTAGGATTTTATGTACAAGTCAAATTTCACCCTTGTCCAAATGCACACAGCTATTTCAAAACACCCACAGACAGCCCAGCCAGTCAGAAGAGCTGTGCTAGCCCCGCCCCCTTACCTGAACGTCCTTGACCTCGATGAGGCGGATGACAAAGTGATCCAGGTGCTGCTCTTTGACCAGGGTGACCTGCAGTGAGTCGTCCACCATCTCAGCCGCTCGCGGAGTGGCGGGCCAGTAGCGCTGGCATTTGATCTTTCCCCCTTCCACTTCCTGGGTCATCATGGCGATGACGTTGGACTTCTGCTCCCACACCATCTGCCAGAAGTCGGCCAGTGTGGTGGGCAGTGGCCCCTGGCACGCGATGTACAGGAAGTGCTCGTCCCTCACCGGCATTTTGATGAAGTTGGCGTTTATGTAGCCGCCATCTTTGCCCAGGACTACTCTTGTAGTGTCGACTGGTAGGAAAGTAGCAAACGACATATAATGTTAATAATAGCAAAATGTTATGGGTCATACTTGTATTGGATGTTAATGTTGTATAACAAAATTAACAAAGCTGGATTCACTTTGTAGCATAATTGTTCCATTGCTCTAACATTTGGTCAAGGACATTAAAACTGTGCTGTGAAAGTGTCAATAGTGTCAAAAGTGTCAAGCGGGGGGAGGGTGTGTGGGGGGGAGGGTGTGTGTGGGGGGAGGGTGTGTGCGGGGGGAGGGTGTGTGCGGGGGGAGGGGGGCGGGGGGTGTGTGCGGGGGGAGGGTGTGTGCGGGGGGAGGGTGTGCACTCACAGGGCACTATGTTTTTATAACGGTTCTTCCTCTTGTTTTCCTGGGTCTGCCCAATCAGACAGTCATCCACAGGCTGGAGGCTCTGGAGGTTCTGCAGATGAACGGGCCACAGCAGCAGTGTTAGCAGCGAGAACACAGCACACACTCCTCGTCTCACTGTGACCATGCCGACGGCTCAAGTGCGCTCCACTTGCTGGACAACGAAACCATTTACGAACCCATGCAAAGTAACCAACTTAAGAGAGTATCACAGTGTTGCATCATCAGCACCGGGTGTTGTTAGATATGAGAGGGAGGGAGGGAGGGGGGGGGAGAGAGAGAGAGAGAGACAGACAGACAGACAGACAGAGACAGACAGACAGACTAGGGCTCTGGAGGGCACCTCAAACTCCTGTAGGGGCACTTTCTGTTCCAGCAGCCCCCTCATCATCCGCACCACGGAGGTGAGCTTCTGTCCTGTGTACTGCCCATGCGGAACCACCCTCACCAGGGGCAGAGACGTCAGCTCCTCCTCTGTGATCACGGGGCCTTCTGAGGCAGATGGAGGACCCAGATTTACACACAGGGCTGCACATAAGGCAGCTCCCAGCATGCTACTGGCCAGCTACACCTGCTGGTATAGTTCACAGCCTAATCCAACACGTTATTCTGGTGGAAGCATGTTTATTTAAGGCCAACTGGGAAGAGCACAACCACTAATATTAAATGACACTATAAAATAACTTACATTTGTCCATTCATCCATCCATCTATCTAACTTTGCAGTCATATTGAAGAGCTTTGTGAATAAACAGATTTTAATCACTTATTCTGACCGTCTGCCTAACATAATGTGTGTGTGCTTATGTAACAGCTGCGTATGGACTGACCTTGCATGAATTTGGAGTTGATGTTTTCTATGGGAAGCTCATCACTGCCCCATGTGATCTCGTCCTCATCCAGAAGCCCAGGAGACGACTGCAGGTAACTGAGGAGAGACGGACACACCTGCTCAGGACCCTCCACAGTACAAGGTGGGCTTAAACATCCTTCCTGCAAAGTCACTAAATGGACTTGGACAGCACAGTGGACATAAAACTGATACGTGTCCATCAATAAAACCTGGACCTGGGCTACACCATCCTGTACCCCTCCCCCCTTTCATAATTTGGATGGCTGCAGAATTACATACCAAACCATCCATCCCTCTATCGAAGGCATTCTAGAGGATTCTACACATGCAGGCACACACACACACACACACACACACACACAAACAAACAATGAGAAGCAAGTTGCCAGCTTGTGTGTGTGTATTTTACAGGGTGTTAAGGATTAAGTCCATGTTTCTAAAAGTAGCTAACGATATTCAGCTATGAACCCAGCTATGTACCCTGGCACACACCCACCCTTAGGTGGAGTAAGTCACCCAGTAGCTACAGAGTGAACAATGTAGATTACAGGCCCTTTAGCCAGGCCTGCTACAGACTACAGTCCACCACAGAACGTGACGTCTCTGTGAGATGATGTGTTTAGAATGGGCCTGGATGTTAGATGTTGATCTGAGCTGAACGGCACCACATCTCTAGGTCGTCTCTTCACAGTGCCTTTTGGAACGGCTACCGTGCTGTTCTCAGAGTCAGTGCACAGGTGACGAGCTTCCGCACCTAAGGAATCCCTCACCTGTCGTTCTGTAGGTGGTCCACACTCCGCTCCTTCCACTGAGTCTTCCTCGTGGTCTGGAGAAACAGGAGAAGCAGAGAGTGAAGCACATACCTGCTGTTCTGTTAGGACAGTGTATGAATACCTGTAACACTGCAGTCTGGGCACGAGGCATTTACAGCCCTTAATGCTTACTTAGACAAACACTGACCACACTCTGGGTCAGAACCACTCCTACGGCCGAAGAAAGAGCACACACGGCTCCCTGCCGTCATTCACACTGATGATCTAACTGAACTGCTTAGTACTGAACTGTTTAGTACTGAACAGAGGTGTTGAGAAAGCTGTGTGTCATATACTAGGATAATAAAATGGATTACAATGATAAACTCCCATGTGGTACAAAAACAGTACAATAAGTGCAGTAAGGGTGTAGCATTAAGGGGGAGGGGCCAATAGTATGGGGGAGGGGCCAGCAGTATAGGGGAGGGGTCTGTACCTCTGGAGAATCCTCAGGAAGAGAGGAGCCGTCACAGTCTGTGTCTTCAGACACCTCAGTCTCTACTCTCTTCTCCCTCTCCAGAGAGCCTGCCTCATAGTCTACCACACACACACACACACACACACACACTCACTTTAGTTCAGCCTTCTTCTACACATAGTCCACATCATACACTTCAACATAATGTCAAAATACAATAAATAATTCCCATTATGCCACTAACTCCCATTAGACACGACCTTGTGTTTTATTGCCAGTAACCAGTATACATTTCCTCTGAGTAAACAAAACAGGGTAGCTTTAGCTAGCTTGGCTAAAGAAGCAGCTCCACTTAGCTTAGCTAAGGCATCTCTATTGGCCAGTAAGGGTCCACCTCACTGGGCCACTTGGGCTGGGGTGGGCGTGGTCTGCAGGCTGTACCTATGGGAGGAAGCGTAGGAGGAGCCTGGGATCTGCGTTCCTCCAGAGCGCCGCCGAGTTGAGCCCTCACAGCGCTGTCCTCACTCACATCTGCAGGACACAGGACAACAGGACCCTCCAGGCTCACATACAGTAGCACTGACAGAAAGCGCACTTGGTGTGTTTTTACTGGCTGTGTACAGCAGAGGGCAGCAGTGAGAGGTTGAAATGTCAGCACTGCTGCTAGCCCCTACTCTAGCCTCTAGCATGGGGAAAAGAAGGGTTATTTTTCCCATACAAGGCTGGGAAGAGCCCAGTACAGAGGACTCTCCCCAAACATGCTGTTAAAAGTGGCAGGAGTGACCCCATTAATACCCCATTAATACGCCCATCTACAGTTAGCAACTGATGTTTAGAAAACAGATCTGCCAACGAGCCATCGTGAACAGGGAGAAGATTCTAGAGGCCTTCAGCTTGAGCAGGTAAGACCAGATTGCTGCTGGTGAGAGGACGTGTGTGACCAGCGCTGAGGTGTAAGTGCACCAGTACCTGTGCTGCCACTGCGGAAGCCCAGGTAGGTGCTGGGCGTCTGGTCGGGGGGGCGGGACACAGCCAGGTCCACCACACCTTTAGCCGCTCGGATAGTGGCCACTGCTTTGGCGTGGGACACCCCTGTCATCAGGTCATTATTCACCTAGAAAACACACACACACACGTGTGAACACATGGACGCCCATTTTGAAAGCTTGAAATTGGTGAGAAACGTCTGATCAAAGTTGCAGTGGTCAGGATGCGAATGAAAGAAAGAGAGAGAGAATGTCTGGCTCTGTGTCGGTCACCAACACTGTGACCTGTTAATTACAACCAAACATCTTCATATCAAAGCCCAGCAAGTTCACCTGAATGGCACAGGTGCCCTCCCCCTCCCTTCCCCCCTACCCCTGTCCCTGCCCCTACCCCTGCCCCTGCCCCTACCCCTACCCCTGCCCCTGTCCCTGCCCCTGCCCCTGCCCTGCCCCTGCCCATGCCCCTGCCCATGCCCCTACACCTACCCCCGCCCCTCCTTTTGTGGGTGTGTTTACTCACTTTGAGCAGGCGATCGCCCACTTGCAAAGTCCCATCTGTGTGCGCCAGGCCTCCCTGTGTGATGGACTTCACGAAAATACCCCTCTCTCCACCAATCACGGAGAAGCCCAAGCCCCCTGCTGGTGGCTTCTCCAACTGCAGCTGAATGATCTGCTCCTGTAGACACAACGAAACGAGCAGCGTCACCGAGATCCACTACAAGCGCGATGTGATCAGAAGGGGGAAAAGCAAATCAACCGGTCTTGTGACCTGAGATCACAATGAACGGAGAGATTGAGGAACTCACCTCAGGTGGACATATGGCCTCCAGATCAGGACTATTGCTATTGAGATAACCTGAAGGAAACAGAGAGAGAGAGAGAGAGAGAGAGAGAGAGAGAGAGAGAGAGATACATACACTCAGAACAAGTAGAACCTGATGAGTAAATCCAAAGGGAAGAATGAAATCATACACACGTATAAACAGAACAAAGAATCGCTTGCTTGCTTAAGGTAAGTTGCGACCCAAAGCTCACCATTCATCCTGGGCGAGGTGTCGACTTTGGCACCGACGTTGTTGTTCAGGTTTGGGACCTCATGCTCCCGGTACACCGGCTTCCCGTCCCTGTAGCAGAGAAGACGGAGTCACCAGAACCCGAGAAACACAAGAGACCCCACAGTTCCAGAACCACCACAGCGACTATCGAGATGTCCGTCTGCTTACACACATCCTGCCAGTCGGCAAAGACCGAACTGGACTGCACTGAGTGAGAGCGAATGCGTGTGTATCAGCCCAGGTGTGACGGAGGGAGGGAGAGTGGTAAATCCTGTATGTGTACTGTAGGTGTGCAGTGTGTGTGAGACAGGGCAAACGAGTGAGACAGGGAGTGTGGATAATCCTGTTTGTGTGTAGTGTGTGTGTGTGTGTGTGTGTGTGAAAGATCATAGTTAATTGTGCGTGTGTGTGTGTGCGCTCGTGTGTGTGATCCACCCACCTGGTGGCCTTGAGTGTGAGGTCTCCGAGTGAGAGTTGCAGCAGGCGGAGGCTCTCTGCCAGGGTGAGGTCCTGGGTGGGAGCCCCGTTGATGTAGTGGATGAGGTCCAGTTGTCTGAGACTCCCCTCAGAGGCGGCCACAGACCCTGGAACAACGTCCTTCACATAGAGCACGCCCAGTTCACTGTCTCTGCCTCCCTCCAGCACCAGACCTGCACACACACACACACACACACAAGGACACGTACACACGTATAGGTATATGCACGCGCACACACACACACACAAACACACTCGTCAGCAACTGGGTCAAGCAAAAACCTTCCACGGAGACCATTTTTCCTTTTTTCCCTAATGTGAAAAGGTGCTAAGCAGAAGTATGGCCAGTATGCCCAGTATTGGTGGTGGTGGTTTTGCAATAATCAGCAGCTCTACTCTGTCTCCTCCCAGTAAATACCCTGTAACCTGAAACCACTACCACAGTTCTCTGCTCATCATCTCAGACCCTATAATCTCCTTTTCATGTTAAAGGTGTGTCTTGTTTACCTTGACAGTAATGACTGTTTATTAGCCATGAAAATGCAGTTTGACCTCAAACACCTGCCTCACAGTAAAAGTCCTGGTAAGTTTTAACTAAACAGTTTGACAAATATGGGTTATAAATAGGTTCACTAACTTCGGGGGGGGAAATAACAGATGGTAACAGTTCTGATATTTCTGAGGTTTGTGTATAAATCACATTTTCATTAACAAACTTGCTTGAATTTGTTTCCATTAACACCTTAACATATTTACCAAGTGAGTCACTGGGACACTGGAAGGCGATGTCAGGAAGTAGGTGTGCCTCTATTGGAGGTTTGGGGGGTTCCAAGACACGCCCCACTACCAGGTCCACCAATCTGGGTGCAGTTCGCACGAGGTTGACCACATCAGTGTGACTCATACCGGACACATCTATGTTGTTCACCTGCAGAAAGGGAGCACGAGAAACAGGAAGAGGGGGAGCAAGACGTGGAAAGGCTTCTTAAACACTTCCGGGTCAGCAAAATCATAACACAGCAACTCCTGAGGTGTTGGACACATGGAGAGACAGTGCTGACTAGGTGTTGAGACGCTGGTCTTAGCCTGTCTGTGAGAAGCTGTGTTTAAAGCCTGATTCTAATTACAGTGGCATAGAAACACTTTCTTCTATCCACACACGACCAAATCTCTGCTTCACTCACCTACATACTGAACACCCAAATCTCTGCTTCACTCACCTACATACTGAACAACTGAACTTCAGTTCGTCTCACCTACATACTGAATCCAAGTTTGACTCACCTATATATCTCTGCTTCACTCACCTACATTTCAAACAACTGAAATTCTTGCTTCAGAAAAGAACAAAGCAAGATGCTTCTTGGACTGCCACGACGGAAGCCATTCAGGTGACCACTGGTTCTGAACAGTGAGCCGATAATCTGGCTCCACAGTACTGAGCTTCATCCATCATTACAGCCTCCTTCTGCTATGTACGCCAATGAACACTCAGAGGTGGGCGATTCAATCATTTGAAAACACATTGACGATACCAAATATGCATCACGGCATTTGTGTGTCCACGATGACGTGATTAGATATAGAACAGACTATAATGACTAGCCTGTTTCCTAGTGCATTGTGTTATCATTGTAGACTTCTGAAAATGCTAAATAAAACATTTCTGAACAAAATCAAGATTTAGTGTGTTTGTAAACAACACCATTATTACCCCAAGATAAAAAACTTCCACATTACCATAACAATTCTTCTTCTTCTTATTGTTGTTGTTGATAAATAAATTAATCCTAGTGGGGGGGGGGCAGTGTTATGGGACTACAGCAGTGTGCTTGGTGCTGAGATGTGTGTGAGGAGCTTGTGCATGTAGGGACGTGCAGTACCATGATCATGCGGTCACCAGGGCGGAGCCTGTCGTCTCCTTTAGCAGGATCCTGGATGATGTCATGGATGTAGCAGTTGAGATCACCTCCTTTAGTCAGTGTGAAGCCCAAACTGCCTTTATCAGACTTCACCAGAGAGACCCTCAACTCTGCCTCCTGGAACACCAACCGATCAAGCTATCAAACGTTAACCAAGCAAACTGTTACAAGAAGGGGGGGCGCATTTCACCAGTTCAAGTCTCTCATATGTGACAAACTCCTTGTAGGAAACGTCGTGTCTCACAGACTCACGGGTAGGTAGTTGTCCATGTCCTGGTTGTGCTCCTGAAGGACAAGGTGGACTGGGTTGTGTAGGGGAGGTGGAAGTGGGTCAGGACTGGGGCTCAGAGCGCCCCCTTCAGGAGGGGCAGGGGATGACTTCCGCTCTGAGAGAAGAGGGGATGAGGAGAGGGATGAGAAAAAAAGGCCTGAAGAAAAAAATGACCAGAGAGAGAGAGAGAGAGAGAGAGAGAGAGAGAGAATGACTCAGTTAAAGGAAATGTGAGCAGTCACAATAATACACCATCAGCAACAGCTGGCTTCTACTATAAACCAACAAAATATACTGTCTATAAATGCAAGATTAGAGTAGGTGTGTGTGTGTGTGTTGTGATAATAATGGGAAAAAAATTATGGTAATAAGAATCTTTATTTCAATAGCATCTTTCATGCATAAATGCAACTCATTTGTGTGTACTGTGTGACTTCACAAGATTAAAATGAAAAAAATTAAAATATAAGATAACTGAAAAACAATGTAACAATATGAATATAAAATAAGCATGTAACCAAAAAACAAACAATAATACAGTAAAGACATAATAAGAATATAAAGTAAAACACTCATCATTCTAATAGGCAATATGCATAACCCAGATTCCTGGAGTAACTAGGACATACTATACCAAGCACAGCATGCTACAGAGAGTGGATGGCACTGTAATGCTATATACACAGCAGTCATGTGATAATACAATATTATCCCAGTGTGCCGCTGACTCATGAACTGCCATGGTGTTCTTAACCTCAGGATTAAGGCTACGGCAAACATGACTCAGCGTATTTTGGCTGATCTGTATGGTTCAGAATGTCCAAGCTCAAACCTGCCAGCACCTCAGAAACAGCTGTGCTGAGGGGGAGGAGAGATTATCTAAGAGCAACAAGACCAGCCCATATTCTCTCGCCGCCAGAACGCTCATCTGAGCTGGACAGCTGCCCAAAGGCACGAAAAGCTGAACCACACTTATAATCAAGAAGACGAAGCTTTAGTAGAACATTTACTGTTAAGAACCAAGTACAGATATACTACAGAGCAGATTCACATCAGTTCCAACTGTGGAGTCTCTTTTGTCCTCCATGAGCACCCTGCAGGGGTTCCAGGGGTCTTGAGTATCACCAACTAGAACAGAAATGGTCACACACTTAACCCTGAACCCTGACACTCCTGGTCACACACTGACACTCCTGGTCACACACCGACACTCCTGGTCACACACTGAACCCTGACACTCCTGGTGTAAGATCAAAACTCTGCAGTACTGCCTATGCAGATTAAACTCCGCAGTACCATAGCACCCCAAGCCTAGCCGTCCAATAATACCAGCAATTATTATTGTTCCCCCACACTGTATGACTATATAAATATGGAAATATATACGTCTGTAAAGTTGCTCTTTGCAGAGACACTGACCTCCTGTTAACGGACTGCCTGGGGGAGTAGTAGCCTGAGTGGACGGTGTGGTCCAGCTCCGCGGGCTGGCCTGCTCTGCTGCAGCCTGGGGTCGGGTACATACTCTGGGCCCAGGCTTGTCCGGCCTGCTCCAGGCCCGCGGGGCTGAAGGCCTCTTCTACCTCCTCGTCGTCGGTGCTGTCACTGTAGCTGTCCCTGCGGCTGGGAGACTTCATCAGGAGCCTCTCCAGGGCCTGCTCCACAGGACCCAGCGAGCCCTGGCTGTCTGGCTGGGGAGGAGAGGCTGTGCTGGGGGGAGGCTTTGGCTTGGGCGGGGGCTCCTTGCGGGGAGAAGCCACCGGGGTCTGCAGAAAGCACAGACAGTCTTATGTCTGTTGTAGTGATTCTACTAGTTTTCCATTTTATTTACTTTCTACATGATTTTATTTAGTTACGTTTTATGTTGTTCTAATTATTGTAATGGTTTCCTATTCTATTTACTAAATTACTTTATTACATTATTTATTATTTTAAGAATGTCATTTTATTACCTTTTATTACCTGTTTGTTTACATAATTTTTTTTTTAATCTTTGCTTCATTTTAATGTTTTGTTTTATTTAATCTGTAAAGCACTTTGAGTTGCATGTATGCATGAAAGGTGCTATACAAATAAAGATTATTATTATTATTATGTTGAAGCGTAGGGCATTGCAAGATCCCCCACGTAATGTGCTGTGAAATTTTTGAACATCTACAATACACACACACACTCAACATGTTACTGATCATGCTAATCATGATCTGGAAACTGCCACAAACACATTCCTTTCATCCATCTCCTCTTCTGTCGACCATCTCTGTCCTCTCTCTTCCAGGGCAAGATCCTCTCTGTCAACTCCTTGGCTGACAGATGTTCTCCCGAGACAACAGAAGAGTACTGAGACTGGCGGAAAGAAAGTGGAGAAAATCTCAAGATGATTCAGATCTCCACTCCTACCAGTCTCTTCTCTCAAGGTTCTCAACAGAAATAACAGCGGCGAAATCTTCCTTCTTCAAGGAGAAGCTGGAAGCATCAGCCTCTGATCCACGCAAGCTCTTCAACATTTTCTCCTCTCTTTTAAACCCTCCCACTCCCCCACCACCCTCTACTCTCTCCCTGAGGATTTTGTCACCTTCTTTGAGGAGAAGGTTGATAAGATTCGCAGATCTCTACCAATATCCTTCCTACTGAACACCACCCTCCACCTCATTCCCTGTCTTGCTTTTCTCCTCTTTCCACAGATGACATCATACAGTTGGTCTCATCCAACAATCCTACTACCTGTCCACTGGACCCGATTCCATCCACGCTATTTCAGACAATAGCACCTGACCTTCTACCTTTCATCACTCATGTCATCAACAGCTCCTTGTCAACAGGCCATGTACCAGCTATCTTCAAGACTGCAAGAGTGATCCCCATCTTGAAGAAGCCTACTCTGGACTGTTCTGACATCAGCAATTACAGACCTGTATCTCTTCTTTCTTTCCTATCTAAGGTCTTGGAGCGTTCTGTTTATAACCAACTGTCTCTATTTCTTTCTCTGAACAACCTACAGGACCCGAACCAGTCTGGCTTCAAACCGGCGCACTCTACTGAAACTGCTCTCATCGCAGTTACAGAGAAGCTGCATGCTGCTAGATCTGCCAAACTGTCTTCGGTCCTAATTCTGCTTGACCTCTCTGCAGCCTTCGACACAGTTGACCACCAGATCCTCCTGTCTGTCCTCAGAAGACTTGGAATCACTGGCACTGTCTGGCAGTGGTTTAAGTCTTATCTAGATGGGAGATCTTACCAAGTATCTTGGCAGGGGGCCACATCTGCTCCTTCCAGGCTCACCACGGGTGTCCCACAAGGCTCAGTGCTCGGTCCTCTGCTCTTCTCTCTTTACACTCGTTCTCTTGGTGATGTAATATTCTCCCATGGATTTTCCTATCACTGTTATGCTGATGACACTCAACTTGTCCTTTCCTTTCCACCTTCTGACACACAGGTTTCATCTCGGATCTCGGCTTGTCTTGCTGATATCTCATCCTGGATGTCGGCTCATCACTTGAAGCTGAACCCCAGCAAGACTGAATTACTGTTCATCCCTGGAACTTCAAGTCCTCGCCAGGATCTTTCCATCTCTTTTGAGAACTTCGCTGGTCACCACATCTGCTGAAGCTCGAAGTCTTGGTGTAGTTGTGGATGACCAGTTATCGTTCTCAACCCATGTTGCAAACCTGACTCGGTCATGCAGATTTCTCCTTTACAACATTCGGAGAATTCGACCTTTTCTGTCTAGCGAGGCTACTCAAGTGCTTGTTCAGTCTCTTGTCATTTCAAGACTTGACTACTGCAACTCACTCCTGGCTGGTCTTCCTATGCGTACCATCAGGCCCTTGCAACTGATCCAGAACTCGGCGGCTCGACTTGTCTTCAATGTTCCTAAGTTCAGCCATGTTACTCCTCTGCTGCGCTCTCTTCACTGGCTTCCTGTAGCTGCCCGCATCAGATATAAAACCCTGATGCTGGCCTACAAGGCTAAGAATGGACCAGCACCTCCATACATGGTGGCAATGGTCAAATCGATCTGTACCCAGAGCTCTTCGAGCTTCAAGCACAGCTCGGCTTGACCCACCATCTCTCAGGACATGCGGAAAACATGCATCCAGACTTTTTTCAGTTCTGGCACCTCAGTGGTGGAACAAACTTCCACTGAGTGTCCGAATGGCAGAGTCTCTTGTTGTTTTTAAGCGAAGACTGAAGACACATCTGTTTCAAGAGCACTTAAATTAAATTTTACTACACTAGCATGTATTAAATATTTGTGACTGTAATGACTTTTCTTGCTTTTATCTGTTAAGTAGGGTTTTCTCAGTATATATTTGAGTATATCTAGGCGTCCATACTGACTGTATCTAATAATATCTTTGCTTAAAGTTTCTTCCTGATTTTAGCCTAAACTAACTAGCTAGAGATTTTGTTCTGAGTAAAACAATGAAGCACTTTTGTAAGTCGCTCTGGATAAGGGCGTCTGCTAAATGCCGTAAATGTAAATGTAAATGTAAATGTAATCAATGCATGTGCTCCTGGGGTAGGGAACCCACGACCTTGGGTGAGCAACACGTACATCAATCATTTTGAACAGTTCATGTTGCATTATGCATTCGTTCCTAAGAGATGTAACAGCATCTTTTATACATGTACTGTCAGTATAGACCTGGTAAATTATACATGTTTAATATAATAATATTAACATTATTATTCAGTTCTTGAAAACACCAATGAAAAAAAAAAAAACTACTGAAACCGGATTCAGTACAAACTGACCATAAGTTGTGAGGATGAACGTGGCATACCTGACGAGAGGAGTTCACCCCGTTAAGCACTCCTGCCTCAGGTCTGCACAGAAGCAGAGTGACCTCCTGACCTGTGCCTCTCAGCGCGGAGATCACCTCCTAAACAAACCATCAATCAACACAGACACCTGCATCACAGTGAGTGGTAGATGAGTGACGGGTTGCGAGGCTCCGCCCTGTGGTTGGAGACTCTGCCCAGCTGCACAGAAGCCGGATAAGCAGGGCAGGGTGCATGGACGTTACACGATGCTTTAAAAAAAAGGCTAAAAAGGTGCGGCTTAAAGAACTTCGAGGTGCATGATGATCAGAATATCAATAAAATTGTGATACGATCTTTCCGCAGGCGCGTACGTGTTGGGAGAGGCCTTTCAGCGGCGTCTGGTTCACGCGCACGATCACGTCGCCCACTTGGATGAGCCCGCTCTCTGCAGCCGGTTGCCCGGGGAACAGCTTCTTGACCCGGACCATGCTGGAGGCGGAGGTCTCACCCGGGACGTCCTCCTCCCGGCTGAAGCTGAAGCCCAGACCGGACGAGTTCTTCAGAAGGCCCACCTCGAAAACATTCTCTACAGAACCGGCACGCAAGCAGAGAGCAGTGTGCATCAGCGGGATGGAGACAGAGGAGTGTGTGTAAGACCTGCAAGTGTTCCAGAAAGCTGAACACAGATATTCTGAGCATTTTGTTCACTTACCATTTTAAATATTCATGATGTCCACTTACCACTTTACATATTCATGATGTGAACAGAGTACTGATGTGCATATGTTGGAGACGTGTGTATTTATGATCTCCTTCACAAAGCGCTGAAGCTCCAGAGAGCTCCACACCTGTCAGAGTGTCTGTACGCTCTGTCCCTGCTCACCTGGGGTGATGAAGCTGTATTCTGGCTGGGGTTGGCGCCCCCTGCTGGGCTCCTCGGGGGGAGACGATGCTTTGGACTCTCTGATTTCTGAAGTGCACTGAGGAGTGAGGGGAGCATGAACACTGTCCACAGGCAACTGTCCTCTCTCCAGCAACAGGTGCACCACCTGAGGGACAGACGGGACAGAGAGAGGCGAGAGTGAGGACAGACGGGACAGAGAGAGGCGAGAGTGAGGACAGACGGGACAGAGAGAGGCGAGAGTGAGACAGACAGGACAGAGAGACGAGAGTGAGACAGATGGGAGAGGGAGAGGCGAGAGTGAGACAGATGGGAGAGGGAGACGATATTTCAGGCCATGACCAGGCTATTGAAGCAGACAGACAGGAGGTGAGAAGGCAGCCTTCCTGCCCCGGGCCTGCCCTCACCTGCCCCGGGCCTGCCCTCACCTGCCCCGTGTCTCTCAGAGCTTCCACCGCCTGCTTGTGTGTTGCTCCCTCCAGACTCCTTCCATTCACAGACACCACACGGTCACCTGAGGTACACACACACACACACACGAGGAGGACGATGACGACATCAACGGGACAGCAGCACAGCACATTCCTGCTCTTATTCCCTCCATGTTTTTAATCATGTAACATGACTGATCCTGTGTGAGGACACTGACTTCCTCAGCTGACCTCTCTTCCCATCACTGGGCGTGTCTGTGACGTGAGCCCCTCTCCGAGCGAGCTCAGCTGCTAAAGCGCGCTCACCTTTCTTGATCCTGCCGTCGAGCTCCGCTGCTCCTCTGGGGATGATGCCTTTGACGTAAATCCCGCCATGTCTCATGGACGTGTTGGAGCCGCCCTACGACATGCAACGCACACGTCAACACCCAGAAAACCCATCACACAGTATTATGAGGGAGTTATGGGGATCCCTTACAGTCTAATCTAACCTATTTGGGTGTAATCTAATCTAACTGGGTGTAATCTAATCGAGCAGGGCCTAATCTAACCCTGCGGGGTCTAATCTAACCTAGTGGGGTCTAATCTAACCTTGCAGGGTCTAACCTAACCTAGCGGGGTCTAATCTAACCTAGCGGGGTTCTGATGCTGCAGGTTCTGGGTATCGGGATGCTGCTCCTTCTCATGTGCTGTTTCATTACTGATTAAGCAAAGTGGGCACACTATTATGCAAATGAGTCAAAATAAATTATGCAGTTCAGGTCAGTGAGAGCGGTAGGTTAATTGTCCCCCTGCATAATCAGGTGTGGGCAGTAATGGTGACAGTGGTAGTGTTCTTCTATGTAAATGTACAAGGACACTGCCAGAATGTTCAGTCTTCATCACTGCACTGCCTTTGTAAAGTGGAAGTAGCAGTACACGTGTAAACTCACTCAGTGATAAAGAGAGAGAGAGAGAGAGAGAGAGAAAGAAGTATATCACACAATTTACATCAATGCAAGCTGAAGCATGTAGCCCTCAAACCAATACAGGCGTCTATAACGTGCCCGTGTGGGCGATGCTGTACCCACTCTGTTTCAAGATTACCATGGACAATTTTTTAAAGGGGTGGGCCGTCAATTTAAAATACCTGCAAGTATATGCATATATATATATATATATATATATATATATATATATATATATATATGGGTGAATCCAAGCAATTCAAGCAAGCTGGACCTACTCTCTCAGAGCTGAAGCTGAGCAAAGGGCTTCACACCAAGCAAAGGGCTTCACACCAAGCAAAGGGCTTCACACCAAGCAAGCAAAATGCAGCATCCAGGCTCCACGGAGGAAAAATAACAAACCAGATATTCTCACACAAAGTAACGAGTTACACGGTAAAGACAGGGAGGGGAGGGGGGAGAATAAGAGAGAGTGAAAACCTTTGCAAACAGTACCGTGACACTAATGCCCAGACCGCTGTCTATTTTGGACAGCGTAACGTCAAATAGATCTCCAGGCTGGAGACTACTGACTTCTGGACCACTAGTACTTAACGTGTCCATGACGGAGTTGGGCGTGACCTCCTGCAAACAGAGAAGAGGCTGCGTAAATGAACGGCCGTGCACAGCTTTCAGCATGCAAGGGTCAAGAGGTCAGAGGTTATTGGTTAAGTGCGTCCTACAGTCAGCTTGCGTACAGGTTAGCGTCATGCATTAATAAATTGCATCCACTTTCGAAATGCAATTCAAGGAGGAAGACGAGTCAACATATAAACAAACAAAGAGGCGATTAGTTGGGAGACACGTTTGTCTGACTGATGGCACTCTAGGCCTCACTGGTGCAAGAGGACCTAAATGCTATTTACTACTGAAAAACCTACACGCACTATGTAAGAGAAACTTAGACCAGGGTTTCTGATTCACACATGTTCACATGATCAGGGGTATATTTGATCCTGAGCAGGTTTTCATTGGCACTGAAAAATTCAAACATGGACCCCATTGAATTTCCGCAGACTCATCGTTCGTGTCATAGTTGAAAGCCATCAGATATTTATTGACAATGTGCGACATAAAAACACCTCTTTTAAAAACAGACAGAGCACAAAACATGCCAGAGGAAAGCACATGGCTCCCAGCAAGTGGAGCAGCAGTGGACGACCGATCCGCGCCTGGCAGGACCCACGGCAGGACCCGCGCCGGCAGGACACGCGCCCGGCAGGTCCCGCGCTCTGTTCAGATCACTGTCATTTCTGACGCTACCTTTCGTGGTTTTTGGTCGTCCTGGCTGCTTGAGTACGTGTCCTCGTCCATGTCAGAGTCTCCTCTGTCTGAGAGCTCCGGCTCTTTGGTGACCTCTTGACCTCTGGGCCTGCGGGTCTTGGGAGGCAGGGCAGGAGGAGCAGGGTCGTCCGAGGACAGCTGCTTAGCAGGGAAGAGCAGTATTGGTATCGGTGCGGGCGCCGTGACCTCCTCCGGAACGTTCCGGTGAAAACCGTTGATGTGCGGCTGCGTCGGGCTGGCTCTGCCGTCCTGGGGGTCAGGGCTTTCCCGGGAGTGGACCGCCGGACCGGACCGGACCGCACCGTCCGTGCTGGAGGAAGAGGGGACTGGGCTGGGGGAGACAGCCTGCTCCTCGGAGGAAGACTCCAGATCTGCTTCCGGCTTCAATGCAGCCAGAGCTGGTTTGTCTTTGTAGGGAGAGAGAAAGAAATGTGGAGTGAATACTGAGTACCGCAGAGCAAAACCAGTAAAACCAGCTAGACCAGTAGAACCAGCAAAACGCAAGAATCAGCCATGAAGCACACACTGAACACAGCTGTGAGGAACATTCCACCCACCATGTACATAATCTAGTCACAGGTAGACTGCTGCACAGCCAGGACGCGAACACGGTTAGGAAATGTTACCTGGGAACAGCCTCTCTTTGGGCTGTGACACCACCAGAGTGACATCATCTGGAGCGTTCTGCAGGACGTCCACAGCTTCCTCGTGAGGAAGACCTTCCAGACTGATACCGTTCACACTCAGCAGCCTATCGCCTGCGACAAACACAAAGAGGAGCCAAACTCCTCCCCCTCAGAACATTACAGAACTCTCACTACTGAACAGCTGCATTCTAGAATCCCCTTTATTTTTGTTAAAATCTGCGAGTGCCGTCTCTCATCACCACTAGAGGGCACCATCCATTGTTTGAATATTCACGCTCGTTCTCAGTATCCTCCTGTAGTCCATACCTGGTTTCAAGCAGCCGTGCAGGTCGGCGGGACCTCCAGGCGTGATGGAGCTAACGATGGTGCCCAGGTCTGTCCTGCCACAGTTTTCTCCCCGACTGATCTGAAATCCTGCAGCACAAAACATGCACTACGGTCACCCAGGCAACGAGATAATCACTGCAGACTAACTGCACAGTACATGGATGGTGAGTAGGGGTGGATATTTGCCTTCCTGCTTACTCCCATCACATTGTGTGTGTGTGTGTGAGATTAACGCCTCAGGAACATTGCGAACATGATCTGATGTGTGTGATTTATTGCTTCTCTCATGCCCCTTGGGTTGTGTGAGAAACCATCCAGCAGGGCGGCGCCCTCTTAACTCACCCAGCCCATACTTCACGTCCTTTTTCAGGTGTACACTCGTAATCTCGCGCTCAGGCGATGGCAGAGCATTGAGCTTCTTCTTAAGGGAGTCTTTGAAACAACAAGGGTAAAATTGCATAAATGAAAACATCACACAGGCCTTTCATAATGGACAAGGATTAAACAGCTGTGTGTGGAGAGTCTAGACAATACAGGAAGTTAAATACAAGCTGTACAAACCGTCACATCCTAAAAACACTTTATGGATCATGCAGAGAGAGAATTTCCATGACTCTCATAAGTTTACTTACAGAGGGGTGTAACGTATAATGTGTTGTTACGCAAGATCTGCACTTGAAAAGTTTAATCTACAACATCTTAACGCATTAGAGCGCATTATCAAAGACAACAATGGAGGGAGAAAGAGACAAATTAAGAAAAGAAAGACAGATTAAGACAGGGAGGAGAGATTAAGAAAGACAGACTAAGAAAAGAAAAAAATAATCAGACAGACACAATAGGGAAAGAAATCTAGCTTGTGCACACAGAGATAGACACACACATCCCAGCCCACAATGCAACAGCACTGCACTGCCCACTGGTTCAAACACCACAGGCATGAGTGTGTCACATGTGGTCACTGAGATTAACACCTTTATTTACACTGCACACGTGATCCTTTCCCACAGATTCACCTTGTCCAAAACTAGTGCAGTGTTGAGACATCAAAACATTCCTAACTGAACAGAAGTGACAGTGCAGTATCAGCTTACCACTCACTCCTATGGATGACGCAGGGCTAGATGGTAATCCAGAACTGTGTATACTAATGCCTACAGAGAATTACAGAGAGAGAGAGAGGTTTAGAGGTAGAGAGAGAGAGAGAGGGAGAGAGAGGTTTAGAAGTAGAGAGAGAGAGAGAGGTGGAGAGTGATGGAAATGGAGATTTTTAGAAAATGCACCAAGCTTTTGCACTTTTCATAGTGAAATACAGAATGCTGACATCACAAATCAACACATCTCAGATGTCCACTGTCTTCAGCAACAATCCACTCTGGGAATACGCTGAAAACGTCTGAAATGCTCCTGTATGCCAAGTTACTGGTAGCATATGATGCAGCTAGGTTTTCATTCCAGCCACAGGACTGGTGTAAAACAAGATATTTTAGGGGTGCACGCGTCAATATCAATTTAGGTTTGACCATAAACGGCTAAAGAACATCAAAGACAAAAAGCTGCTGAAAGCAAAATATTTGAGGCCAGGTCTGCCATGGAACCCTGCCCCCCGGAACCCTGCCCCCCGGAACCCTGCCCCCCGGAACCCTGCCCCCCGGAACCCTGCCCCCCGGAACTCAGAGTGGAAGGAGCTGAGCCAGAAGCTGGTAGCATGTGCTCCACGAGCCCTGTGCATGCCATGCTGAGATAGATGGGCGAGGGTTCTGACCTTCGACGTACGCCTGACCTCTCTCCTCACACGACGAGGAGTCGCCCTCCACCTTACGGCCTGATGGCATTGAGTCCCAGCTGGGAGAGTCGTGGGCTCTGCTGCTGAACATCCTACGGGGGGGATGGAAGAAGAACGATGAAGAATAAGACAGCGGGAATTACCAGGAGCAACAGAGCACAATGAATGTGAATCAAGTCTGTTAACCTCCTCATCCCATTCCACTTATGAAATCAGCATTAACACTGAGACAGTTATTAGGTACCATATGTGAGCAGGTGTGTGTGCCTGCAAAAAGTGCAGTGATTAAAATGGTGTAGAGATCAATATTGTAGTCAGTTCTTTCTCTCTCTCTCTCTCTCATCTACACACCACAGAGAAGATGAAATGGCTCACTAACCGATGTTGTGTGTGCGTGCATGCCTTTGTGCATGCATGTTTGCATGTGTGTGTGCGTGCATGTTTGCATGTGTGTGTATGTTTGCATGTGTGTGTATGTTTGCATGTGTGTGTGCGTGCATGCCTTTGTGCATGCATGTTTGCATGTGTGTGTGCGTGCATGCCTTTGTGCATGCATGTTTGCATGTGTGTGTGCGTGCATGCCTTTGTGCATGCATGTTTGCATGTGTGTGTGCGTGCATGTTTTTGTGTGCATGTGTGTGTGCGTGCATGTTTTTGTGCATGCATGTTTGCATGTGTGTGTGCGTGCATGCCTTTGTGCATGCATGTTTGCATGTGTGTGTGCGTGCATGCCTTTTGTGCATGCATGTTTGCATGTGTGTGTGCGTGCATGCCTTTGTGCATGCATGTTTGCATGTGTGTGTGCGTGCATGCCTTTGTGCATGCATGTTTGCATGTGTGTGTGCGTGCATGTTTGCATGTGTGTGTATGTTTGCATGTGTGTGTGCGTGCATGCCTTTTTCGTGCATGTTTGCGTGTGTGTGTGTAGGCGTGTATGCTTGCTCACCCCTCATATGGCCTATTGATGGTAATGGAGTCTGTGTCAGAACTTGCGCGCTGATGCAACGTGGAGATTGGCTGCCCCCGAACAGACCCGCTCTGGGATTGGCTACTGAAGGGCACGAGCCTGTGCTCTGGGGACTCGGGCAGCTGGCCCAGGTTATGATGCGAGTGGCTCTTCATCCTGGGGTTGGAGGTGGAGCTGAGGCCAGGGAAGGTGGCCTGGTCTGGGCTGTACAGGCGGGCCGGCACGTCCCTGCTGAGCGCAAGCTCGGAGGACATCTTCTTCAGAGAATCAGGGTTGGATCGCGAGCCCAGGGTGCTAGGACTCAGGCTGGCCATGCTCAGGGCTCGGCCTATACTGTCTGGATCTACAGAATACTGCCGCATGTTGAGAGGGGAGTTCTCTGGGAGAGGGAGAAGAAAGGAAACGAAAGAGGACCAATTATGGTTAATGAAACACAGACAGCGTAATGTACATCAAAAGTGTCAATTTTGCCACTAGAGGGAGCTGTAAAGTTACAAATACACAGAAAGGGGTGGGGCATAAGGAAACTACAACCAGCTTTTTACTGCAGAAGATGCCAATAAGACTGTAGAGTTGTGGGTTTTCAAATTTAGTGCTACTGAAACTACTGACTGCATAAGAATGTTTGTGAACAGAAAAACGAAATAAAGTGTGACATAAGAATATAAAAAAAGAAAACAAGTAGTATATCCACATAGCTGTGCCTTGTGAACCGGTCACGTGAACTAAAAAAAAAGGGGTCAAAAATAACAAAGGACCGATAGTGGTGGTGGGGGCGATGGTGGTGGTGGTGGAGCATCCTACCCAGCTCCTGGAGCTCCTGGTTGTTCTGCCGTGCTTTCATCTGCAGGTGGAACTTGTGCTGGGCGGAGCAGAGGTGAAGCAGGTACTGACAGGTCTTCTGGCTGTCCGTCTGGAACAGGTGTTTGATTCCATCTGATGTGTTCTGCAGGCAGATCTTCTTCTTCTGCAGTGTGTGTATAAACGTGTCTGTATGAGTATGTGATCCTGGACAATAACAGCTACTGGACATAACTGAGAACGCGGTCCTGTTAAACTTGGAACAGCGTCACATTTTATATATAGGTTACACACACACAACATAAAGAAATAATAATGAAATGTAGGATTATAATAAAGAATAAATAAATCTTAATCTTAATTACCTATAAAGCTTCAATGTATAAATGAAAATATTGAATATAGATGCATAGTTTGTATCAAGTCAGCATGTGCCAACTTATCAGACATACAGCAAAAGAGATCTTCTTGGTCTCTCTCCAGGGGAACCTCAATACTGGGGCCCGGTTTCCATTCAGGACCTCGAAGATGAGAACACTTCTGGAGGAGACTCCCAGCAGGATGCCCGTCTGTGACCTCTTCTCTGGTAACACCCGGTGGAAGTGAACGCCGTACTCCACCAGTCGCTGGGTCACCTTCGTCATAGAGAAACACCATCTCATCACATCACAAGGCATCGCACACCCACACAAGCTGTGGTCTGACTACTGAGGTCTGGTGTACTGGGCCCAAGTCCGAGTCCCCGCAGCTGTGCTGCCTGTCGACAGGGAGGAGGAGTAAGACAGCTGAAATCTAGTGCCTGTCTGTCTGATTGGTGTGGCCAGGCCTGAACTTCTGCACACAAATACAGGTCGGCAAGACACACTGCGGATAACGCAGACGACAACCTCTTTTACTCACAATACCAGAGAAATACTCATTACACTCCTGACGGTAACTCTCACACAACTACCAATTCCAGGAAAGCTAAAACCAAACACCGATGAACTGAGAGGATTTATGCAATAATGTTTTGTCAAGACATGTTCACACACCAAACACATGTTTAAAATTACTGAATTTCTTCAAGTTCCTACTTCACTGATACATGGCTGCAAGCAGTGGTGAAAACAGGCGATTAACCCATCAGCACGTCGCAGTGGGAGCCAAGTGGACCACAGGGGTGTAAGGGTTGGACCAGGGCAGTCAGCAGGGGTCCGAGCCCAGACGCACCTTGAGGAACTCGAACTCAGCCTCCTCCTCCTTGGCTCCGTAGTAGGTGCTGTGCAGCTTGGCGAGTTCCTCTTTAATGGCGCCCTGTTCCAGCTTCTCCATGGCGTACGCGGGCACGTAGTGCTCTGATCGGAAATACGTCTTTCCATGGAGCTGCGAGGACAGCCGAGGAGAATGGTTTAACCTTTGACATTTACGGTACGTGGCAGACTCTCTTCACCGGAGCACTGCAAAGTGCTTTGCTGTCCTTTTAACCTTTCTAGTAGACCAATTAAAGGTCTCATCAAAGTGATGCTCATCACTGTGGGTTAGAAGCCAGGCATCAGAATTTCTCTTAGTGTGAGAACTTTATATGGGTCCACATAGGAGGAGCTTTACCTCAGGCTGATAATCCCCAAATTCTGCCTGCAATGCCAGAGAGGCCAGGAGCATAGCATCCTCAGTGTCACAGCGCACACGCTCCTCCAGAATATCCTTCCGCAACTGCAAGTAGTACTGATGTTTGGTCACGGAGTGCCTTACAATCAAACAAAAAACAAGACGAGGTTAATTCAGCACACAGGAAATAGTATTGTGGAGATTAAACCAAGCTTCTGGAGAAGCAACAGATTGAAGTGTCCTCAAACCCTGGAGAAGAGCACGAAGAGAAACATGAATCAGAGTGGACAGGACGATCACGTTTGACAGTTCGCTCACAACTTACTGGATGAAGCTAACGTTCTCCTGGAAGAACTTGATACGCAGAAACAAACTGAAGTTTATGTCAGTTTTCTTCTTCTTGGGGTCCTCCTTCCAACCATCCGGAGCCACTTTTGAGAGTCTGGTGTCCGAGTCGATGAAGAAGAACTCATCATCTAAAACAAACAATAAAGAAAACATCACTCACACCTATTTGGATCAACAGGTGAGTGAACAAACACTGTTTTAAGTAACACCTTTTTGAAATCCTAGTCTACAGAGAATCAAACATTTAAGTGATATGAAAACAAGAAACTGTGTGTTTATGCAAGCAGTAACATTATTATAGCACTCATGACTCATGCTACTCGGTTTTAGAGGGGTTAGGGGAACGTCTTGACGTCTTTCAGTATTTCTGTCTCACCTTTGAGGGCGGCCAGACCAAAGAGCTGGTTCTCCACCAAGCCCACATGGGCCACCACCATGTCTAGCACGTCCTTACACACAGCCTTCACATCACAGGTCACCTCCAGTCTCTGCCCGTTCAGCAGAACCACACCCACCTTCCGTGGGCTCTGCTCCACCTTAGCACGCTTATCACACACACACACACACACGGTTACAGAAGGTTACATAGGAGACTCTGAGGAGAGAATGTGTAAATTAATTTTACTAACTGGGTCTCACCATTATGGAAGCAGGAACATCTAAAACAACACAGGGTTCACCAGCCATCTTCACAAACTCTGGACCAAAGAACGTCTAAAAAGACAGATACCAAGGTCAGTAGAAAAAAAAAAACATTTTAAACAAACTAACTATCTAAGCAAACTATCTAAGTAAACACAGTCCCTTCATGGCTTCCTGACCCTGATCTTGCAAGGGCCTGTGTCCTGCAGGTCAGCGATGGAGGCTCGGGGGTCATCAGTGAGGAAGAGGTTGGAGCGGGACAGCCGGGCCTGGAGCCTTCGCAGGTCCTCGTCATGCCTGGGCACCAACCGCTCCTCGTGTCCTTCATACGGCCTGCAGAGGGAGCAAGTGAGCCTGGGTCAGAGCTCCCTATGGAATGGAACACAGCCCTCTAAGGCCCTGAGCACTGGCCCAGAGGGAAGTGTGCTCCGCCCCTGTCGTCAGGGTCCCCGGTTACGGAACATTTTTCTCTAAGACAGCTCTCAGCACACCTATTCAAGATGCTCACTGTTCGAACTATGATTATAAATATCATATATATAATGTCTGAAGTGAGAAATCGATATACAGCAATGACAAATGTCATTTGGACTAGATAAGTGTGGTCAGGGACTATACTACAAGAAGGTAAAAAATGTTGATCTTGGAATCCTACAGGCACAAATGGGAATGAGGAGGCCACAAAATACACAGCCACAAATACCTACAAAAGGCTCCTGAGAAGTCAGCAGATTGGAAAGAACATCATCTAGGCCTTCAACACCTACGTTCTACCGTCAGATCCCCCGCTGGTATAATAAGCCAACCAAACAAGACGACAGAAGCCGCCAACATCAAGACAACGAAACGCCTCACAATGCACAGAGGGTTTCTTCCCAAATCCAGCACTGCGATACTGTATACGAAGTGGAAGGAATGTTGGAGAGGACTGGTGAGCATCAGAAATACTATACAGGATGAAACATCAAAGATGCAGGAGTGTGCCAGGAAGATCGCCAATAGAACACAGAACATCTGTGTTGAGTACGAACTGGAATTCCAAGTGGGACACAGACCCAAAGGTGGAAGAGAATGACGTCCAGATAAAAAGAGACAAAATGGCGATGGTTAACCAACTGGACATAGTAGTGCTACATCTATCACTATAGCTGTCTTCTGTTTGTCCAAGTGACAGCAGCATCAGGGACAAGGGACATAACGTTCAACCGGAAAAGATGTGAAGGTGAAGGCAACAGTGGTTCCCATGGTAATCAGAGAAACTGGGAGACCCCCAAACTGGAAAAAGTGAAACAGTCCAGCACAGGGCAGTCCTGGGATCAGTCCAGCACAGGGCAGTCCTGGGATCAGTCCAGAACAGTGCAGTCCTGGGAACAGCTCAGAACAGTGCAGTCCTGGGAACAGCTAAGATACTGCGCAGGTCCCTCAGGACTCGAGCGTAAAGGGAGACCTGGTGGAGGGTGAGTGGGGCGATGCTACTGGGGTATATACAATGTTCCAGTGGAGTTTGAGAACTAGGAGGTTGCAGCTCAACTCCTTAACCAGGATTAACCCCCCAATGATCATATTAACGTAAGCATCTCACCATCACAACACAGCGACATTTGCAGCTGGGGTGGAATTCATGTGATTAAGACCAAGCACTTTTTCACATGCTGGATTTTTCCAACATGATCTGAGCAACAGAAGACCACACTACACAAACACAGCTTCCTTGAGGATGACCTCACTTCATAGGCATGTGACCCACTGACAGGGGCAGCTGGTTGCCACAGGCGATGTGTGGTCTGTCCAGTGCCCTGGGAATGCACAGGGAATCAATTAGAGAATAACACTCTAGAGCTAATTAACTACCATGACACAGCCAGAACCTGGCAACAGTTTCTATGACAGCACCTCCCCAGCTCCAGCAGTAGGTGCCCTAACCAAACACATTGCTATGATTCAGGCACTAGAGGGCGCTGTGGAGGAACATGGGCAGGGAGGACACATCTCGTAAAAGCTGCTTTTCTGGACTGATTCCAGAACAGCTTCTAGTTTCTCTTCTAATGATTAAAACGCCCCAAGGGGGAACTGTTGGAACATGCAGGCCGGTTCTTAGCACTTCAAACAACAATACGAATCCAGTTAACATCTGCACTAAAATATACAAGTAGGTCTCTGCATGCATGAGACACGAGTTGATCCCTAAGCTGGAGTTCTGCTTCAGCTCATCGAGACTAAGAATTAACATCTGGGATTTTTGTAAAACTAATCTTGGAGGTGGGGGGATGGATAGAGTACAGCAGGACTGAGAACAGATTAGGTGGGAGTGAGTGAGATTACAGGATCGCTTCATCCTCAGAGACATGCTAGCAGGTCTTTCCTGCGTTCTGTTGATCGTGTCCACAGGTACCTGCTCATGTGCTGGTTCTTCAGGGCTCTACTGTAAACGAGAGGCCCAGCGCACAGACGTAAACATAGAAAACGGAAAAAAGGAAAAAAAAGCCAGTGTTGCTCACGTGAGTCACGAGTCATGAGCAACATTCAAAGCTACATTGTTACCATGAGTTCACCCTCACCCCAGACCCCGCCTCCCTCCAGGTCAAAGGTTAACTCGGTTGTAGAGGACAACGTAACGTTTCCATGTGGGTCTAAGGGGACTTTAACATGGACATGTGAAGTGTGGGACACCCTTCCCTGTCAGACAGTTCTGTGAGATTAATAGAGTGAGTTCTGAGAACACTGGTTACAAGGATGAGAAATCTCAGCTCATTATTACAGGGGTCCACAACAGCACAAGGCCTATTCTGTCTGTGTGTGTGTGTGTGTGTGTGTGTGTGTGGGAGAGAAGAGCATGGGCTCCATGTTATGATGGATGTAGTATTACTATATCTGTAACATTAATATTTATGATAGTACCATTTGCAACACTGCAAACAGTGAGTGCCAAAACACACAGGGCAGAACTGATAAAAGAGAGCCAACACTGGGAATGAGCGTGTGTGTGCATGTGTGTGTGTGTGTGTGTGTGTGTGAGAGAGAGAAAGAGAGAGGGTACCTCTGTCTCTGTCCACCGCTGAGTGGCATGGTGTCACCCTCTGTCAGTGCCACTTGAGAACTGAAGCGTTTAATCTCTGGTCTCCTAGCTGAGCGTGTGAGGAACAGACATCTTTATTCACCTCAGCTCATTAGTGTCACCGGCGTAAGAACGAGGTCACAGTGTGTTCAGGGTTTGTTCACACCAATACTACAACACACTGAAACAGGTTAGAAGACACACGTAAACCCGAAACTACAGTCATGCCTGTTCAAAAGAAGCTCCTATTCATGCATGTGTGTGTAAAGGTTGTACAGGAGAGTGAGGGTGGAAATGAGGACTCACCATATCTGTAGTCTGGATCTGACGTGACTGACGGACTCTCACTGGAGGAGCTGTAGTCGCTATGGTAACTTCTGCATGTGAGCAGGGGGTCTGGAATTCAGCAAAATGTCCAGTTAGTGCTTAACTACATGAAGATTCATTTTAACAGCATGAAATTATTTACACAATTTTCAATAATATTTCCATCATATTTCCAAAAGTTAACTGAACTCCAATAATTTAATAATAATAACTTGTTTATTCAACAAGCACTAATTAAAGTCACCACAAATAAAAAGTCCAAAATAAATATTTTAATATTTATAAAAAACATCATGAACCAACTGTTTAACTAAAGTCCAGTCTGAAATAACTAAAGTCCTGTCAGAAACTAAAGTAACTAAAAGAAACTAAACTTGTTAAATTAACGAGTTTTTTTTTTACTTTTTGAATTGAATTTTTTTGAATTATGCTTCGTCACCAAGACATTCCAAGTAACAAATAGAAACTATTAAAACAAGAACTTATAGGCAGCTGTCCCAGAACCCGAATGTTTCATTCTAGTGCCGTCTTAAGATGTAGTTCTGGGAGCTCTGGAAAGGTCCAGCTAATGTGACTGGGAGCTCTGGAAAGTGGCAGGTCATTTTGTGGCATCCCAGTGTGTGTGTATCCAGACAGCACCAAGGCTCTTCCACAGATTAAATCAACACTTTTCACAATGTAGCAAATTCTCCCAAACCAGAAAATCAGGTCCGTGCATCAGTCAGAGCTGCATGCTTAACATTCTGGAGAGATTTCTCAGGGTCAGGAGTTTCGAAACGTAGCTTTTGAATTATCATGTGAACTGTGTAAACCTTCAGCTTGGAGTGCCTTCAGGAACTAAAGCACTAGGTCAGGCTTGGCAGAAACCTACAGCAACCAAGTTTGATCAGACCCTCTGACACAACGCATATTACAACACACGAGATAAACATGGTGAACCAACCAGTCAGGCAACACTGCAGTGAGGTCAAAGCAAGAAAATGAACTCGGATTCCTCTGTGTTTGACCCTGATCCTCTCATACGCACTGCTGTTCTGTTCAGACCCAGAATCCCTGAGGCACACTGTGGTTTTAATGTGAAAGACAGCAAAGAGGTTGATAAAAGTAGTGTTAAGGTGTGCATGTGCACACACACACTATTCTCTCATGTACTACACACACACACACACACAACTCAAAAAAAGAGGACAGAGGGAGGAAGGGAACGAAAAAAAGGGTGAGAGAGAGTAGATGAGAGATGAGGACAGAGTGAAGGATGGAGTCTCTCCTCCACTGCCCTTCTGCTCTGCAGACGCACCTGGCAGTTATACCCCCCCCCCATAGATCAGTGCTGTTATAACCCCCCCACGGCACTAGGGCCTGTTACACACACACACACACACACACACACACACACACACACACACGGCAGCACCACCATAGAGGAGCAGCTACCTGTGCAGTGAGCTGTGCAGAGACAAGTCTGGAGCTGTCCGAACACACAGCACACTGGTGTGTGGGAGGTAGAAAGTGATCGAGTGACTGTGTGTGTGTGTGTGAGTGAAAGAGCGAGTGAGTGAGTGAGTGAGTGAGATTTAGGCATGTTGATGTTTGTGTTTTTGTGCAAAATGGAAATACAGGTGTGTGTACTTGTGTGTTTACAGGTGTGTGACAATGTGGGGTGTGTGAGAGTGCAAGTGTGTGCACATCCACACAGGGCAGAAAGGTGTGTGTGTGTGTGTGCGTACATGCATGTGTGCACATGCAAACAGGGCAGAGAGGTGTGTGTGGGTGTGTGGGCCACTTCCTCTGTGACCTCTGTTAATCACCGAGTTCACAGTGTAACGGGGTGTAGCAGGAAGACGGCGGATGAGAGAACCTGACGGAGGAAAGTAAACATGACACAAGCGGACACATGCACATGCACTCACAGGAGACACACGTCACTACCTCACCAAACAGCAGTGCTTGTCTGGGCTTGGAGGCTTGGTCCTGCCACCTAGGTTTGGTTGTGTGTGTGTGTGTGTGTGTGTGTGTGTGTGTACTCCCTGGTGCACAGGGCAGCCTCAGAGGTAATGCCAAACTCAGCATGAGATGGTAGTGTTTGAGATTCATGTTTTATCGGCCGTGGATGTTTAGCTCACACTGCGTTTAACAAAAAGAAGGCCAAGTTCATTCTCATATGTGGGGAGACTCATACCACTGGGAGGACTCTGGCTTTGAATGGGCTGTTTTGCCATGTGCGGGGTGAACTGTCCCCCCCACAGAGAGAGAGGTCCTTCTGCCCAGACTACACGCCTCCTCAGACCTGCTGCACTGCTCACTGGGTCCCTGCAGGATTTACATGGAGATGCATGCGCCCTGTTTGAGGAATCCTTTGAATCACTCTTCAGTCATGCACCTGCAGCGTATGGCCCCGCCCCCCTCTCTCCCTCAGGGCTTCCCCTTCCTCCATGTTTTCTCAATACTTGTGACCTGTTCACCTTCACACACGGCTCTGTTCAGCCCTCATTTAGGTGTGTACATAAACTCGTTCAACCCTAGTATCCATGTTCTTCCCGTGCCCATGTAGTACCAAGAACTTGCACCTGCTACGTGCGCCTACGTTTAAGTTTCGTTTTCTCTTCTTCCTCGGCGTCCTCCTCCCGAGTTCCTTGTTATTCCTCGTGTATTGTGGTTCGCCCTGTCTGGTTTGTCGTGTCTATTACCGTGGTTATTTTTGTTTGAGCCTTGTTCCATGTGTGTCGTGTTCCCGCTTAGCTTCAGGTCTGGTTATAATTATATAAGTCTTCGGTTGTATAGGTGTATTGTATACATCCCGTTAAATCCAATCCTATGTTAGAGTAATGTGTGTGTGTGTGTGTGCATCATCATGTCCCCGTCGTTGAAGAAAGCGTGCCTCTAGTTTACGTGTTGGTTACCTGTTCCTCTCCTGAGGACATCGCCCCGTTGCATTAAATAAAACTCTCTGCGATTGTCTTCACCCTCCGTTCTCAACGAATCGGCTGAATTGTGACACATTAGCCATCCAGAACATCATTTTTGAGCGTTCATGAAGACAAGCATCATTAACATGAGTCATACATGTTCCCCTTATATAACACAGCATTCATAAATGATCTGCTTCTCTTCCCGAGCTGTGACCCCCCCCCCCCAACCCAACCCAAGATGCTGCTCCAGAACAGGCTGTTCACTGGAGTGGAACCAACTCAGGATTCCTGAATGCCAGATCGGACGCTGAGTGCAAACTGGCACAGTCCACCTCCAATATTCCCCAACAAAAACAACTGGGGTTGGGGGGCTTTGCTTTTTCCATGCCTGTGTTGCGATCGTTGGGAAGCGTCTAAAATATTCTGCCCCGTTCACGCTGGTTCTACTGCTCGTCTTCTGAGCGTGACCCCACCACCGTTATAGCCATGGGTGGGGCGTAGAAGTGAACACACACCTTTCTATGTTTGCCATGTCATCAGATCTGGAGCACAAAACTATTTTTTTCTGAATTTTGCTGGCTAGTATGAATGATCGAAATATGAAACATGGAACGTCCAAGACTGATGAGTCACTGTGTTCAGGACATCAAAAAAACTACAAGAGAATTTACATATCGCACCTTTCTGTAACACCAGCATTATAAAGGTCAATATCACGATACAGATTAACATACGATGTATCATGCAGCTCTAAAGCTCCGAGCTGCTGCAGGAGGACCCAGAGGACCCGGCTTCTCCGCGGAGGGCATTGCCACACGGGCAGGACACACAGAAGGCTTCCTCAAAGAAAAAGAGAATAGAAAGAGGGAGGAAGCAGAGACGAATGAAGCAATTACAGCGCCATTTGCAGGCACGTCGCCACGTCCAAAAAACTATTCATCTTCTTAAAAATGCACCAGAGTCTCTGAAGCTGCAGTCTTCCTCAGCCCAGCTGTACAGGGTCTCCGGCGTCATTAATAAACGCTGCTCTCTACACCCCTTTGGAGCATGAGGCTGATTTATTGAGAGCAGACTGAAGGCCTTTAATTCTGCTTGAGCACACATGCCTCACTCAGCTACACAGTAATGACCCTCCACCCTCTCTCTGCCCGTGGGGAACGCCCCACACTGGGGGGCGGCTAACACTAACGAGCTCCTGATGAAATCCCGACAGAAATCCCGACAGCAGCCCCCCCTGTAGATCTCTCTCCTGACTCTGCGTCTTACGGCTGCGCACAGGCGGACGGAAAAAACATCAGCATCCAGATACCAAGTACTGTCTGGGACTACTGTGCAAATGAGGAAGCTGGAAATATTGGAAACTCTATATTAACATACTAGCCTAGCCTCTACCCTGGCTCTTTAAGGAGATACAATTAATCAACAAAGGCATGCTAATGCATGTGAACATGCAAATTCTTTGGCAACCTCCAGAACGTTTACACAAATGTGCACACTGAAACACACCACACCCCACTGCCAAGACACCTCAGACCTGCACATGGTACCAGCGAGGCCCGTCAGAAGAGCGTGTGTGTGTGTGTGCTCGTATAAGTGTGTTGCTTTACGAAGATGTGCAGGGCACAACTGTGCTGACTGCACAGGAAAGCCAGATTCAGACACAGCTAATCGACCTCGTCAGGAGGAGCCGGATAGACCACAATACAGTGCTGCAAAAACACAGCGTCTCCTGTTCTACAACTGCAAGGGCTACAGTCGTGTCTGTTTGGGTTACTGATGTTCAGGTGAGACTTGGGGGGTGGGGTGGGGGGGTGGTTGACTCATTACATATACAGAACTGCAGTACATGTAACAGGGTGAGACCGAAGCAATGGGTGAGGTAGAGAGAGAGAGAGAGAGAGAGAGAGAGAAAGAAAGTGAATATACAAACCAATCTTGATATGCGCATGCATGTGCATAAGAGGGGGTGTGTGTGTGTGTGTGAGAGAGAGCAAGAGTGAGTGTGTGTGTGTAAGGGAGGCCGAGGTTTGGTGATGTTTCAAAAATGGAGAAAGCCAGAGCATAAGAGCCCTCAGTCCTGGACAGCAGCACAAAGACAGAACGACCGAGACAAGCAGAGGGATAGAAGAAGGAACAAAAGAAAGAGAGAAAACAGAATAAAAACACAAGGCACAAAACAGTTGCCAAGGGACACACGACTATGTCTCTACAAAAGGCTGGAGCTCAATCTCCCCCATTCACTGCTAAAATAGCTGTGTTTGCTCAAAAAGGGAAAACATTGGGGTTTGGTCATCATGTGCCCTGGGCTGGCCATAACTGCACACACGCGGTTCTAGAGGGTTCTAGAGTGCTTGGCAGGGGGTGGGGTTCTAGATAACAGAGATTGTGCCCTTTAATACAACATCCCATTTTTGCAAATGAAACGACACAGCAGAGAAAGAAGTAGAGATAGTGTTGGAGTGAAGCAAGCAAGCAAGCCACACACACACACACAGGCTTTGAAAGGCTACAATTATCTATCACTCTAATTAGTTCCAGGAATCTGAAATCCTCTGCAACTCTGAGTCACACACAATCTACTGAGCCTCATACACACTCTTCACACACACACACACACTCTTCACACACACACACACACACACACACACACACACACACTTCACACACACACACACACTCTTCACACACACACACAGCTCGCTCTGCGTCCTTTAGACCTGATGTTGTCCTATTAAAGACTCACCTGTTTTATTTTCTACCAAATGTGTTTGGGATTGTTGGAATGTAATTGTTGTTCATCCAAACATGCAGAGACCGGTCACAAACACACACACACACCACACACACACACACACACACACACACACACACACACACACACACAAGCAGAAATGCTGTGATGTGCTCGCTCATTTGCATGTTACAGCATTCCACGACATCTATTACCACCCGATGTTTGGGGCGGTTTATTGGACTAGAGCTCAACAGCAGCGACGAGCTCACTCACCATCCAGAGCCTGAGACAGCGAGTGCAGCTTCCTGTGCCTCTCCCGGAGCTTGTCGTAGGCTCCGCCCACAGACTGGGCTGACCTATGGTGGGCCTTCCTGGCCTCGAGGCTGCTGAACTCGGAGCGGCGTGGGTCCCGGGCCCGCGGGTCAGACGTGGTCCAGCCCGCCGAGCGCGTGCTGAGGTTGCTGCTTCCTCTCCTGGCGTCCTCCAGGGCGCCGAAGCGCAGGACGTCCGGGTCTAGGCTGCCCAGATCCACCGACGACGCCCAGTTCTTCCTCCTGTGGTGGGGTAGGGAGCGGACGTCGCCCTCCGGGGGCCGGACCCGGGCCTGCGGCTGCTGTCGCTGCTGGGGTTGCTCGCTGGAGGTGTCGGAGGCTGGGCCGTAGTCGGACGGAGGGAGGTCCTGGATGGGTAGGGAGCCCATAGAGAGGCTCAGGCCCCGGTTCAGGAGGCTCACGTCCTGGGCCCGGGCTCGGTACCGCTCCAGAACACGGTGGGCAGCGCTTCTCCCTGTACGCCCGGGACGAGGAAGAGGAGGAGAAGATGAATCGGTTTCACTTGTGGATTAAACAAAAGCTGTAAAACATCAGGCTTTTGGGTAAACAAACCTGGTCTACTGCTACATACTACATGGTATTTAATCAAAACAGAGCAGAGTAAATATTCTCAGCAAGAACAATAATGAAACTACAAAGAAACAAAAAGATTGACAATATTTAAGATTTGAGCAGGTGTTTCTAATGTGTGTCCTGCCTCAGCTCTTCTGGTTCAACTTAAATCACCACTACACTTTAACTTACACTGTGTGCGGCTGTAAACAAACCCTGTAGGTGCCAGTCCAACACCTGTCGGATTAATGTAGCGCTTTTAACCTTTATGGCCTGAACAAGACGTGTCCAGTGAATCTCCTGGACAGAGGCAGTGATGGCCTGACGCATTCTGTGGGTTCAAACTGACCCTTTACCTCAAAAGCACCGCCAACCGCAACTTCAGATGATGTACAAACGTTCATATCTGTCTAAGAGGAGACGTGCGTGGCAGTCAGACAAGACTCACCAGACGAGGTGCCTTTCACATCCTGTTAGACATTCAGAAAGCCACGGATGACCAATGCTCTGAACCGACCAAGTTTCAGATTTAATCACCACCGGCTCCAGGCAATATAAAACTAACGAGGAGGGAAGGGGGATCTGTCAGAGGCTCCTGGCAAGACTTTTGTTGAGAGTCAGTAATCCAGCATAACCACAGTGTTTGGACTATATTAGCTTGGGGTTCAAAACTGCTTATAATCAAACTCTCTCAGAGGGGGAGAGAGAAGCAACAGAGAGAGCCCAAGTTAGAGAAAGAGAGAAAGGGAATGAGAGAGAGAACAAGAGAAAGAGCAAGAGATAGAGTGAGAGAAAGGGGGGGAGAGAGAGAGAAAGAGCAAGAGACAGAGAGAGGGAGAGAGAGAGAAAGCAAAAGACAGAGAGGGGGAGAGAGAGACAGAAACAGATGGGGAGAGAGAGAGGGTGAGAGAGACAGAGAGAGAGAGGGTGGGAGAAGGAGGAGAGAGAGGGAGGGAGAAGGAGAAGGAGAGGGAGAGAGAGAGAAAGAGCACTGTCAGAGGTCAGTAGATTTTCCTACTGATGGGGTGACAGGGCCTGTTCTGAGATCCGAGACTCCTTCAGTCTCCTTATAAAGGTCACAACCCCTCCGTCTTTTCCTTCTGCTTGGTGTTGAGCAACAAACATGCAACCATGTGGCAGCACACACAACACAGCTAAGCTGCAAACGACTGCAGAGCAGCGACCGTCCTCTCTGCCTCCACGCAGAGCCAGCATGGCTCTCTGGAGATCTACGGCCACGACAGTCGTCAGAAAACAGAGACTCTGAGGAGCAGGAAGCATCTATGTGGAGTTAGACCCAGGCCGAGCTTACATAAGTCTCAAGGCGTTGTTTATGTTCTCTGCGGCTGTTTAACAAAATTTTTAAAAAAGCAGAGGGGCTCAGAAAACCAGCGGGAAGAGTTGGTCATATTTTCCAAAGTGAAACTCTGCGTTTCTGGTTTGCGGTGTGACGCTCATGAAGGCTCATTTTTGACTCCGTCCATCCGCAAATGGCTTTTTAGACAAGAAAGGGGGGCAGAGAGAGACTGAGTGAGTAAGTGTGTGTGTGTCTAGGGCAATTTAAACGTTTCTAAATCTCTTCCTTTTGGAAGTAAGAGTTGGAAGCCAGATTAAGGATTAACCCATAACCGACGGTGCGCGTGTGAAAGCTGCACCTCTACGACCCTTCCTTCCCCCTTTGACCCAAACAAACCCATCGACACATCATCTGACCTTGGTCTGAATCTCTTTCACACCTGTCAACCACTAGCAGGGCCTTAAATGTGAGAAACGTTACGAACGCTACACACCACACATCCACAGCTGGAGCAGGACATAAGGAAAGGTGAGAGGGGTTATGGGTAGGGTTCACAACCCCACAGGCCTCCCGTCGAGCCGGCTCGCTGGGGCGGAGTCCGGGCGTGCCATCTGGTGCACACAGACAGTGCATCACCCCGGCTTGTCTGTGCTGTTTACATTAACAAAAAGAAATAAAAGCTCTTTGATACCTGTTTACTTTGTGCGGAGTCCCGGCAAAACCTCATCCTGCTCTACAATTTAAGTGCAGAAACACCCCAGCAACGCTCTACAGTGAGAATTACACTAGGGCCACTGTACAGTGAATCATGAAGCATGACTCAGCAATATCAGTAGCAGGGAGCTACAACAGCGTGGAGCTACAACAGTGTGGAGCAACAACACCACAGCTCTGCAGCTACAACAGCATGGAGCTACAACAGTGTGGAGCAACAACAGCGCAGCTACAACAGCATGGAGCTACAACAGTGTGGAGCTACAACAGTGTGGAGCTACAACACCACAGCTCTGCAGCTACAACAGCGTGGAGCTACAACAGCGTGGAGCTACAACACGACAGCTCTGCAGCTACAACAGCATGGAGCTACAACAATGTGGAGCTACAACACCGCAGCTCTGCAGCTACAACAGCATGGAGCTACAACAGCATGGAGCTACAACACCACAGCTCTGCAGCTACAACAGCGTGGAGCTACAACAGCGTGGAGCTACAACACGACAGCTCTGCAGCTACAACAGCATGGAGCTACAACAGTGTGGAGCTACAACACCGCAGCTCTGCAGCTACAACAGCATGGAGCTACAACAGTGTGGAGCTACAACACCGCAGCTCTGCAGCTACAACAGCATGGAGCTACAACAGTGTGGAGCTACAACACCGCAGCTCTGCAGCTACAACAGCATGGAGCTACAACACCGCAGCTCTGCAGCTACAACAGCTACAACAGTATGGAGCTACAACACCGCAGCTCTGTAGATACACAAGGGTGGAGCTACAAAATCGCAGCTCTGCAGCTACAACAGCGTGGAGCTACAACACACTCCACACCCCTCTATGGCCACCGCCTCGGACAAGTTCAGACGTGACATCCGGCAGACGGTTTTTATACAAGCGTGTTGACGCGTGTTGAAAAAATCCCCTAAAGAACCTCCACAATATTTCATGAAAATTTTGATGCCATTTTGCAACTTGGCTGTTATATTCATGCATATTGTATTACATAATTATAGAACAGATTTTAATTTAATTAGACTTCATCTCCTTATTAAGTTATTAAGCTCCACAAAATGCAGTTACTATCTGAATGTTCTGTGGTTGTACATCAATTACAACAGTCAGTGTTAACTATGGTTAGTACTAAGTACCTATAAGAAATAAACGTTGTACATCAAAATCTATTGTATTAATATGCAAACATGAATCAATATGCAAACATCTTTTTAAGATTATCAATAGTTACTGAATTCTCAGAAATTAGGACACTAAATATGCATTTGGGGTGAGCAATACAAGACCTTTAGGCTGCCTTAGTGAATCCCATCACTACACAGCGAACACCCCCCAAACTGATTTGTACTGGGGAGGATTCTCAGATCTGCACTCAAATCTGATTTGGAATGGAGTGATTCGGTTTCACTTTGCTCTAGATTAATCTCAATATCGCTGTGCTCTGGTGATCTCTCTGGAATTGAATCCGCCGCGCTGTAACCAGACCACTCAAGGTCCCGTTAAGCAGCAAACAGATCTGATCTTCCACACCTCCTTAACCTAGCGGAATCGGCTTGAGCCACGTTCCCGAGAAGAAATGCTCAAATGTAATCCAATCTGTAAGTGAGAAGATCCGATTCAGGCCTAAAGAAAGGAATGACTGTCTAAAGACAAGTTCAGCTACACGTGGGGAGGGGTCGCGTCGGGTCGCGTGTCAGAGAGCAGCCGTCTGCACACAGAGCCCTGCAGGTCACACGTGCCACCGGCTTTTGTCCTGTGTGTCTGTCTGACCAAGCGTGTGTGTGTGTGTGTGTGTGTTACCTGTAGGGAGGCCTTTCCCACGCAGCCTGTCCCGAATCTCCTTACTCCTCTCAGGAAGAGACTCCCTCTCCGTTTGGGACAGTAAGCCATCCAGCTAGACAGATACGAACATGGAGAGAGAGAGATTGATTTAAAAGAGTAAAAGACAGTTTGTGTGAGATAGCGACAGATAGAGAGATGGGGAGAATGAGAGACAGACGGGACTGACAGGAAGGAGCTCGACGAGATAAAGATACGATGATATAAACAGTATATAAAGATACGATGATATAAACAGTATATAAAGATATGATGATATAAACAGTGGCTCACAATGAGGGGAATAACTCACAGCAGATGATGGTCAACAGTTTAACAGAGGGGCAGCTGTAAGAGCTGCTGTACCTGTGACAGGCTGCCCAGGACCAGACGCACGAGCCTGCGCACGTAGGAGAAGGCAGGGTCGCAGGTGGAGTTGCGGATGTGCGTACTGCATGTATCCAGTAGGGAGCGGGTGGAGAGCCGTGACAGGGTGGAGTCGTCACACAGCTTCAGGAGAATGCTGTTCAGATGCTCGCTTAGCTTCATCGGCTACACCACACACACACACACACACACACACACACACACACAATTATCCAAAACATATCTATAGTCCTTACTGCTCAAAATCCTCACTTCATTTTCCCAGGGAAGTGCAACTCTTTTTTTTTAAATATTATAAAATGTTGTATGTTATTTGTACCCCATGAGACTACCTAGGGGGGCTGCACTGGTAAGGCTTCAGTGCAATGTAACCTGGCTCTGCGCAATCTCACCTGGCTTTGCGGAATCTCGTAGTCTGCTCCCCAGAAAAGCGTCATTCCAAGAGCGTACATGTGCATCTGGAGGGCAAAGGGCAAAATGAAATGATGCATTAGCAGCCACAAGGGCAGAGGTCAGTGCCAGCACAGCTTGCATGGTACAAAGGTTAAAGGTTAAAGTTACAGGAATGAGGGCGAGACGAGGGAGATGGGGAGGCAAACATCAGGTTTAAAGGTTCAGCCTGGATTTACTGAACGAGTAACATCACCCGGCCCTAAACTGCACATCCAGTAACACACTCTTAGCACATGGTACATGTCCTCGCCCAGTGTGATGAAGTGGAGGGGGCAGGTTTGTCTGGAAAATCACTGGTCTTCGCTACTGCAGTATTTAAGTCAACTGATTTCTGACTGGGGCTTTGAGTGAATACATGCTTGAAAACTGCTACCATAAATTTCCTACAGGCAGTCAAGGATGAAGCAAAGAGGGTGTAAAAAACGACACACACAGAAACCAAGATTAGATCGTGGCAATATTTAAAGAAGAGAAAAGATCACTTGCACAGATATTTCCATGCTGGCACTTAAATACCAGAAACATTTGATAAAACAGGAGAAATATGGGTTTTTAAATCAAATACATCTGACTAAGATTCATGTATACACATATGCTGACACATCCACATCTCCCCCATGACCCCCCCAATCCCAAACATGTTCATACTCCAGAGAGAAAGCGAGAGAGCACAATAGAATGAGAGAGGGAGAGGGAGGGAGGGAGAGAGTGAGAGCAAGAGAATGAGAGAGAGAGAGAGAGAGAGGGAGAGAGAGGAGAGAGAGAGCAAGAGAATGAGAGAGAGAGAGCAGAGAGAGAGAGAGAGAGAGAGAGAGAGAGGGAGAAAGCAAAAAGTCATTTTCCTGTGCCTGGCCTGGCAGAAGGAATAACTTGGTTTGCCAAAGAATGCTGAAGATTCCTTGACGGTGCTCTGAAAGAACAGGCGAGCGCTCCACGGTCAAACACCGTCACAGAGCACAACGACTTTAAAAATGTTAAAAATGAGAAGCGTTCTTTTTAAAATGTGCAGTTTAACATTCTGGGGACTGACTTTATGAAGCCAGTGGGACAACTTCACTCACACACCGTGCTTATCTTCAGAGTCAGGCCCTCTTGCTGACATGTGCGTTTAATCTGACACATCACTAATAAGACCAGGACGATAAGCTCGAGGGGAGGGCCGTGGTCCCAGACGCTCCCCCGCGTACCTTCTCCATATCTGCGAGGGAGGAAAGACAGAGGCCCTCCAGCACTTCTGGGGCGGTGAACGCCCTCAGGTCCTGCTGAGTCACGTTCTCATCCGTGAAAGAGATGTTTCCGGAAGGCATGAGCAACAGAGACCAGGGGGAGATGACGAAGCCCAGGGCAGAAGGATCTGCAGGGAAGACGACAAACAAACAAGCATGTGGAGTGAGAGGTGGTATGGAGGGGGTAACTGACCCTGCTTCACCCTGGATCACAACGGAATGTGGCAGAATGTGGACAACCTGGACACAAGGCAGTGAGTGAGTACCCTGCCTACATAACTAAATAATACAGGATTTACCATTCATACTATGAAAACTACACACCAAAGTCCTAATATATACATATTAATATATATTAATATGACCTAATCTGTGACTGTACATACCCAAGGCTACAAGAGAAGGATAAGACATCACATGTTTACAGTTCCAAAAAGTTGATTTGACCCAAGAGATTTTTTTCTTTAAGACACACAGAAACTTTCAGACACACGTGCTCAGTGCCTCACTGGGATGAATGAAGAGACCTCAACCAAAATAATCCCATAATTTCATGTTTGCCTGAAAGAATTTCTCTTCGGTAGCGATTAAAGTTTCGTAACCAATGTCCAAAACAGCGTCTCTCTTAACAGACCAGGAAAGGAAAGGTTGAATTCTGACGGATGAATTTCACTCTGCTCCACTTTAATGTCCTGGAATCCAGCAAGTAAACATGCGTTTCCTGTGGACTCCGCCTGACTGGATCAGGGTCGTTCGTTATGAAACCTGCACTCTCTGCATTCGTCCCAGAGGTCCAGACCCGGCTCCCGGCCCTCAGATTCACTACTCAGCACAAAACCGGGCTCTGGAGAATCCATCTGAATGGAATTAAAGCCTAAAACCCTGCATGTGTCTTCGAGCGCAGCGGTGCTCAGCGGAGGACTCTGTCTTCCAGAGGCCGTGGGGGGAGGAAGGCTGTCACACGCAGCTGGAACGACCGGGGCAGGACTAATGAACCCTTTATCTGGCCCATCACAGCACAGTCAACACGCAGTACCACGTCAAGACCCTGTGGGAGGACGGGACGGCAGAGACGGGACGGCAGAGACGGGACTTTCAGAGCATTTGGAGCTTTAAATGGAAAAACAAAAGCGGTTTGCCTTCAGGCAGAGGCGCCCTGGTTACCTGGTTACCTGGTTACCTGGCTCAGGGTCGTCAGTTAACTTTCCAGCCAGGCTTCCCTGGTAATATGGGTGTCCTTATAGTTTGACCAGAGCGGCAATAACAAACCAGCTGATTTATGAAACAATGAACACTAATAAAATGTAATCATTAACTCATCTGATTGTTAATGTATTAACTTATCTGATTGTTGGGGGGGGGGGGTGCTGGTGTTTGTTTCTTCTCAAAAATAACATTTTGCAAATTTTGAACCTCAGAAAGGATTTGACTGCCAGACTTGGACAGCCATGACGAATCGAGGCCAGATAATGAATGAGGATGCGTTGGAAGGACTTGGAGGAGAGTCAAGAAGATGCTTCCTTTCTCCAGACCTCAGTGCGGACTGTGCCCTGGTCTCACCAACTGTGAGAAACACCACTGATGAAGGTCCCTCAGGAGGGACACGAGGCTAGCAGGTCCGAGAGAAGGCTAGGAGAGTCTGGCACAGCACAGATGCCACAAACGACCCGGCCGGGCCCATGCTTCCTCCTCCTCCTCTCCCAGACGGAGTGTCAAAGGGGCCTTTGTTCACGAGGGTACCACACTCATCACTATCCTGGATCTGCGGGGAGAGGCCAGACCCCGGGCAGGGCGAGCATCCAGCAGACTCACGCACAGACGCAAATGCTTCTCACGAGCAGACACACATCAGCCCGTGTGTACGGCGTCTACGTATGAACAGCGATGGGAGCTATTTTTGGAAAGGAGGCACACTGATGTCATGGGGTGGTGGTGTGTGTGTGTGTGTGTGTGTGTGTGTGTGTGTGCTAATCAGCACTAACATGGTCAGTGATTGGGTGGAATGTGGTGATCAGTGCTGAGATGACAGTAGAGCCATATGGGGGGTGATAAAAGAATCAACAACGCAAGGCTGCTTCCACAGTTTACACACACACACGGCATGTCTGTGGTCTGACAGAAAAGTAAAAAAGGAAAAGTGATTTGTTTACACTGCACTTGTGACATCAGGGGAATCGACATTCTGCCTTTAGATTTTTTTGTTCGCCTTTTCCATGCTAAAGTTAGACCCCTTCATAAAGAAAAAACAAACATCTCGTCTCTGCCTCCATCTCCCGCACGTGAAACCAGAGTTCAGACGCAGCCAACGGACCCGGCGCATTAACCCAGCATTTAGAACAAAGAACAAAGGACAAAGCACGTCATTAGTAGCAGTACAATCAAAACGGAGTTGGACGCTTCAGAGACCGCTAAACCAAACCAACTAAAATGAGGCTTTAGAGAGAAAGACACGATGTGACTGTGGAGGGGTGGAGTTGAGATCATTGCCTCGATCGACACCACCCACAAAGGACACCGCTGTGTCTACACGAGGAGAAACACGCTGGCCTCAAGGCAGCTGAGCCTCCACATCAATGAACCGGGCAGTAAAAAGGTGTTGCTGACCCAACAAACACACAGCAGGCGGGCGGGCGGCCCACTGCCATCTCCAGAACGTTCACTCCCATTAGGCTGGGGTGACTCATCCGATTTTCTTTTTTTCCCCCCTGGAACGTTCTGACAGCGACCGGCAACACTGCAAACGCCTGAGTTTATTGGGGAATGTTGGGAATGAATCAACAAAAGGAAAAATTCCAACATTAAGCAATGAAGCTGAGGGCATGTGAACATTACAGATACATTTCCCCGCTACACAATCGATGTGTTCAACAATACATTAATCCCATTCCATGTTAATAATCCCCCTTTTCTTCAAGTAACAAGACTTGCATTTTTCCTCAGTATAGACCAGCCATTGACTGGGCCAGATTAAAAGAACAGTGAAAGAATTTATGCCATGGTATTCCATCTTGACGGGCGGGCCACTTCTGTGCTGGCTGTTGTAATGTACCAAACACTTCACGTCTACAGCACTGGAGTCTTACTGATGACACTTACAAACTGTGGGAAATATTCCTGGGAGTTAATAAGGCGCTGTGCTTGCTGAGGTTTTAGTGTTGATACAAACAACTGGAGTAATGTCATTTAAACTTCAGCAACTTACAGCCATGAAAGAAGCAAGAATCTCTCCATCAGTGTGTTTTTAAGAGAGTGCATATAAGTACATAGGATCCCGCACTTAAACACAGCTTTGTATCTCCAGAGAATAACCTCTGACCTATGCAGTATTGTAAAGGTGTAGAGGTAGTGAAAATTGTGCTGTAAACAAGTGTAGTAAACAAGGTTTCTATGTGTGCACATGTATGAACACAAATGCACACACAAGCAATAATATTTATCTGGTTTACAAATGTCAAATTATACCTTGAGTATGAGAAAGATGCTGTACATGTGTAAATAATAATAATGAAATTATAGTTATAATAATCTGGTTGAAAGGACAGAGGGAGGAGCATCTTCCTGCTCATGTGGCTGGACGAGGACCTCAGGACTCTGCATCTGAGCATGGACAGCAGGACAGTGAGACTAAGGCCACACGACAGTGAGACTAAGGCCACAGGTCAGTGAGACTAAGGCCACAGGACAGTGAGACTAAGGCCACAGGACAGTGAGACTAAGGCCACAGGACAGTGAGACTAAGGCCACAGGTCAGTGAGACTAAGGCCACACGACAGTGAGACTAAGGCCACACGACAGTGAGACTAAGGCCACACGACAGTGAGACTAAGGCCACAGGACAGTGAGACTAAGGCCACAGGACAGTGAGACTAAGGCCACAGGACAGTGAGACTAAGGCCACAGGACAGTGAGACTAAGGCCACAGGACAGTGAGACTAAGGCCACACAGCCAAAGCAACACAGGAGTGAAGGAAGAGCAAAAAGCTGAATCATCTACGAGAGATAGAGATAGAAAGAGAGAGAGAGAGAGAGAGAGAGAGAGAGAAGCTCTCCTGCCCAGACCTGAGGAACCAGGAGAACAGGATCAATGGGGGGGAGGGTGAGAGAGAGAGAGAGAGAGAGAGAGAGAGAGAGAGAGAGAGAGAGGGAGGAAGAGAGGAAGAAAAGTCATGAGTGAACAAAAAGAGGGAAGGAAAGGGATCAAGACAGATTGAGAGAAAGCAAGCGATCTAAAGAGAGAGAGAGCAAGGAGAGAGAGATCTAAAATGCAGTAACAGAGAAGAATGTTTGCAAATGAAAACTTAGCTTAAAGCAATGTTTGTCAAGCATTCCCAGCAGGGAAGGGTTCACCAACACCGGCCCTTCACCTATAAAACTAGCATTCCATGCATGTTACCTGGCAACAGAAAAGTTAACCATGCGCTGGTTGGAGATGGAGAAAGTCGGGTTCAGAGTTGGTGATTCATCAGGCAGAGAGAGACCTTACTCGAACGCTTTCATGCCATTCCAACCCCACGTTAAGCCTTTGTGATACAGCATGACATCGCTGGCATTCCAACTCTCTGCTGTGATCTTCTCTACCCAGGCGTTCCACCACATGGCAGCACTGCATGGCAGAGAGCTCTGCGTGCCTGAAGGACCTGCGTGGGTTTCCCCTGCCAAGCATGGCCGACCCCTGCCTAGCATGGCCGACCCCTATCTAGCATGCATAGGACTGTAATTCCAGAGTTTATGTCCTGGGAAACTATTCTGTTCTGTTGTAAACTGTTGCAAGGCAATCATTAAGGATTATCTTGTTTTTATGAATTAATGCGGTGCAAAGACAAGATAATCCCAATGTCTTATTATTCATTATTGTGTGTCAAATGTGTCCGAGTTCTCTCAAAGCCAAAATAACAGGCTGCGTGAGATGGTTCAGCCATGTGCATGAGATGACCAGTATGGAACTACTAAAGTCAGAAACAGGAAGACATCTAGAAGCATCAGTACTGCAGGGAGCATAACAAGGAAACCACAGAGGAAGTTGGGTGTGACAAACGAGGTATTTAACAAGGAGCCAGCTCAGCGGATTCACAGAGAACCTTCCAGACTTCTCTTCCCTGAATCTGACAAGAACAATTCTGGGAAGCATTAAGCCGTACCAAGGGTCACGATGAACATTTGGAAGACTTTTTTCTTCCACAGGCAATCTCTCTCAAGAGTTCCAGGTGAATTCCCATCTCCATTTAGATAAAGATTTAGACCAGATATATATAAACATACACACACACACACACTCAAGGGGTACAATGAAATTCTTCTCTTAGGATCAGCGCTAGGGTCAGATGTTGTACAGCACCCCTGGAGTGGAGGGGGTGAAAGGTCTAGCGCCAAGCGCCACAGGATTCGAACCCACAACCTTCCAACCGATCGCCCAGTGTCCTGTCCACTCGTCAATTAGCTACTGACTTGTAATGTAATATTCTACAGGGACTGGAGCTCTTTTGGATTTTGTGTTGTGTCAGTGTTGGGTTGAACGCCGGCGTGTGGTGACTCACCTCTGCGCATGAGCTCGTGCAGAGTATCGGCACTCTGGTTCAACACGGCCCAGACCTCCTCCTCCTGCAGGGGTCCTCCTCGAACCTGCAGCGCCTCCGCCAGAGACACGTGCATGGCGCCTGCAGACACGCACGCAAAATTACACAACCAAACGACAAGGGTGCGATGAACTCTGCAGAAATCATCTGGGCATTTCTTTGCAACATGGTTCTAATACAAGACGCACTCCTCTTTGAACTCCTCTCCTGGACACAAAAGCACCTGGACTTTTCTAGCTACAAGCTCAGAAGATTCTTTAGTATCATACGTGAACAGCAGGACACGCAAATCTCTATAAAAAATAAACTGCAAGTAAATAAATAATGAGAAGAGGCGGTGGAATTCTGTCTGTGGTGACCCGTTTCTCACACCTGGAGCTGCGATATCTCTATTGTTGACGGTCTTTTTAATCCATAACCTCAGGCGTACTCTACTGATTCAAGCATATCACACAGCTGCTTTTCAAGCCAGCATTTGGCTTAATCTGACATGTTCTCTCCCAGGGAGGCGCATCTGCTCCACGCTCACCCAGAGCAGGATTGAGGGGGAGACAGGATGGAGCACTGAAGCCCCGGGCAAGGCGAGACCCTGCAGCACCTCCAAAAACATGCCAAAAACTCTGACGCCAGGCTCCTGAAACCCAGCGAACTACCAGGGTTACAGCGGACCTACACCCGCTCTACACCCGCACTACACCCGCACTACACCCGACCCGAAAAAAACAAAAAAAAAAACAAACAAAAGCCCCAGATGCCTGCATAAGTTTTGGGCTGCTCGAGGAGATAGGGGGACTTTCTCAGCTCACGGTCGTCCACGGCCTCCATGGGTGGTTAAATCAGCGATGCCGAGCGTTAGGCACGAGGAGTGGCCACCAGCTCTAAAGTCCAACGTGCAGGTGCACTTCACCCTGACGATGGTCTGACGAGGGTCTGACGAGCATGTGTACTGAGGATGGCAGCCTGCTGCCTCACCCCCCCCTCTCTCCTCACCCCTCCCTCTCCTGCCCTCTCTCATTCTCTCTCTCTCCCTCCATCTCCCTCCCTCTCCTCCCCCTTACTTTCTTTCTCCACCCCTCCAGCCTCTACCCCACTCTCTCTCTCGTCCAGGGCCCACCCTCTCTACCCCCATCTCCACCCCCCCCCTCCATCTCTCAGTGTTCCAGTAAGAGATGGAGGAACTTGGGTTCCCTCCACCCTCTCCATTCTGCTTGGTGGAGCTTGGGCTTACTGGGCTTCCTGCACTGCCTTGTCCTTCCAGCGGAGTGGTACAGTGGAATGTCCCCCCTCCCCCGCGCTGGTCAGGAGGTCCTGCTCGTTCCCACTGCTACACGGTGGGCCTGATTATGTTAATGAGCCACTAAGCCCAGCCACTACCAACCCCCGGGTTGCCAAACGCTGCCAGGACCCTCACAGCCATGCACCGTGCCTCAGAGGCCATGTTAAACAAACACGCTAGCAGTGAATTCATGGGTGACGGGCGGCGAACGTTCAAGCACTGCTGAACGAAAACAAGCAAACCCTCGTACGCGTTTCACCAAAACACACGACTCACGTTCACCGTGTGGTGTTTAAAGCAGGCAGACTGCGGTAGTCCTGGAGCAGAGTCTGGAGAGGACCGCTGCTCTGGTAGTTCTCCGAGAGGGTGTGTGCATACATATATGAGAGAATGCCGGGTCTGCATGGTGCAGTCTGGTTGAAAGGTGTTCCCACAGGGCTGGGCTAGGCGCGTGGGGGGTTTGGGGGGTTGGGGGTGGTGGCACACAACAATAACCCTTGAAGTGTGATCATTAGCAAGACTCTGGCTAATGGGGTTTATTCTTTTCCTAAGGTCACTTTCCTGGACAGAGAAGCCAAAGGCCCAGGAGAAGTAATCCGTAAGACAGAACGTGCCTTTTCCCAGCAGGCAACGGAGCCAGAGGCCGCTAATCCTTCCGCAGACGCTCCAAACGCTTCCTGCTTTTCCCATGAATGTTACAGTGAGCGGGCGTCATGACAAGCATGAAAAAGGCTAACGCTACGCCATGTGCTAGGAAGTGATAATAATAAAAAAAACATTTCTGACCGCAGATCACAGAGTAAGAGAGACGGCGTTTGATTTTCTGCTAACATTAAGATGTGGTTGTTGCTGCTAAAATCATTTGTAATTGTAAAAACAGGCCAGTAAGTTGAGCTGAAAAATCCTTTTGAATATGTGACTGTCAGAGAAAACAGAGCAAGTCTGCTGTCCAACGGTCTTCTTCCAAATCTCCTCATGCCCCTTTCTCCCCCCACCTCCCCCAACACTCCCTCTTGATACATTTCCAGTATAAAAGCAAAGAAGGAAAGAGACTAAGATGCGTGTTACAGAGGTATGTGCTGTTATATAATTCCCATTGGTAATTCAGAAACACAAACGCAGCTAAGCAATAACCACAAAGGACGAGAAATATGAACTAAACCTCAATAAACAATAACTGCTGGAGAACGGCCAGAGATGTCCCAGCACTCCCAGCACTCCCAGCACTCCCAGCACTCCCAGCACTCCCAGCACTCCCAGCACTCCCAGCAGGAGTAAGACAGCGGAAGCAGCAAGCGTCCTCCCACTCAGGAGCACAGCGCCTCCTGACCGAGGGGTCATCCACAGGCAGGGCTGAGGTCAGCCAGGCATCAGTGGACACCTTTAACCCTGAAGTCACACAGCCTCCACCCAATCCTCAGCTCCGCCTCCACCCAATCCTCAGCTCCGCCTCCACCCAATCCTCAATCATTACAAACGACTTATGAATTGTTCTTGCCAATATTGAAAGACTAATTCACAAACCACATTACACACTGCACTGTTCATGACTGCAACAGAGACTGTGACATGCATGACATGCAAATGAGCTCTGCAATAAATCAAATGGTTTTATATGCGTTACTTTGACTTTCTGAGAAATCTCAGACGTTTATTTTGTCTGTTCTGATGCGCCACTGAACCAGCATGATCCAATGAACATAAATCATTTTGGCCAAAGTAACACAGAGCAGGCTTTACCCACAGCAAGAGTTTTGAGCACAATGAAAAGCATGTCACATTTATAGTATGTAGCAATATAATCAGAGTACAGTGTTTGAGTCCACCAGGTGAGAATTCATATTCATATTCATTCTAGAACACAGCCTCACGTGCATTCTAGAACACAGCCTCACGTGCATTCTAGAACACAGCCTGAGCTGACGGGAAATCTGCCTAAACCCCAGGCTGGTCAATTTATCTACAGTGAAGTGCAGTATCAGAATGTCCTTACTGTGCCTCACACAAGGCCTCTGAGGCTCAGGGTCCACCTGATGAGAACTACTGGTAGTCTGCCAGGGACAGAAATCTTGCATTGAATTAGCCACATGTGGTGTGGTGGCGGCTAACGCCAGTGGGCTAATTGCAGTTCTGCAACCTTGACTTGTTTAGGGCTTCCAACTAACCACAAGCGTGAGGTGTGGGTGAGTGCGTCGTGAAGCCTGCAGCTCTGGTACGATCAAGCTTCATCAAAAGTAACATGTTTTCCTAGAGTGCATCATGAAATAAGTGCACGATGACAGCACATCAAGACTGACATGTGCCAGGATGTAGGCAACAAATTAAAGAAGAGACCAGGCCGAAACGCTGACGGCATACTGCACTTGCAGTGCTGGCCCTCCACACAGGTTAGCCTTGTTCTAGTGATGCCACATCTGACTGAAGCCCTCAGCAACGTCAGACAGGCTGAGTGTAACAGGAAGACCACACTGTTCCATTCTGGGTTCCCCCAGAGTCAAAGTGGAAAGCAATACAAGAGGACTTTTCTAATACACACACACACAGTGGAGCTATGCTAGAAGAGTGGACACACACACACACACACACACACACACAGCCTCTGACTTCTCACCCCTCATGACTCATCGGCCTATTGAAGAGGAGAAAAGAAAGCAGCATCTGAGCATCTGGCTATAATCGCTGTGTGTGTGTGTGTGTGTGTGTGGCTTCCCACTCTTCTACTCGAACTCAACAGTGTGTATGTGTCCACTCTTCTAGCAGAGATCCCCTGTGTGTGTGTGTGTCCACTCTTCTAGCAGAGCTCCACTGTGTGTGTGTGTGTGTGTCCACTCTTCTAGCAGAGCTCCACTGTGTGTGTGTGTGTGTGTGTGTGTCCACTCTTCTAGCAGAGCGCCACTGTGTGTGTATGTGTCCACTCTTCTAGCAGAGCTCCACTGTGTGTGTATGTGTCCACTCTTCTAGCAGAGCTCCACTGTGTGTGTGTGTCCACTCTTCTAGCAGAGCTCCACTGTGTGTGTGTGTGTGTGTGTGTGTGTGTGTGTCCACTCTTCTAGCAGAGATCCCCTGTGTCTATGTGTTTGTGCCTCACCCAGTCATCCTCCAGCAGGATCTCCTCCACTCCCCACATCACCCACCCCTCTCCTCCACTACTCCCCATCTTTCCTGCACACCCCCCTGGGATCCACTCCCCCCACCCCCCCTCTCTCCTGTGATCCACTCCTCCCCTCCCTCTCTCCTGTGATCCACTCCTCCCCTCCCTCTCTCCTGTGATCCACTCCTCCCCCCCTCTCCTGTGATCCACTCCTCCCCTCTCTCCTCTGACCCCCCCCCCACCTTGTCAGTTATTGTTATCAGGCTTTCACAGATAAGGTTCCATTTTTAACGTGACTCACTGAAATGAAGCACATGTACCTGTTTCTTAAACAGGCAACTGATGCACTGATCAATGCTAAAGCACACAGCTCATTCTAACGATGGGTTAACGTGCGTCAACACCAACAGCAGACCTCAAAAGCCCCCCCCCCCCTGCAAATCACTCAAATTCATCAGCCCTCTGAAGTCACAGGCTCAGTTCTAATGACCACAGGGTTGTGGGCTGCAAGGCAAATTACATGGTTTCTTTACTTAACTTCAAGCATTTATCATTGCCCTCAGTCCATCCATTCTGTTTCCCATCTCTCCCTCAGCACAGGCAGACCGAGCCAGTCGTTTCACTGATCTCATCTTTATGAGAGTGAAGCACTGTGGCTCTGAAACTGTGGGACAGCAGGATCAGCTCCGTGGAGGAGCCTCCAGCTCCGTGGAGGGCAGTATTGAAAGCACAAGTCATTCTCTTCCACACAGACCTGCTAACACCAGCCGTGTGTCACAGGGCTGATGCCCCTCTTAAAACAAAACAAAACGTTCTGCACAATTACTGCAGTACAGCCAGTTTTCAAAGAGATTACTGCAAGCAACGTGAAAGAAATTTCTACTGAAACATCGTTCCTTTCACACTGCAAAGGATTTCCTCAACTCAGCACTCGTGTTCACATTACATCTGATAATGTGTGGTGTGTCTTAACGACATGGGTGTAGAAACACAAGACTTTTTTATTTATTTATTTTTAATGCTCATACCTTCATTCTAACAACAAAGCATACTTAATGGCCGTCATTTACAGTGTTAATCTACAGCCATTAACTGAATGTTTGTCCAAGGCTTCCTAAAAGTTTGAGTGCACAGTTTTCAATAATATTTTAGTAAAACGCTTAAGCTAGGATGGATGGATGGATGGATGGATGGATGGATGGCTTAAGCCAGTCTAAGCTCTCCACAGGTCTCTGCACCCAGTTGCAGTCTGTCGCTGTCCCTCTCTGATCCAGCGAACAGAGCATCTGAGGACGCAGTTCATGATCACCACAAACACCAGACTGTGGCGGTGATGATGATGACGATGATGAAGCTACACATGGTTAAACGCAGTCAACCTTCAAACAAGGCTAACAAAATCGGAATGGCAGTAGCCGACAATGAGCAGGGCATACGTATACCCAGCCGACCGAGCTATGGAGTGAACAGGACCAGAATGAGAGCAGAGGTAGAAAGGGCACGTCTGCCTGTACGACGAAAACACCCTGTACGACGTACACGTGCACGCGGCCCTGTATGGCGAACACGCGGCCCTGTACGGCGGAACACGTTCACGCAGCCCTGTACGGCGGAACACACGGCCCTGCACGGCGGAACACGCACACGCAACCCTGCACGGCGGAACACGCACACGCAACCCTGCACGGCGGAACACGCACACGCAACCCTGCACGGCGGAACACGCACACGCAACCCTGCACGGCGGAACAGGGATGGCATTTTCTTCGTGGGCAAAGGCCAGAATAACAGAACACTCTTCAGGCAGGACTCAGCGCTGGAGCTGCTAGCAGAAAGGCCTGTGGTGTGCCAGGCTCCACACAGGCAGTGCAAGTCCCCAGTCAGGACGCCCCGCAGGCCTTCGTTTGTGTTAGATGAGGAAAATCATGCATTTGCAGTTTTGCTCTCCAAAAAGCCAATCTGAGGCAAAACTTGGCTTCATGTAGTTTTTCTTTCCTTTAAAGACCACGTCAAATTCCCTCCACTTATTTAACAAATAACCTGAAATACACAAACCTGAAATATAATTTAAACTTTCCAAGTTTAAAGTAGTAATTAAAATAAGCTTCTTTTGCCCGCCGACACCAAGCCAACACAACACAACACCTGCTCTCCTTCCCACTAGAACTGTTAGTTTCACTGTGCTACAGGCCCTTATGTAAGATAAGTCCCATAACCCAGCTGTGGACATCACTGACGGCACGTGCAGAATAAATAGGGGGAGAATGTTACTAAACGGTCTGTCTGGAGCACCAGACCTTTCCTCTGGGGACATAAACCACAGAAACGTGTCTCACTGAAATCATGGCCTGCCTAAATCTTTTCCTACACACACACACACACAAAGATACTGGGCTAGTGTGCGTCACTTTTTTTTTTCCCCCTCACAAAATGTTTGACTCAGCTCATCAGCTTATTAACACACCCTGCACAAGTTTTAAATGGGTGTGTTACAACACTCAGATGTGCAGTGCAGTGGTATCCGGACCAGGAAACCAGCTCTAGAATGCACACGTCCAGTCGCACTGCCTTGCCAATTCTTTTTCTGGAACATTCTGAAGTCAAATTTGGAACAAGGTGGTTTGTTAGTGTTTAAATGGTTTGGATGGGCCATTAAACTCCAACCATCACTACACACCAAGCTGTTAAAACTAGGCAAGACTAGAATGTTAAAAAAGATTACTTCATGGTATGTGTGGAATTATGCGCAATGACCAGAAAGGAAGGGTCACAGATGCCCGTGACCTGCTACATGCCTTTATCCACTAGTGGTCATTGTGACCCTTTGGGTTTTGTCCCTTTGAAAGATCATTACAGCGTTTCTGTAACTGGGACTACGTTTTATTTTTTACTTCACACATTTCAACTTACTCTGAACTTTCAAGCCCATCTTATTTTCACTTTTAACAGTAGGATGCTGTTCTTAAAAAATAAATAAATCGGAGTAGCCACGTTTCTGTTAAGAGAGCAGTCCACAAAAGCAGGATACAAGCCCTGAGACATGTTTGAAAATCTTACAACATGACCAGTGCCAAGCTGGGAACATCAAACAAGGGACCAGAAACAATTAGCTCAGTTTAACACTAAACAAAACCTTGCGAGGACAATGACCCCTCTAACGCCACACACCACCCTCGAAGATATCGTGTTGATTCTTCAACAGTTTGACACAGGGGTTATAAGTCTAGTACAGGCTAAATGGTCTGACGACTGGAACGTACGGATTCTAAATCTACTGACCTAAAAAAAATGGTCAGAACAAAAATGTAGGAATACAGAATTACACGAAAATTAAATGAATACAGGCTGCAAATGCATCTATAGGTTAGACTGGCAATAGCTGCGCGAGGCCGAGTGAGAAGGCTGCGCGTGTATGCGCGAGTCTTGGCTGGACTTAATTTTCCTGCGAACTCATTCTGATAAACACGCCGCGTGAGACTTACTCACACCGATAGTTCATACCCCCTGGTTTTAAATGAGAAACATAGGAAGAGCAACTTGTATTTTAAGTAACTGAGATTAACCCTCCAAGTCCGTGTGATAAGAAACCAGGTTGCACTGCAAGTTAATCGTAAAACTAACTTCCTAATTAACTTCATAATTAAGCACGCTGAATTATGGGTGAGTCCATGGACACAACTTTTACGTGGTAACTGGAGAAGGGAGTCAATGCTATAAAAGTAGACAAATCAAACAAATGCATGTTTGGATACAGAGCAACCACCCAAATTCATTTGGCAGCCTGTGCATAAATATGACGCGCAGTCTTGTCCACGCAAACGTCACAATAAAGAAATCAATAAAACAAACTAACAAACAAATAACACGGTACATCGAGTTCTCTACAATCAGGAATCCATCACCTCGTTGCTAGACCTAACAACAAATAAAACTAACACGAAGGAATTGTGATTTATATCTTAGAAAAGCACATCGCTACGACTGGTTGTTAGTTGGTTTGTTTCGTTCTTTGGTTTGTTAAACCGTTCAGGGACAAACATATGAGAACCTCTAGATTCCCCGTTTTTTGTCTCTATTATGCTGGACATTAATTATGACACCGATTTTACGTCCCGCTGTCTTTCAAAATAGCGAATAGGTACGCCATAGCATGTGGAATGGTAAAACTTCGCAAACCACACACAGTTTGTTTGGAACAATATACGTAAACGTACATATATGAAGGCAAACTTACCTCTTGACTAAGTAGACAGTTAATAAGTCTGAAGAAGTAGACTCTCGCTCCAGTGACGGGGCAAACCCTCACGAGCGCACAGCATCACATCCACAATGGGACCTGAAATGGAAAAGCAGCTTGGTCGAATCGGCAACAGGTTTGTCTCGCCAGCGCACACTCGATCACAAAGTCCTCTCGACAAATATCCTCCTGCTCCTGTGGTTTTCCTCGTTATTTATCGCACCGATTTGCAGCTCATTTATGCTTCCAAATTACTTTTATTAACTGGTCGAGGGGGAAAAAATTGCAGCGCGTTTTCACTTGTTGCCGAACCTAGTAACCATTTCAGCTGGAAGGTATCCTCTTCCCTTCTGTGCGTGCTGGTCGGGGCTCAGAGGAGAGGGAGTAACCAGACACCTCACTGCCATCGCTCATTGGTTACTTTTTTTGCAAGGCAGGAACCGTCACGCGAGCAACATGAGGCGTCTCTATAGAAACCCTGACTGGGAGGAAAATACCACGAAAAGTTGTTATAGTTGGTACTGTCCACTGTGGTTTTTCATCTAGCGTTTCATGTGCTTGAAAAACAATCCCAGCACATCTACAAAGCTGTGATAATCCCTCAGCATCACGCACACGCCAACTTTCCTTATCATGTCTTTAATCGGAATGGTATCAGTCTTGCACCTCGGGCATCATTATACTTGTGCGGTGGGTTTGATGGATATTCTGTGAGAACGTTAGAAAAGTCGTACATTTTGTTTTTACCAAATACCCCCTCAGGCATGCCCAGACATAGGTATTCAACCCCCTCCTGAAACTGCCCCTCCTGACAACCTTCTTTCACCCTAGATACTGTCTTTCTCTACTGCCCCTTGGAATCCACCCCTCCCTACGAGCCAGTGCTGCTCCTGGATTTCCATTCTGTACTCAACAGATTTGTTCACACGATGGAGTTCACAGGATGTTCACATGAAGCAGTTTTGTAGTTCATCAGAAAGTCGACCATCATGTTTTTAAAACCTATAACCCACATACATATTTATGGTCTGTGGGTGTCTACAAAATTCATTTGTGGAGGTCACCAAATCAAAACATTTCCAAAGATACATTTTGGGCCTAGGACATAAAGTGTTGCAATATGTCAGACAAACGTAGCCACCCTCTGTACCTCAGTGCTGTCTAGCTGTGCTGGGATGAAAGCAGAGAAGCTTCACCAGGACCAGCAGACTGGCTGTGTGTGACTAACTGGGGAAAAATGGAGTTTCTGCCCACAAATGGCAGGGTAGGGAGGATTTAATTGTCACACCGGGGCTGCTTCTGTTTCTGGGTTTCTCTCTTTCTCTCTCTCCCTTTCCCTCTCTCTTACTCTCCTCTCTCTCTCCCACTCACTCTCTTCACCCTCTCTTCCTCTCTTCCCCCTTCTCTCTCTCTCTCTGAAACAGAACCCAAAGACAGGCAGAATGTAGACTATTTTAATCCAGACCACAGCATTTTTGCAGTCAACTCCATGGTTCCCAAAAGTCAAGGAGCAAAGGAAGATTAGATGATTCATAATAAGAAGAAATAAAGTCAAAAGAATCAAAAGCCAATTACAAAATTTACTCCACTTTAATCCTCTTATTTCTCCCATAAGGATTTTGGTGTTCAGAATAGCCTCACTAAAAGAAAGTGATGTCACTCTTATTTCCTTATTGGGGCCAAAGAGTAAAACTGAACAGAAAAATACAAGAGTGCGTCTATAGAGGTGTGTGTGTGTTAGAAACAGACAGTGCTTCCCAACATAGATTATGCTGGTAGAGAGGTGTGTGTATGTGTGTTAGAGATTATACTGGTTGGTACCTTGGGGGAGGTAGAATAGCACATGCTTGGCTACCGGCCGAGAACATAAAAAAAACTCCACAGGGAGCCGAGGGGATAGTTAGGAATTAGGAAGGGAGTGGGAGGAGTCAGGAGGGGAGTGGGAGAAGGAGAGTGGGAGGGGTTGTAAAGGGGGTGGGAGGGGTTAAGAGGTGAGTGGGTGGAGTTAAATGAGAATGGGAGGTGGTAGGAGGGTTGGAGGATGAGTGAAGTGTAAGGGGAACTGAGTGGAGGGGAGTGGGACAAGGGGAGTGGAAGAAAGAGAAGTGGGAGGAGTAAGGACGGGAGTGGAAGGAAGTGGGAGGAGTTAGAAAGGGAGTAGGAGGGGGGAGGGGGAGGATTGGTTAGATTTGGTCATTGTTTGTCTTGGCTTTGCAAATGATCTTCCTTTGGCCTTGCTACAGCTGACAGCCCCACCTCCTGACACACATGCACTCAGAGGGAGGGCCTATCACAGTCTGACATCACCACAGTGACGCACCACCACTATCAGCACCCTCCCCAGTCAGTGATTAACCCTTTACATCTGGGCCCTGCAGGTCTGTTACTTCAATGAGCATTGCACACAGTCAGAATTCAGTGTCAGAATATAGCAGTGTGCTGCACCAGAGTGTCAAACTGTTTTATGAAGGACCTACAGGTCATGTAAAATACTGGGTCTTGGACAGTGATTTCCTTTAGTAGATCTTAAGCTTCTGTAATTTTACAAATTTAGACTGAACCAAGAATGAGAAGACTTTAAAAAAAATTTTCTGGTTTATAACTTCTAATAAATGAGATAGGTCTCAAATTATTCGGGCATAATAACATGCAATATACTATTACTATTTGAATGTATTTAGGGAACACCTAAAAACAAATAGAACATCTCATGATGGGAAAATAATTTATCTTATCAGTATCAGTCAAGCAGTTCCTGGAGTCAGTCCAAACTGGACTTCCCTGTTTTAGACTGCGTTCACACAGTAAGGAAACAATTGAGCTTTTAGTATTTCCTTCCTCGGTGAGTTACGGCATTTCCATTTATAGCTCTTTTCTCGCCCTCTAGTGGATTCAAAGCGTTATTACAATGTTGTGAAATATCTGCAGTGCAAAAAAACTGCCTTAATCTACGTAGGTACCAGGAAAATGTAGCAGCTGCAACTCCGCATCTAACTCCTATGAGACAAACAAACCTGTCTAACAAATCTGTATGTGCTCCATAGGAACAAAAAACCCTGATCTACCAGTTGAACTGTTAGAAAACTGTCATGCAGTGTGTTTATCACATGTTGTACTTGGAGACCATTTCCCTCTGATATATTAAATACTTTAGCAGTATTTTTGTGTCTTTGGAGCTTTGACATCGTTTTCCTTTGAAATACACATATTAATCGTCGACTGTAAAGCAGAATGCACATATATTTTTTTAAATGCCATAAAATCTAATATGACTCCAGCTACCTTTGAAATTTTATTACATCAAAGTAAAATATTTTTATTTCATATGTTGTTTACAATATTTTTTCCACCCACCCAAACAGATTTGGGGCCTCAGGCTTACAAGCATTCTAGGCTGAATGATGCCCTCATGTCATGTTGCGACGGTAACACATTTGGTCCCACATCAGCACCTGGGTTTGAGTGTGCAGACGACGCTGGGCCAATCTGGGGCACTGGAAAGACCGGGGGAACAACAATTAACATGTTTACATGTAGGGAAACGGCCCCGTCTTTAAGGGCCATTCCTGAATGGGGTTTACATGTAGGGAAACGGTCCCGTCTTTAAGGGCCATTCCTGAATGGGGTTTACATGTAGGGAAACGGTCCCGTCTTTAAGGGCCATTCCTGAATGGGGTTTACATGTAGGGAAACGGTCCCGTCTTTAAGGGCCATTCCTGAATGGGGTTTACATGTAGGGAAACGGTCCCGTCTTTAAGGGCCATTCCTGAATGGGGTTTACATGTAGGGAAACGGTCCCGTCTTTAAGTCAGACAGACGCACAGAACAACCGCTGTGTAGACGTGCTGTGCAGTCGTGCCATGCAGACATGTTTTGTGCAGACGTGTTTTGTGCAGACGTGCCGTGCAGACGTGTTGTGCAGACGTGTTTTGTGCAGACGTGTTTTGTGCAGACATGCCGTGCAGACGTGTTGTGCAGACATGTTTTGTGCAGACGTGTTTTGTGCAGACATGCCGTGCAGACGTGTTGTGCAGACGTGTTTTGTGCAGACATGCCGTGCAGACGTGCTGGGCACTTTGGGCCATTCCATAGGCTGAGCCTCTGGCCCTGTCTCCACTGGATCATGCAATTCACCCTTATTCATTTTTACTGGATTGTTCCATTATGTAAGCACCATTGTACGGTGTGCTGTACTTAATAATTGATTACTTAGTTCTGCCTTCTGTTTTCTCCCTTAATGCAACCAGGGTAGATGGAGCGAAATAGCTGTGCGTTCTGAATGCCCACCGGGACTAAACGTCCAGCTCGCTCCCCCCGAGTTCTTCAGCTCGTGGTGACCGGTGTGTGTGCAGTCCACCCTTTACACGTAGAAACTTCAGTTTCACCGATGGTCTTCTCCATGCATCGCTTCAGATTGGCTGTAATGGGTTGTGGCGAACCTAGCAGGCACTTCAGATTCGCTGTGGTGAACCTAGCAGGCATTTCAGATTGGCTGTAATGGGGTGTGGTGAACCTAGCAGGCCTGGCCTGGAAAGACACACCTCTGTAATGTAGAGTTGGTGGGCAGAGCTGAACACCTGTACACGATGCTTCTAATAGGGCAGCCGCACAGTCTGTAAGCTGTAATGCACTCCAAGCCCCTCCATCATACTGGGAAGGCTGCTGACTGTACTGGAGTCCTGTGTCCTGTGTGTAGTCATCAGTGGCCTGGTTTTAGCTGAATGCTTTAAATATACACTTAGACTGTAAATGCACTATGCAAACACTTTAATGAATACAATGTGAATTGATATATATGCAGATATATAGCGGTACACAGAATGTCCAGGCACTACACGTCCTCCTTTTTAAAAACAGGTCATTCATTAAAGAGGACACTGGGAACATGGCACAGATGTGAGGAGAACAGGAGAGCTTACCATTGGTCAATTAAATCCAGAAGGCGTACGTCTGACCGGAGGAGGTCAGCACAGGTACAGGTAGAGTACGTGGACCAGTGAACGAAGGAAAACTGATAATGTGTAACTGTACATAGAATGAAAAAGAATGAACCCCTGAAAATTAATGTGGAAAAATGGAAAGTTCTCTGAACCGGGAGAGACCCTTTCACACTCTCACATAAAGATAAATAATACAATTCTAGTGTCAAAATAAAATAAAACAACAGAGTGTTAACAGTCTCGTATGCCATATCAGAGGTTTGCTCTATAAAGATAATAGCTTACAGTTCAGTAGGTACCACACTGAACCAAATAACCAAATGTAGCCGGTGTTCCAAAACTAGTTCAGAAAGCCACGTAAAGGCAGTTAGCACCTCGATCTGTGTTTACGCTATTTCCCTTTAGTGGGATTGTCCCATTTAATGTATTGTATTATATATTGTTTTGTATTTATTTCGTTATCAACGCTTCCTTGAAAACATGGCCTCAGGATAACCAAAGGATAACCAGGCATACAACTCTTAATGCGGAATAAATAACAGAATGTTTTCTATCATAATAATAAAGAAATTCAGGAAACTCTTCTTAGCCTAAGACTCGGTTGGACTGAGATGTTCCGCTGTTTTATCCCCGCCCCCTTCCTTCCCCTGTCGGTCATGTGCGTGCGATCGCCGCAATCCACCGTAACCGGCAGGCGGCCCGTGGGAGACGGCTTTCCGTTTTGACGTCACGCGCGCTCCCTTTGGTTGCCACAGCAACATCTTTTCCCTAACCCCCGTTCTCGTCTCTCCTCTGGTACAATGGTACAGCCAGCATCTTGCAGTGCAATGGTCGCGAGACGGTGAGCGGCCAGTAAATCAGCATCGCTCTCTCGGCGCGTGCCCCTCTTTTTGTTTTTACCGTCGCTTATTTGTTTTTGCCCGTCCTCACCCGTAATTTCCAGACTCAACGTGGTCTTTCAATGTAGCCCCGACGGAATTTTTTATTTTTTTTTTTGAATAAGACAAGTCGCCGGACTAGGATCGGGGAGCTGGCACGGAATGGTAGGTCGGTTGGTGGGAGATGTTTGCTGCGGAGCCGCGTGGAAGGGTGGGGTGGTGGATATTGATTGCTGCGAAGGTTACGGAAGTCGTCTGCTCGCGCGTTATGCATTTTGAACAAAAGGAGAGTGGAAATTACAGATCAATTTCTGATTGTTAGCCCGCGTGAAAACGTTCGACAACCAGAAATGTGCCGTTATTTCCCTGGGTTTGAAACCCGTATAAGCGGGTAGAACGTGTTCATGCGATGGAGATTCAGGCTCTGCTTCTCCTGCATCAGTGAGCAGCGGTGTCCATTTAGCCTAGCCGACATTTCACAACAGTGAATCACTTAGCTTGCTTGGACCGAGAGGGCAACCGATTACAGAGAAGGCAGCAGAAACAGACGTTTCAAGTTATGCGGCTCATCTTTTTAATTAATGCAATAATATGTCTTACTTGCTCGTTTGCTGTAATTGCAAGGTACTGCCATACTGAACGTCCCCGCAGGGGCGTAATTGTTACTGTAGCCTATTATGAAATCTCGAGTAGGCTATGCTACGTTCGCCACGGTTCGAGAGACGCGGTTGGCTCGCTGCGCGTGGTTATTCGTGAACGCATCACCCGTTCGGGCAGAATCCTCGTACTGCGGTGCACCTGGCGCGTGCTTTCCCGTCTCCTTATTCCGAGAGACTGCCGTTTCTTACGTCGATGCGTATGAGCGTCGTATGGTTAAAATTATTTCAAACAAAAGTGGTACGGAAAAATATATATATATATATATATATATATATATATATATATATATATATATATATATATATATATATATATATATATATATATATATATATATATATATATATATATATATATATATATATATATATATATATAGTGTGTGTGTGTGTAGACCAATTCAGTTCCTTTGTAACAGGCATGGTACTTTTGCTACCTTGAGTTTAAAATCAAGACAGATTTGATATTAATGTTAGCCCAATAAAAAGATTGTATGTTATGGGTTTAACAAAGCTAATACCTGTTTAGGCCCGTGACGATAATATGGGATTATGCTGCGTTAATGTGTTTAATACATAGCTGACCTGTATTTTAACGCAGAATAAATATTTAAGGGTACAGATTTAAGCATTAGGTTTGCGTAATAAAAATGACTGGGTTTTCTTGACGAACAAGCGTAAGCTTAAAGATAATTAATTTTACACTTTGTCCTTAAATTTTAAACGAACGAAATATGGAACACACTGTTAAAACGGGCCAGTTCCTGCTGGGATTCTGCCTGACTTTGGCAGTGAGGTAGCCCAGTGCTTCGTCAGGCAAACACACGCCTTTACACCGAAGGATGTACACGATGTATGATGTCTGTAACGCTTCCGTCGAAGCGATTTGCGCATTTGTTTTTAATAAAACAGCTACAGCGCGGTGAAAATCAGATTCGAAGCATATGCGGTCTGCACACAGGTCAGGTCGGACTGCGCACTTAGAGCCTCCTGCGATGGTATGACGCGTCGCCTGGTCACTTCAGAGCCGAATGCACCACTCTGCCAAGGATGGGGACGTTTCATGCAGCCTTTTAAGCATGTACATACTATGTACATACTATTTTCTTCTAAGCTTGCCCATAACAGGCAGAAGGTCAATAGTCCTTAAGGTCAAAGGTCACTACCGCAGTTTAAAAGCTGGAGCGGACGATGGCTCGAATGGCTCTTTATGAATTATTAAAAAGACGGTCTCGTGAAGGCGGTGCTTCTTAATGCGCGTGGCTCTGGTTTATACGCAAACAGTCACCCTCAGCACACTGACCTCCGGCTCGAGGGATGGACTTGTTTTCTCGGGCGAACCATAATGGACTAAAGACTAGCAGTGAACGCCAGTCGGCCGTTAACGCCCCCTCCTCCACCCGCTTCTCACCTTCATCCCTCACAAGAAGGAATGCGCACAGAATATTGACTGTGTTCTTTCATTATAAAGTGGCATTCTATAAAATGAGCAGCACAGCACTCTAGTTTTTTGTCTGTTTTGTAGTTGTGTTTTTTTTATAGTAAGACATTTAATTATTCATTGCAGGAGATGTAACTCCATATCTGGCATGTGGACCAGGGCAATCTTTGAGACCGCGGACAGGGAACCAAAAACATACTGGACTAGACAATAGTGTAAAAAAAAGGTATTACAGCAGTATTGTATCTGAAAGCATTTTGATATTGTTTTAGGCTCATACACTCTCATAATTTAGTCATTCGCTTTTTATTACATCATATTTAACCCAGTTCTATGATTATGTTAGTGAGATTTATTATTGTTTGCATAATTTAGTCTTAGTGGACTGTGGTTGCCAGTTCCTTTTGCTTTGCTTGCATTGTGTTTATTTTACAGCATTTGGAAGGCGTCCTTAGAGTGACTCATATATTTCTCCTTGTGACAGTACGTGTGCTTCCTGGGAATCAAACCCATGACCTTGGTGTAACCAGAACATAACCAGAACCTTACACTGCCTGTTTTAAAACAGTATGCATGCACAGTGCTATAAGGTAGTGCTCTCATGTTCATGAGTTATACACTTTTCATTTATGCCCCTACCATAATAAACAGCAATATTTTCAAGTCATATCACCCACCCCACAGAAATCATGTTTGGTTGAGATCTTGGTCAGTCATTCTTAACCTCTTAACCTTCTTAGTCCGACATGTAACTAACTATGACTACATGCCGTTCAAGGATCTGCAAGATAACGATCTGACATCATTAAGTATATTTTAAATGAGGCCTGAAATAAAAGATGGACACTTTAATGGTTGCAGGTATAGGAACACATCATTTTAGACCTCATTCTAGAGAGATCTCACCCTAGACCACGTTCTAGAGATACCTAATTCTAGAAATGTTACATTTCAGATCTCATTCTAGAGTGTTATTTTTCTGGATCTTGTTCTATAGCTTGTTCTGGAGAGAGATTGTTCTAGCTCTCATTCTAGAGGGGAACAGAAGCCTTAAATGCTTGTTGCAAGTAACCACTGAATTTATAGAGCTCCGGAAATGCTCTAGTGTGGTGGAACTTTAATGTGAGACCAGTATTCCATCTGCCATTACCTGTCCTGGTAGGTGGGCCTGGGCTAAATTAGTTTCTTAATAGCAGTGTCAATGGAAAAGAATCTCATTTCTGTGTTATTGGCTATCTGAATACTATGTTATGTTAATTTTTTATATGCAGTTTAGTCATTTCCCATCACTTAGCAAGAGCTACTGACAAGTTAGGCTAGTCCCACTGACCGTCCATAATAGAGCATTGGATGGTTGATGTAAGAAGCTTCTCAGTGAGAAACGGCTGGTGTCTCCAGAATACTGAACGTGAGAAAACACGGAGCTTCTCTTGTGCAGATCTCCGGTCTGGGGGTCTGTGTTGTTTTATTCAGGGATTATGCGCAGATGTGATGCACGGAAATCCATATCCATCATTTCCCATTGTCTCTGTTCCAGGAAAGCCATTTGCCAGGAAACTGTGTTTTCTTATAGGAAACAGTCAGACAAACAAATAAAATGGATCTATGTGGACATGGTCCACGCAGGAGGAGCAGTGGGCAGAAGGGGAATCTGCCCGCTGAGCTTTTTCACGCCATATGGTTGATGCTTTTTCCTGGGAGCTAGTGGGACGTTGAGCAGGTGGTGGTTGGCACTGGTGTCCGGAATTGTGACCACCACTCTGAATGTGTTTGGGATTTGTAGGGACTGGTGTCCGGAATTGTGACCACCACTCTGAATGTGTTTGGGATTTGTAGGGACTGGTGTCCGGAATTGTGGCCAATACTTTGAATTTGTTTGCCGTATTTTAAACTCAGGTTGTTGTGCACAAACCATAAAAAATGCTGTTTGTGAAGAGAAGGTTTTTTTTAGCTTGGTAATATGTGCTCATTGCCATGCAGGATCTCTTCAGATTATTATGGGATGGAAAGTGCAGGCAGGTTTCCACGGCTACCACAACTCCCAATACTTTCCTGAAAATTACCTGATCCCAGATCAGGTTGGGTGGTTAGCGAGGTCACCCAGAAACTTCAGGGTGAGATTCACAGGTCTCATGCCAGCACAGGTCTCAGGCCTGTTCCTGTTATTAAACACCCGATTATGGAGCTCCTACTTCGACAGGTCAGAACTAACTACCTCCATGTTCAGCCAGTCATGTGTCACTCTGTTTTCTTGCTTTCTGTGGGTTGACTTGATTAACTTTGTAGCAGTTTTGCCATCAGCAAGGTTGTTTATTGTGGTAGGAGACTCAAGGGTGAATCTATTAATATAGGAACAGATCAGTTTTTCAGTAATAAAGCATTAAACAGTGGTAACGCTTCTCTTGGTTTGATTTTTTTCTAGAGGTTTTCTAGACAGGGGATCAGTTTTTGAATCTCGTACTGGGGGATGTTCACATGTATGATGGATGATGTCATTTGTTGGTCATTAAAGCAATGTGGAATGACAAGGTGCTCATTATAAGACTAATTATATAGGAAGAGTGGAGTGGCCTGGGGCTGGACTGCCCACACACACACACACACACACACACACACACACACACACACACACACATACATGCATGTACATACACACGGACACATGCAAGCACACACACATACACACACGCACACACAGGCATGCATGCGCGCACACACACAGACACACACCGTAAGCACACACACACACACACACACACACACACACACACACACACACACTACTCACACACTGAGTGCACACCCTGCCATCATGATCATTCGTCTGGTAGAACTGAAGGTTCTTCCTGTGCGATAATCCATGCACTGTATCCATGGCGATATGTTCCTGTGGAGTTGTATCCTCTTCCTGTTCTTGTGTTGGTCATTCATTGACCTGTCGAATGTAGAAAACCAAAGATGGTTATAAAACAAGAAGGCGTTTGGGAATGATGTCTGCTCCTGTCTGCGCTGGTGCTCTCTACTGAAACTAGCCATCCTCCAGACAGAGATCTGAGTGCAAAAGTGCCTGATGAGACGGCTGATGGGAACCCAGTAGAGATGTGCTGAACATTTTGGGGAGAACCACTTTCTCCCCCTCTCTCTCTCCCCCCCTCTCTCTCTCTCTCCTCTCTTTCTCTTTCTCTCTCACTTTCTCCCCCTCTCCCTCTCTTTGTCCCTCTCTCTCGCTCTTTCTAGCTCTCTCACTCTCTGCCTCTCTCTCTATCTCTCTCTCGTTCTCTCTCTCTTTGTCTTTCTTTTTATCCCATCTAATATAGCACTCTGAGACCACATGTGACATGTTTGTGGGTTTATAATAGTTAGAATGTCAACTAGGATTTAAAGACAGAGTCCTGTAGTTTAAAAGCTACTATTCCAAATGATCTAATATTGCCTAAGAACCTAATATCGATGTGTAAATCAATCTGTTCGAGTGCTTGGCAGCAGTGCTGCTCTGAATAACCTTTCTGGGGCAATATTTCACTGATGCCTCTTTATTGGTTAGTCATCAGTTGCCCCTGGATACATCAAGAGATACTTGTGCTTGGGTTTGTCATGGGTCTTTCATAACTATACAAACACATTCCCACTACACGTTTGGGGGGTAATCATTTACAAGATTGGAATGTGTGTGTGTGTGTGTGTGTGTGTGTGGACCAACACAACCACAAACATTCTGTTGTTGCCTGGCAGTTTATAAAAAACAACACTGTACCAATGAAATGAACCTATGTTAAAGTAGCAAGACATTTAATAAGTAATCTAATTTATAATTTTTCAGAATTTTTATTATAAATTGAATACATTTTACAAATGGTGGACTAGTTAGGCACAGTTTTGTAATATTGGTTTATAGAAATAGTAGATCGGTAGTGGTAGTGACTCTAGAGCACTATGTCTGCACCAGTCATTAGGGACCAACACTTATCTAAATGGGTTTAAAAGGAACGGATGGACAGTTTATCTGTGTGTGTGTTTGTGTGTCTGTGCACTCAGGGAGGAGACTTCCTGAAGGACAGGGGTGGTGTTTGTGTCCACCCATGGCTCACCTGGTGGTGCAGTCCAAACACGACTCCAGCAGCATGGCATTGTGGGTGCAGTTCTCACTTCCCCCACGGTCTGTGATATGTGCTGATAGATAGAAAGGGATGTACTCTGTTCTGCATATGAGCATCTGCCAAGCAGAGGAAATGTAAAAGCTTTAAGTCCTGGTTGAATCAGAGGTTGGTTAGCATTGGGTAGTAGCCTGTTTATAATCTGAGGTTGGTTAGCATTGGGTAGTAGCCTGTTTATAATCTGAGGTTGGTTAGCATTGGGTAGTAGCCTGTTTATAATCTGAGGTTGGTTTGCATTGGGTCATAGGTTGTTTATTATCTGAGGTTGGTTAGCATTGGGCTGTTGAATGACATGACAAAGCCTCATTCAAGAGGTCATGGAAAATGTTGATCTTATAATTCAATTGGGAATTATAAAGGTCAAAGTCAAAGTCAAATGTATTTATATAGCGCTTTTTACAACACATGTTGTCACAAAGCAGCTTTACAATCGTATGGGTCCAGATCCCTAATGAGCAAGCCAGAGGCGACAGTGGCAAGGAAAAACTCCCTAAGATGGCAGGAATTTAGGAAGAAACCTTGGGAGGACCAAGACTCAAAAGGGAACCCATCCTCATTTGGGCAGCCCAAAGGTGCTGCAGACAACAAGGCTTTGGGTCAGGATCTGCTCTGGAGTTTGGATGTCTAGTCTGTTGGCAACTGAACTGGTGTCCAGTGTCCCCAGTGAGAGGTGGAGACAGGTGGTCTGGGCTGTCCAAGAAACTGCCCCGTAAAAGGCTTTTAAAACATTTACCCCAGGTAGTAATGAGAGATGGAGAGAGAGTGAGAGAAGGGGGAGAGGGATGGGAGGGATGGAGTGAGAGAGTGAGGCAGAAAGGGAGAGAGAGAGGGAGATACGGAGAGGGAGGGAGAGAGAGAGTCAGAATAGCTTGAACAGCTTGAAGGCTTGAGGGCTTGTGGAGTGACTGGTTCTACTGACTAAGGAGGATGAAGGGAGAGGGGGAGAGAGGGAGGGAGGGAGAGATAGACAGGCAGTTAGAGAGGGAGGGGGACAGAGAGACGGGGACGGAGAGGGAGGGAGGAAGGGAGGAAGGGACGGGATGAATGAACAAGCTTGTGCAGTGCATTTTACTGAGAACTGCAGAATCAGCACATTACTTGTGTGTGTGTGTGTGTTTGTGTGTGTGTATTTCTTTTGTGAGAATAAAATATAAACTTACATATTTATACACATTTTCTTCTGCTCCGCAAAGTTTCTAAAGACAGTTTTTACTTTCTATTAACTTAAGTGGTATGTAGCTGCAGTACCAATGGAATGGGACAACAGCCAGTGGGGAATAAAGACCAGGGAGTGTTCTACAGAGGAAGGAGGTGGAGCTTAAACTGGCAACCTTCTTTATTATTAGCCACATTAACCAATCAGCTATCACAGGGCCTTTAGGAGCTCCCTCCCTGCTTTGATGGGATGGTGTAATGCCCAGCGTGAAGCCCAGCTGAGGGGCAGGGGCGTAGCCCAGTCTGAAAGGAGGATGTGGGAGGGACACATGGAGGTGTGACGTGCGAAGGAGCGCCCCCTGAAGGAGACACAGGTGGATACGTGCTCTGGCTGCTGTGTCAGGGAGCTGGCTCTTTGGTCTGGTGTCAGAGGTCATGTTTAAGACTGGGCGTAGTCGCTGTCCTCAGCGTTCGTCACACACCTGTTCAGCAGTTAGTTTACCTGTGTCACCTGAATAATTAAGTAGTGTATCTGAATAATTTAATTTTCGACTAACCCTGAAAAACAGTGCCAGGAAAGATTTTAATTGTTTTACGCAATACTGAGATGAATTGTGTGAGTCTGTGAGGCTCTTCTCTCTTTCTATCTCTCTCTCTCTTTTTATCTCAGTTCAGTTCAATTCAAAACAAAGTAGCTTTATTGGCATTTATGTATGAGATACAATTTTGCCAAAGCAATAGTTCAAAGTAATAAAATTATAGTTCAAGTATTATATCTTCCTCTGTTACTCTCTCTCTCTTCCTTCTTCCCTCTCTCTCATGCTCTCTCTCTCATGCTCTCTCTGCCTCTCTCTCTGTCTCTGTCTCTCTCTCTCTCTCTCTCTCTCTCTCTCTCTCTGCTTCTCACTGCTTGCTATTCTTGGAGCATTTCCAGGTCTGTTCTGAATAGCAGGTAGACAGTACAGTTTTATTGCAGCAGTCTGTTGTCAGTGATGAGGACCCATATTAACACACACACACACACACACACACTAAACTACTCTGCATGTCTGTACTGAGGGGTAGCGGCGATTTGCTGTGGTGTGGTGTGACCTACTCTGAATTTCCTACTAAATCAAACCCAATAGAACTAGGTCTTCAGTTGGATTAGTATTACTGTGTGTGTAATACAGAGCTCTACATTTTTACACACTGCACAGACACACACACACATAAACACACACACACAGGTGTTATTTTTTCTCCTGAGGACAGATTGGTCGGCACATCTTCAACAAAGTAAAGTAGAACACAGACCCCACCAGCAGGAGGAGTGAAACAGAGAGAGAGAACGGGGGATAAAGAGAGGTAAGATAGAGGTAGAGAGGGAGGGAGAGAGAGGGGGGGAAGGGAAAAGAGGGAGGGGAGAGAGATAGGAGTGGTGAGGAGGGAATGATTGCAGAGGTAAGAGGAGAGGAGGATAAAATGAAGATTTATAGTCTCTGCAGCACCACGGACAGCGACAGGAATGGGAGCGAGACAGAGCAGGAAGTGAGTAGAGGTGTGCAGTCACTGGTATAATGTGATAGATATGCACAGGCTTTAAACTGAGCAGAAAATAGCGAAAATAACAGCGCGCACACACACAGCAGTGAAATGTACATGGTAAACTCCCTCATGTTATCATGCACTTGCACACACTGTGTGTGTGTGTTTACATTTACATTTACATTTACGGCATTTAGCAGACGCCCTTATCCAGAGCGACTTACAAAAAGTGCTTCATTGTTTTACTCAGAACAAAATCTCTAGCTAGTTAGTTTAGGCTAAAATCAGGAAGAAATGTAAATGTAAATTAAATGTAAAACATGGTGAGGATGAAAGATAGTGGATAGAGCTGCTCCTCTCCTGCCCAGAACGGCAGCGTGGTGCTGCAGAGGCACAGAAGGGTTATTCTAACCCGCTTGGGCCGAGCGGGATACACAGGGCGGTTCACAGGACTCGGATGAGAGCAGGACAAAGAGCAACACAGTGGATAACATCACCTCTGTGTGCAAAGGTGCAGAACACATGGACGAAACATGGACAAAGTGTGGCATTCCCAGCAGTGGCAGTACGACAGCAGGCAGTGCTGTCACATATTGGCATTGTTATATAAGCCACACCCACTGCTTCCTGGGACTTAGATGATGCAATTTTCAGCCTTACTTGATGCGAAGCACTCTAGGGTAGGCGGGTCGGCACAAAGATGTGGGCGGGGTCCATGTAAATGAGGTGCTGTCAGGCAGGGTGTGTGTGTATGCGCTGTGTTTCAAGCCAGTACAAAATGCCGCACTATGACGTCCAAGAACCATGTCTGTTTTCAGCCAAGCTTTGAGAAGCCGTCTTCTGGAAATGTGGTACATCATAGAATCCTGTCATTGACAAACAATCATCCAATAATTATGACACTTAGATGCCAGTAAACAGATACGATCACTGACAGTTCTAGAACATATAGGGCTCTTTATGATTACTGACAGTTGTAGAACATCTAGGGCTCTTTATGATTACTGACAGTTGTAGAACATCTAGGGCTCTTTATGATTACTGACAGTTGTAGAACATATAGGGCTCTTTATGATTACTGACAGTTGTAGAACATCTTGGCCTGTGATTATTGATGGTTCTAGAACATCTAGGTAATTTTCTGATTACGGAGTGTTCTAGAACATCTATGGGTCTTTATGATTACTGTCAGTTCTAGAACATCTAGGCCTCTTTATCTTGCCTCTCTTTATGATGTCTATTTTGCCCTTCCGCTCACAATACTCAAGCCTGGTGTTCCATAGTCTTTCCAGAGCTAAGCAATAATGAACAAACACAACTAAACTAAGACGGTTGTGCTATTTCCTAACCACAATTCCTGGTGGTCTGCCCATACCTGATATCCAAACAGAGTAGCGGAACACACCACAGCAGATCCGTGGTAGGGGTGCATCTCCTGCAAAAGCAACCCTGTCTCATCTTTGGTTCTACCTGGACTGCTTAATTTACCAGTTTGGTCATTTGGTTTAACATAGTTGTAAGAAAGGCAATAGATGAATAATGTTCTAAAATATTAAATATGATGTATATAAATATTATAAATATATAAATATTCATCTTGTAAAGCCTTTAGTCTGGCATCAAATATGACAAACACACCTTACTTCCTTCTCATGGTTTGTCTACCCCATTATTTTAGATGAGTTTGCAGCAGTAATCACACAATACAGTGTCCTCAACCTGAGAGATAGTGAACAAAAGATAGAGGAGTAAGTCTGTAGGCTTGGAAACTGCTTCTTAAGAGGAGCATAGAGGGATGTGGTGGATTCTCCTGATTGGCCCTTCACCCTCTTCCAAAAGAGAGCTGTGCTGCGATTGGTGGAGCCGTGAGAGACGGAAGCCATGTTGCTCGCACAGCGGAGTGGGGGTTGGAGGTTGACGGAGAGTGTGTGGGAGGTCGGGACTGACATTTACTTTTGTGTGGGGAAGGTGCACTGTGTTTGTGGAGGATCAGGGAGCCTTCAGTCGCCTGCTGTAATTCTCCTCTGGGTGTGGGGGCGGGAGAGAGTGATTGATGGGATAATACAGCACTCTTTTGAATTCACTTTATGAATGTTAATAGAGGGAGGAGTGGACTTCCTGTCAAGTACTGTGTACAGATCACTCTGGAAAAGGTCAAGCTACATTCCTTAAAAACGTTGTGTAATAGACAAGACAGGCAGGAAAAGTGCCGTGTTGCTTAACTGTTGCGGGTCCATAACAGGTGCTGAGTTCAGTGGCTCTGGTTCTGATGGCTCTGTGGTTCTGAGGGTCACTCTCACTGAGTGGGTGTTGCTAAGAGACTTGTAGAGTTGTTCTGTGTGGTGAATGGTGGGTGTAATTTCGAGCTGTTGCTAGGTGGAGGCCTTTTAATGAGCCATCCTCTCCTTCTCATCTCCTCTCCTCTCCTCCATCTTTTTCATTCAGAGGAGTGCCGAGGTGGGCAGTGTGTTCTCTCACTGTCTCTCCCTCTCTCCTTCTCTCTTTCCCTCACCCTCTTCCTCTTTCTCCCCCCCTCTCCCTTTCTCCCTCCCTCTCTCTCTCTCCCCCTCCCCTCTCTCTCTTCCATTGCGGTGGCTATCAGGATTAATAGGGCTCTTCATTATGTATGTACGTGGTCAATTCAATAACATTAAAAGCTTCTTTAGTTCTTTGGTTCATTCAGTTGGTGCTATTGAATGTTTTCTATATGTGTTCCTTCTCTAAATAATGTCATTTGTATCGCAGACATGTTTTCGATTAGTTTTCTACAGGACTATTTTAACCCATGGAACTTCGATTTAGACCAACTCCAGACAGGAGTGATGCAGGTTCCTAATGAGATGCCTTGGCATTCATCTGTGTTTTGGTGATCTCAAATCTGTTAGTCTGCTGAGGACAATGTTAAATTTGTGTGATGTTGGCCTCAAACATCTCTGTGTACATCCCATTCCTCTGCGTCCTCCAATCGTCTTTGATTTTTATTGGGTAATTTATTTTTATGTGCTGATTAGATTAAGATCTTAACAAAGGCACCATGAACAGTCGTGGCCTGGCTGATAATGATGATGATGATATGCGTGGCCAGTCTGATAACCGCAGCTCAGAATCCTTCTCTTAATCCATCCTCATGAAGGATTGGAGCAGATTACAATGAGAGGGAAGGTTTATCTGGATTACAATGGGAGGGAGGATTGGAGCTGGATTATAATGGGAGGGAGGGTTGAACCGGATTATAATGGGAGGGAGAGTTGGTGGTGGATTATAATGGGAGGGAGTGTTGGAGCTGTATTATAATGGGATGGAGGGTTGGAGGTGGATTATAATGGGATGGAGGGTTGGAGGTGGATTATAATGAGAAGGAGTGTTGGAGCTGGATTATAATGAGGCTGGATTATAATGGGATCTAGGGTTGGAGATGGATTATGTTAGATACTTGATGTTTATGTGAGTTCTGAAGGACAGGAGACGTGACCAGTAAATCTTTTCTTGTGTCTCTGTCAAGTCCTTTTCTCTCTCTCTCTTTCTCTCATCTTTCTTTGTCCCTCTGTCTCTCTCCAGCTCTTCATCTTTCTCTTCTCTCTCTCGCTGACTCTTCCACACTTCTCTTTCTTTCTGCGCTGTACACTTATTCTGTTCCTGCGTCTCGCTGCGTGGCAACGCCATTTCTGTACTGTGCTGATGTTTTTCTCAGGTAGCTGCGTTCAGTCATGTGAGCTGTCCAGATCCAAACCGACACGTTGACTGATGGAAGGCCTTGTTTGTGATTTTTTCAAAGCCGTCTCTACACCGTCATCCTTGACATTATTGATTTACTGCTGTTATCACTGGTAGTTCTTGGCTCCAGTCTTTAACGGTGTTGGCTTAAAAGCTGTTGCTTTTAACATAAAGCATGAATCAAGTTATTTCATATTGTTTTACTAGTTAGGTGACTCTATGAAGTTGTTTGATTGGTTAGATGAATGTACTTGTATGGTTCATTGAAACAATGACTCAGTGGATCCCTTTGATGCATCTACCAGTGTGAGGCCTTGGCCGTGGCGGTGCCAGGGATGTCCCCAGTAACATCCCCGCCAACTACTACGGTTCCACCTGGCTGATTTTATCAGGTGATTTCTACGCTTTTCACGTGTTGAGGGTGTGTTACGACAGAGACAACACACATTCTGGGAATATGGAGTCCCCAGGGCTGTGATCTCCAGACTGGGAATAGCTTAACTGACCCAGATTCTGACCCATTTTCTGACCCAGTGAATGAAGACCAGTGACAGACAGTGAGTAGGAATAGACGGAATGAATATGGTTGACGGTGGTGTTTCAAGCCCAGTCTAATTCGCCTCATCCAGTCAACCGTGGCATTCAGTAGCATCTCAGCATTAGAGCCATCTGCAGAGTGGTAGATTTATAGGACCACATTTCCTTACTTCCATAGCCTTAATTAAAGTACTGTAATTAGATTTGAAGGAGCGATATGTCATTTTTACCACCCTAAAGTAGCAAATCATATTTACAAAAGTGATTATTATTTTTTACATTTTTTTTCTACGAAGTATAGCTCACAGGAGATGAACAATCACTTTGTTTTGTAGTCCCCAAATGAACCAGTTCACACTCTCACATTGCCGTGTTTAAGATGGATTCAGAATCTACTAGGTGTCAGTATAATGGCTGTTTCATAATGTGAAGAAAAGTCATTGGGAAAATGATTTATTGCTCCTTAAAAGCAGCATGATGGCATGTTAGTGTGCAAGACATTATGGCAAAATGACTGAATGGAGCTGAACTGTGGATCATCACTCCTGCTGAGAAGCTCAGAGCAGGGCCCAGGTGCTGATGGAGCAGCCTGATTGGCTTCGCTGTGTGTTTCTGGCCCTTCAGCTGCATTTCTTTAAGTCCTGTGTTGAGTCAGGGCTGCTGAGTACACCCTGCCTCCTGCCTCTGACTCGGAGTCAGCCTTTAGCACTGCGGATAAAGCTTTTCAGAAGATGCATCTAATTCCCACTGCTTACCGACTCAACACTCTCCAGCAAACACAAACATTCCAGTGTGGACAGTTGGCTTCAGAAACAGACCAAATGAACAGGTGTGAACGGGGGAGGATATTAGAAAGACTTTCCACCAATCACAAAACAATCTGCTGGAGCATGCGGGACCAGTATGTTCTGGTTCACATTCTCTCCATATTAGGCTTCCCCTTTGTGCTGGTCTTGCGCGTACACACCTGATCAGTTCCACGCGCAAGTGTCTGCTGTCTCACTCTGTATTCAGTGATTTATCTAACGCCTTTTGGACTGAGTGCTTTGATTGTGACATTATGGAAATATCACCAGTGTTGGTTTAACATTTGTGTCACAACAAGTCTATGGTATTCTGGCTTAATTGCCTGTTCTAAAGGCATGGAAAATAATGATGTCCGCCTTGGTGGTACTGACATCTAGAATACTGGTATTGCACTGGTTTTGCATGTAAATCACAATCATCTGTTATAGTTACCATGCAAGAATATGGTAGTAATAATAATAATAATAATAACAATAATTATAGTCCATGCCTAGTAGCTCCTGTGGGCATCCTATTCAGATATCCTTGCTCTTCAGTGAGAATATGAAGTCCTCGTATTGTTGGCGCGAGTTGGAGTGTGTTTTGAGTAACGGTTCAATCAAATGAGACCCAGGTAAAAACAGCTTTTGAGAATAATCAGTTTACAGTAACAAGCTGCAGTTGAAATGCCAGGCAGTGTGAGTACGTGGGCACGGCTGTGGTGCTTTGTCTGGTGACATTTCGCCGAAGCTGGGCCATGTGAAGAATGAACAGTCGCCATCTATAACAATACAGTTCAACCTACGCGATGTTGGCATGAAGACGTGGCGTCCAGCTGTCTCTGCTGCTAACCCACCCCCCCACACACCCCCCCACCCACAACTGCACCTGATCCATGCCCGGTGTCACAATGGAAGCAGACCTCGGCTCCCACCACCAGACGCAGATCAGTTCCTCTTGAGGACTGGTAATATTTAATGATCTGCTGATCCTCATCAGTAAACCAGACACCAATGCTGACACACACACACACACACACACACACACACCTGCACACACAGACAGTGAGGCAGATGGTAGACACAAAACAGCAACCCCTCAGGAGGTCTCCACAGCCTTCACTACATGCCTCCTACCGTTCAGATCAAGCTCTCCACTTTGGCTTAGATGACCTTCTTCCTTTGTGAAGGTTTCTACGGAAAACAAAGATACTATCTCAATATACAAGTCCATGTTGTTGTTGGTTTTTTGGTTTTGTGTTCAGAAGAGTGATGTGATGTGAAGCTCTGAATTTGGCTGGTGAGGTCTTGCACAGGATAGGTGCGATTCCCAGACCTAATTATCATTTCCCATTTGCCTCTCGTTTCATGCCACATTTTCACACCTCTTTTCTGCACACCCAATTTGCATATTCGTGCAATTATCCGCATATCTCAGCAGAGACTGATCTAAACCTGGAAATGAATTGATTCATTAGCATTAGCATAAGGGAGATCAGACCTTGTGGGTGAGGAGCCTGTGTATATGTGTGCATGTGTGTGTGTGTATAGGTGTGTGTGTATCTATGTCTGCGTGTGTGCACATGTGTGGGCGTGTATTTCTGTATATTGTTTTGTGTATCTATGTCTGTGTGTGTTTGTGTATATGTTTGTGTGTTTGTATTTCTGTATTAATGTGTGTATCTGTATGTTTGTGTGTGTGTGTGTGTGTGTGTGTGTGTGTGGTTGGAGGTTGGAGTGAAGGTTGGGACTGAAGGTTGGATGGATAATGTTTCTCTGAGATGATCTGGGATTGATTCCCCATGTCTGTTAAACATGAAACAAAATAAAAGAGGAATGTCACCAAGCTCAGATCAGCACTGGGAGAAGCACATGGCAGGACACACATTCTCTTCCTTATGGACCAGGGAGATGTGAATAAAACATCCATCCAAGGGGCTTTTGG
>JAGXOD010000008.1:4597500-4772500 GCA_020368025.1 Brachyhypopomus occidentalis
ACGGATTCTAGCTGATGCGCGGATTCTAGCCACGCCCGAGCGCAACAGCGCATTTATCCCAATGAATTTGATTTCTGGCGCGAGTAATTGAGAGCCTGTGTGAGCGCGAAATGAATGTGTTGTCGTTATCATTTTATATACCCGTGCAGTCGTTGCAGCCACCATCACGGAGTATAACGCCTGTGAAATATTTCAGAATTCGTGACACTCGCGTTTATCTCCTTCCCCTCGGGGCACTGGAGAATTTGAAAGCGGTCGGTACAGCGTTTCTTCATCTCCGCCTTTTAGACGGGAGCGCGGGGGGAGGGGAGCTGTTAGACGTGTGAATATGTGGAAAAATTAACTCATTGTTCAATGTCATATTTCATTCATTCAAAAAGCAGATTTGGTTTTCAATTTGTGTCTTTTCCCCTTATGCTCGAGGCAAATCACTCTAAAGTGCTGGCCTGTGCAATACAGTAATGCAATCGTCTCTTCTTTTGCTTTTTGAAATATCGACTTAACTAACTGATTTAGTTCAGAAATTGATTTAGAAATTTTGGCATGGTAATGCAGCACCAATCTGGTTTCAAACCTTACTGTCTACCTGGGATATTAATGTCTGAAGAGGCAAGATGTTTTTTTAATGCTTTATGCTAATGATCCTTAATTACCCATGCGCGGAATGTGTTTGTGTTTTTCCCGCGCTAAAGGGCGTTTGATCCTCGTTGGGTAACTCAAACGCTTCCTCGAGCTCAGCAGCTCGTGCAGGAATAACAGAACGCAGTTTGTGTGTAACTCCCGCCGCTGCTCACAGCCTCCTAACCAGCGTTTCCTCCCGTTTCCTGTGTTTCAGGTATTGATGAACAGACATTTCTTGTACAATTGCAGTGCACCAATCCTGGATGTGAAGATTGCTTTTTGTCAGGTGTGTGTTCCATACAGGTAAATTAAAAGGTAGAGTATTCATTCACTTCCATTCTCCCCTTCATTCGTTATTAATGTGTCGATGTCTGAAAATACCTGTTCCACAAGGTACAAGTACCTCCGGGCCCATATGTAACTGTGTAACTAATTATGTTAAAGTTTATGTATAAATTTTACATGTTAAAATGTACTTAAATAATTTGAGTTTATGCAAAAAATATCAATTAGGCTGAGTGGAATGGTCACCTGTGAATTTTAGTTGTCATTTCCAAAATGGCTGCCATATTTACACCTGTAAGTGTGTTGCTGCCAGTGCATTAAGAACATTGCTGTGGACTGCTGCACTTCTCAACCTTGTCCTTGTGGAGATCTTTAAATCTGCCTAATGTGTGTGAGTGAGTTACAGAGCAGGTCCATGAAGCGCGCTGCGTCAAAAGCAAAAAAAAAACAAAAAAAAAACAAAACAAACAAAAAAAAAGATGGTGGTTGTCAACTTGTTTCATTATGTTGGAGCAGGAAGTCAAACGTTTGCATGGCTGACCTTCTGGAGGGTGAGCAGCGTGGGGGATCAGTCGCACGAGGCTGACAAGGCTACAGTCTGACAGACATCCTGGATGATCTTTCATTTCCTCTTCTCATAACTCAGACCGTCATCTTGACTGATGGCCAGTCTAATAGGTCAGCGCATCATTGGGTGGTAGCGTTTCAAAGCCCCGTGCAGGACCGTGCTGGGAACGGTCGGATCTGTAGAAGTACATACAGCTCTCGGTTAACACGCCTTTGGTCCTTCAGTAAGACACGGCAATTACTGCAAATCTGTGTTAATCAGTATCAAGTTATTGCAGTCAATTTAATGGTCCATATTAGTGAAGGATGAGTCCCATGATGGAGATTTAGCACCTCCCCCTTCCCATCCTCCCTTTCTTTCTGTTTCTGTCTTGTTCTCTCCCTCAGCAGTTTTGTGCATACACAACTGGAGAATCGTATGGAGATATAATCACTTGTGTGTGTGTGTGTGTGTGTGTGTGAGATTACAGTGCGCACCGTTTTGAGCAGTGGGTTACCTGGCCATGTCTCGATCCAGAACCTGCATGTGCCCAGAATGTGCCCAGCCCTACAGGCTGAGTTTTCAGAAAGCGCCTGAACTCAGCCTGTAGGGGGCGCAAGCGTCTTCCTGCTTGAATGGATGCATTGGGCCTAAGCACTAATGTCCTGGCCTAAACAAAGTTGTGCTGGAATGCAGTGCAGCAGTGTCGTGATTTGCACACCCAAACACCATACAGATGCTTGCAGGAATGTCAAAACATCTCAAGAAAAGGACAATGCATGCAAAGTCTGTAATAGACATATGCTGATAAGGTTTTAGCCCGTGCTCTTCTGCTGAGGATGTGTTTGTGTAGGTCGTGTTCTGCTCCAGAGCTTACGCTGAAATAAAAGGGGTTGCTAGGAAGAAAATGCCTCCACAGTTTATCATATTTAGAGCTTTGAAATCCACCCAGATAAGACACTTTGCCATTAAATGATTGTTTATCCCTGAACCCATGTTGAAGTGTTAGATCTGCTAAATTTAGGCCATCCTTTAAAGATGACACTTTATGCAGTGCAGCTCATAAATAATGGCCCCAGCTCTAGAGCCCAAGCATGCTAACCATGTCACGCTAAAACATTCTAACCATGTCACGCTAACATGCTAACCATGTTACGCTAACATGCTGCTCAGCTGTCTCCTTTGTTTTAGATTTGAGACATGGTCAGAGCAGGAGTGAATGATTCGGACTAAACAAGTGACTGTAATTCAACTCACTTCCATGAATCTTATTATAATGTAATGGCAACCATTATGATAAAGCTCATTCTCTCTATCTCCCCCCCCCCCCCACCCCACCTTCCAAACCTTAGCGTGTCAGAGTATTCTCCAAATAATAATTATTGATGGTGGAAAGGTTTAACGAGGGGTTAATTAAGCTTCGATTCCATTAAAAATTTCACAAGTGTATATATGAAGTAAATTGCAATTTTCATTAGCCCTTTCTCTCCCCCTCTCTTCATTTCTCTCTTCTGTCTCCTAATCCACAGACACTGCAGATTCATTCTCTCAGACATGTTGATGTTACATGTTGATATTGCATCAACTTTGGAGTGCAGTGCTGAGTAAACATGTTGAAACTGAATCTTTTAAACATCAGTGTCACATTAAAGGAATTTTATACAGAACAGCTGGTTCCGTTCTTCAGATCCAACAGGTCGTGTGGTCCTCACACAGGAACAGCGACTCCCAGCAGCCTTTGCTCACTGTCTAGAGCTGCGTGCAGCTCCAGTCTGCACATCTGTGCTGTGTGTTTTCTGTCCTCTCTTCCTGTTTGTCTTTCCCAGTCCTCAGTCTGAGTCTGTCTATCACCCGTGTTTATTGTGAGCTCATGGATATTTAGTGTACGGTATGTGAAGAGCTACTTTCTCTGCTTTACATGTCTTTACTGTCAAAGCTGAAATGATTATTTATGAAGAGCTTTCCAAAAGAAAAAAAGGCTGAACAAAGACCAGCTCTTTTATCACAAGGCTCTAAGGAGTCTGTTGATTGTCTTGCAGAAACCAGCGTGTCTCGTGACGACCATTAGCGGTTCATTGGCCACTTCTCTCGTTGCAGGGGTTTGGGAAGCAAGTTGATGTGTCTTACATCGCCAAGCATTACATCATGAGCAAAAGCAAAGTGGACAACCAGTTCTACAGTGTGGAAGTGGGAGACTCCACCTTCACAGTCCTCAAGCGCTACCAGAACCTCAAACCCATTGGTTCTGGAGCTCAGGGAATAGTGTGGTAAGTACGCCGATGCCTCCTTCCCTCTGGTCCACTCCCTCTGGTCCACTCCCTCTGATTTCCTAAAGCCACTCCCCCTGCCGTGGGTGGGTGATGAGGTCGCTGGGTCTGAAATGCTTCTGTTTGTGTTCTGTTCTTGTTGATGGCGTTAAAGGGGCCCGGTAGACGTGAGGTGCTGCTGTGTTAAAAACAGAAGCTTGTGTGTTTGGAAAAGACTTGCGCAAACGTTTGCCTCTAGAGATGGGCAGTGGGACCTGGGGAGCTGTGAGACAGATAACAGTATTTATAGTTGTTGTGAGATCTGGTCTGGGCCCATCCAATTTGTCCTTGGTATCTGTAACAAATAGCACCTGGTAACTATGGAAACTAAGCAAAGCCTTTGAAAACTGAGACTGATGTGTGTCAGGAGTAAAGAGAAACGGAGCCCTGAGCCTTGGGATACCAAGATGGAGGAAAGAATCTCAGTTCACGCATAATAATCTAGCCTTCACACGCATCGTAATCCGGCCTTCACACGCATCGTAATCCGGCCTTCACACACCTCACAATACAGCAATAACTCTGCAGTGTCTCATCCAGCCAAGTCCAGTGCGGTAAGGTAAAGTCCGGTCCAGTCCTTACAAATCTGTTCCATATCTTACAAACCTGCCTGTGGCACTTTGAGCTATAAATGCCAGGCAGGCCTGCCAGACGCTTCTCTTTTCTTGCCTTTCAAGATGTCACCCGACTCTTCCTCTCACAGAGTCAAGGAGATAATCTCGCCGCCTCTTCCTTTTGAAGACGTCCGGCATGTCAAGATCTGAGCCATCGTCGGACGGCGTCTCCTCCCCGCCTTGTTGCACACGCACCCCCCCACCCTCCACGTCTCCAGGCAGAGAGCTAGAACAGGCAGGCATGCAGGCCGGACTGCTAATGGAGGCTGTACTGGGAGAGGGGTCAGTCTGGTTGGCTGGCAACAGTAACCCAGTGTGACGGACAGACAGCCTTGATCCAATTTACCTTCCATTTGAGCCTCCTTTCAAACAGTCACATGGCAGAAGGTTGTCAACTGTGTCATCCAACCATAGCCATACGATCCTTCAGAGAGAGGGACAGATAGGGAGGGAGAGAGAGAAGGAGGGCGAGGAAGAGGAAAGAGATGTGGAGGTAGAGGGGGCGGGACAGAGACGGAGGGGGGAGGAGAGAGAGAGTGTTTACGTTGTGCTGATACATCATGTGCTAACACAGGTCGTGCTGAGGCAGCAGCCGAGTGGGGTTTAGGGGAAAGGGCCTGTTCATGGAGTCCTCGTCATGGAGGGGCGAGTTCGATCATATTCGCTACGCAGCTGTGCTAGTTGCTGCGAAGACATTTGCTGGGCTGTAGAAGTGTGGAAAGCCACTGAACGTCCGGATTATGCACACGCACACACACTCACACCACAGAGACAGACAGATATGTAGTTATTGATTAATTTTGTACACAAATACACAGACCCAAAGACAAACATGCACAGACTCCCAGACATGCACAAACCTGCTGAGTCACAGTGTGCTACAACGAGACGTTGTTCCTCTCGTAGCCTCTGTTCGCTTTTGGTCTTATGCTCCATGTTCATTGTTGATCGAGTCTGCCTGTCTGTCTGTCTGCCTGTCTGCCTGTCTGCCTGTCTGTCCTTTAGGGATCATTAAGGAAAAATTTGGAATGTTAGAAAATATGAGTAACTGAACAAACTCTGAATTTGCCAGTAATCAGTGTTGACAACTATGTAAGAAGTTAAAGAGAATAGGAAAACAGAAAAAGAGAGAAACAGGTGGAGATCTTGGAAATCACCATCACCATTCACAGACTGCATTGGGATGATTAATCTTTTGAAAAGTAAAAGGACCCTACCCATGACATAGCGATTACTACAGCACAAAAACACGGACACAAGCCTTTTATATAATACTAATCAGCTACAATCTATTTTTTCCACTGCATCAGATTTCTTTAAATATTGCCCTTGTGTAGGTTCCATAAATATTGCATAATATCAGACACAGGCAACCTGAGGCCTGAATGGAACTAAATAAATAATGCTAAAGTGAAAAGCCCCTCTTTGCCATACTGCTCTGAAGAAAAATAATTATATACTGACTATTACTTGCTGTTCTCTCCATGCTGCTACTCTCTACGCCACTTCTTCCACTACTGTAGACGGGTGTAAACTTTTAATCAACCAAACAAGGGAAGAATGACAGCCCATAATGAGCCTCCACATTTCACTAAATCAGCTTGGAGATTAATCAGTTATTTTTTATGGTCAAATAAAATTAAATTGTCAGTGAAGGATGTTTAAAGGCATTTTTGTGTGAATAATTTGATGTGTGAATATTGTGTTTTAGCGACACAGTTTAGTTTCGCAAACATTTAATTATGAGCCACTTTTTTTCAACTTTGATTATAAATTATTCAAATTCAGGCAAATAACTAATGTCCATAAAGACTCTTCTTTTTAGAATTGTCATGGTTACAGCATTCTGACCATGGCCTCTTATTGTTAATGGACCTCATACCTTCCCCCTGTGCTGGAGCATCTGTGAATCAGGATTGAACATATTTTACATAGTTGAAGTAGAAGGTAGTATGCAGAAGGTATTAAACCAAAGTAGTACACACTAAGCTAGGTAGTGTGGTGTTCGGGTAAAGGACCTGTGTGGTAAAGTGAAATCACCTTACCCTGTGTGTTGAATGAGACACACACAAGCATAAGTGATATGTTGAGAGGAGTGGCATGGCTGTGACACCTGTCACTCAGAGTGACACTGGCTACCACTAGCCAATTACGTGGAGTTAGCACGTTCCTCTGGGCGTGCTGGGGCTTGACGAGCTGTGGTAATTGGTTTCAAGTGTCTCGGAGGAAGCACGTGCTCACCTGAACACTCCCCGTTTGGCTGGCTGACAGGAGAGCTAGTGAGCTGGTGGGAATTGGCAAAACAGCCAAAGCTGCATAAAATAACAGGCTGCTCTTTGGCTGCGTCTTGTTGAAGGTTCACTACATTATATGCATTTGGCAGACGCTCTAAACTCCAAAGCAGTTTCAAATGTTTCAGCCATGTTACAGAGGCAAGCAAGGCTCAAGGCTTGCTGCTATAGCAATACACGGGCACAATGTATAATATTTATTAGAATTCATTATATCTGTATAGCGCTTTTCAGAAACCCAAAGATGCTTTATGTCTGTCACAGAAAATTGTCTGCAATGAGCTCTGGAATGTATGTATTAAATCTCTAAAAATAGCTTGTCACCGTGGTGTTGGTAGGTACCTATGAGGCGATAAAGCTCTCCGTTGGCGACTATCACCGTGGTGATGGTACACACCTGTGAGACACTTTGCCAATGGGTTTTCTGCTTCTCTATGGTTGACGTCTTTGGTAGAAACATGTCAGGTTGCCAAGGGCATCAATCTTTTCAAAAACTAGTTCCTGCTCAAAGACATTGCTTAGTTTCCATGGTTATGAGGTGTTACAAATAGTATGAAGAAATGAAAAGAAAAAAAAAAAAATCATCAATATCTGTGAACATGGCGATCAGCATGAAGATTAACCAACCTAATACAAGGCAACTTCAACTCAGCAGTTAAGGTGCTGGACTAGTAACCAGAAGGTTGTTGGTTCGAGCCCAGCTGCCCCCTGCTGTTGGACCTGTGAACCAGGCCCTTAACCCTCAGTTGCTTGAGTTGCACTCAGGTCATAATTGTGAGCTGCTTTGCATAAAAGTATCTGCTTAATGTCATAAATGTCAGTGTTAAAAGGAGCTGGACTGCAGCACTAACATGTAGAATAGAATATATTTAGGGCGGGAATTAGAGATGTATAGAAAAGTAAATCATTCAATGTCGCTGTACATAGAAACTGTGTTGCTGTGCATATACAGTATGTTACTGTACAAGTCTAACAAGATGAACATGAAAACGAGCTTTTTAAACCCCAGAAGCATCTTAATCTCCTGCTTTCAAGGTCATTTAGAAGTTCTGGACTAGACCTTCCACTCCACATCAGCTGCAGTAAACTGAGAAAATAAAGAAAGCACAAGCAACCAAAATATCACAGCAGCAGAACCAAAAACATCCAGTCCAGGTCTACTGGTCTTCACCCCAGATTCCAGGTCTACTGGTCTTCACCCCAGATTCCAGGTCTACTGGTCTTCACCCCAGATTCCTGCTCTGCCACTTTGCTGTTTCAGTGCGACAGCTTCATGAAGTCTAGCTGGCCTGCCGTAAACGCAGGTGCATAATGTGCCATGCCGTCCAAGCCTGACATCAGCTGTGACACGCTCCTCTTCTCCAACGGGTCACTGTGCCAAATGCCTGGCAAAAATAAATAAACAAATAAAAACCTCTCTGGAATATTCTGCTGTTGCCATGGACACAAGAGAGAGCTTACGAGCTGTCATTTCATGCATGCAGGGCGGTGGATGAATGGTTATTTTAATTTGACAGGATTTTATGAACCCTTGTGGTTTGAAAATAGTGAATGTATAATTTAGCAGGCAATGACCTGTTACTGTTTTATGTAAATGGCCTTGGCAAGGTGAAAAAGACATGTTAAATGAACACCTTTTATATTTGGTAGGATTATAAAGAGCTTTTTTTGTGCTAATGGTTTAATTAGTCATAGGAGTCCTTCTCACTTAGTGAAATGTGTGAGTGTGGTGTGGGTATAGGCATGTCCCCAAATATGGGTGTATATGCAGGTGCACTTAAGTGTTTGTGTTGAGAGATTGTGAGTGGTTTATGTACTTGTATAAGTAGAGTCCCCTTTAGCACACACACAAAATGATTAGTTCCCAAAGACCAAGTTCTCTGCTACCTGACATTTCCATGCAGGTCCTGATCCATAAGTGACTGTGTATGGAGATGTAGTCCAATAGGGACTTCCTGTGTGAAGCATGTGAAGATCGATAACTGGTAGGACAGTGAACCAAGCAAATGAATTGGACTGTGGACGGGCAAAAAGGCAAAACTGGTTTAGGAACAGGTTTAAGTCCAAAAACACAACAAGAGGTAAACAGCTTGGAAATACCAGACAAACACTAAGCAAGACCTCACAACATCAGACAGCAACAGAAAAGGTTCTACAGACAATTAAAAATAAACTACACACAGGTGTTGCCAATAATCATTAGACTGAGAATGGACAGGGGGATTCTGGGGAGTGTAGTTTGATGGAGGTAGGCTGGAAGCTGCAGGCATGACAGTAAACATTCATCTATCATTCACCTCCAATCTCTCCATGAATGATGGCCCTCTACAGTTTAGCTGAGGGAAGAGCAGGTATCACAACAGATCTCACTGCCTTATAGAAACAGTCTACTGTAGTGAGGATTGTGGTGTGTGGTTCGATTGGGGCAGGTCTGTAACCAAATTGATAGCTATACAAGTCCAAGGTCAAGGTATTGGCAGAGGGACCAGTTTCCCAGCTTGCAGTGTTTGAGGAGTTTTACACTGGGCACAATCTGAACCAAAAGCGGCAGGCGGGAAGCTACAGATGATATCCCTCATGATGGATCCCCAAACACTATCTGCGTGATGACGGTTGTTGTGTCTTCACAATCGAGAGGAGAGCAAGGAATGGGCACCAGATAATCAGCATGTCACGAAAGGTGGGCACCAGATAGAGCTTCAGGCAGGAGTTAGGGCCTTACATAGCTCTCTCCATAGGTTCCCATTGAATGGCTTCTATAATAAACTCAGAGGGATGAATGAGTAAAGGATCCAGCTCCCAATCTGGTTTGTCCTGGTCCTGATTTGAAACTGGTTAAGAGAGAGAGAGACTTGAGAGAGAGAGAGAGAGAGACTTGAGAGAGAGACTTGACATGCAGTGAGGTAATTAGCTTGCGTCAGGTATTCTGATTCTTCTGGTCATTTGGAAGGATAAAAGGGTGTTTAGTACCTTGCAACCAGTGACACTACTCTTCTAAGACCAAATGTACCAAAAATCTCCCTATTGCCATTTCATAGTTCCAGAAACCACTAAAGCTCCTTTGTAGTGGGCAGAACTGGTCAATTGAGTACTGCCTCCAAGCCAGGATGTATGGCATAACCTGGTCTTCACTGTCCAGACACGGTTATTAACACCATCCTCCATTCAAAACCCTAACCCTGATTCTGACTAGATTATAAGCATTTCTGAGATCCGCAGATGTTCTAAGGCAAATGGTACTAATGGTAATGGTTAAGGATATGTAATGGTTACTTCGTCAAGCCCCATGTGGTCTATGGAGAGACAGAGACCTCCATTCCCCTCGAGAATAAAGTATAACCCAGCAGCAAAAGGAGACTTGGAAGGACGAATATAATCTTGAACTAGGGCATTTTCTACATAATCCTCCATGGCCTTGTTTTCTGCAATGGTGAGAGGATAGTCTCATCTAACACATCAATGATGTAGTCATGGGGCCAATGTCATGACAGTGATACTGCCATTCCTTTGCTAAAATGTCTGCCTAGTCCTTATATTCCCCAGGTGTAGAAAAGCTGTCTGCTGAATAAGTGCTCTTCACCGAGGTAGAAGATTCTGTTAAACAGGGACCATTAAATCAGTTCTATAAACAAAATCCAGGCTTCAATGTCAGGTTTTTCCCAGAGATTTGGGGATTGTGTTTCTGTAGCCATGGATGGAAGTGTGGGCTGATGGGTATGTACAGCACTATGGCGTTTTACAGGAGAAGTGCGGTGTGGCACCATTTCTGAGCCAGTTTGCCATCCAGGGATCTGAGGACAGGTGATACCTATTATTCAGGAGATCGAGGTCCTCCATGATGAAGTTGCCAACAAAATTTGAGTCTATCGGTGCTTGATAAAACAATTTTTGGGAAAAAAAAGTCAATGGGGAGACCTCAACTTTTGTGATTGGATTGGACTTGAGCGCAAGTAACTACCTCGGCAAAGAATCCTCACCGTTGTTCCATAGGGAACAATGGATACTAGCCAGAGATGATATCGGCACCCTGAGATGAAAGTTGTCTACCTGTCTCTCTGAAGCATATGTGAATTGTGAGTGATTACACCCTCATCTCTCTTGAAGGAGCTGGTCCAGTTGAATAGAGAGAGATATGAACTCCTCCAAAGTTTAAGTCGTCACAGGCGAGCTCCATAACCAGATTGGCACTTAAGCCCAGTCTATACTCGCTGGCTGCATACCCTCCACTACCTGGAGGTAAGGTGTGGAGTTGAAGGGCATGGCCTGAATCAGGGCACAAGTCTTGCTTTGAAGAAAAAAAGAAGTACACCACTACCTTTTCCCTCAAGAGGACAATCAAAAGCAGTACACACTTGGTAGTAAAATGATTGATTCCTTAACTCCAAATGCCCATGGCCCAGTCTAACTCTTTGCTACATAGCAGGGCTATACATACTGTGTCTGAACATGGGGGACTGGTGAGAAAAATACCAAAAAAAAACATTGCTGCAGAACCCCGACAGCCAGCTGAGTTGTTGTCATTTGTCAGGCAGGACTGTACAAAACAGTGAAGAGTTCTGAGCAGGTGGGAGAAAACTAGCAGCTCTTACCTGAGGTCATAGACGGTAGGAGATGTGTTCGTTCCGTTACACCCACCAGAGTAGTACGCAGTTGGGTTTGCCTCAACAACGCCTCCACCATATCGCCTAACGATTCCAGGTCCAGGCAGTGTTGATCCAGTAACTGGTGTTTTGCTGGTAGGGCATTGGGTACCATACCAAAGCTTGCTGAAGATGGTGAATTCTCCTGTCAGGTTCTGTATGCAGAAATGGTTTAATATGGTAGTTCAAAGGGTAATCCAACAACAAAGTAAAAAAATCAGGTGAAGATCTGAAGTTCAATCACTGCTTGGGCAGTAAACCAAGCAAATGAATCAGACTAGGCACAGGCAAAAAGGCAAAACTGAATACTGAATTCAGACAAATACTAAGCAAGACTTCACAAAAACAGAATGGAACAGGTAAATGCCTACAGACAATTGGAATGAAGTAGACACAGGTGTGGCCAGTAATCATGGGACTAATAATGGAGAGGAGGATTCTGGGGAGTATAGTTCAATGGAGGAAGGCTAGAAGCCACAGTAGTGACAGAAACACTGTTCCATTATGTTCCATATGTCCACTTTGATCCACTATGTTTCATTATGTTCTACAATGTTCCACTATGTTCCTCTTTGTTCCACTGTTTCATTATGTTCCCTTGTGTTCCACTATGTTCTATTATGTTCACCTGTGTTCCACTATGTTCTATTATGTTCACCTGTGTTCCACTATGTTCTATTATGTTCACCTGTGTTCCGCTATGTTCTATTATGTTCCCCTGTGTTCCACTATCTTCTATTATGTTCCCCTGTGTTCCACTATGTTCTATTATGTTCACCTGTGTTCCACTATGTTCTATTATGTTCCCCTGTGTTCCACTATGTTCTACTATGTTCCCCTTTGTTCCACTATGTTCTATTATGTTCCCCTGTGTTCCACTATGTTCTACTATGTTCCCCTTTGTTCCACTATGTTCTATTATGTTCCCCTGTGTTCCACTATGTTCTACTATGTTCCCCTTTGTTCCACTATGTTCCCCTGTGTTCCACTATGTTCTACTATGTTCCCCTTTGTTCCACTATGTTCTATTATGTTCACCTGTGTTCCACTATGTTCTACTATGTTCCCCTTTGTTCCACTATGTTCTATTATGTTCCCCTGTGTTCCACTATGTTCTACTATGTTCCCCTTTGTTCCACTATGTTCCCCTGTGTTCCACTATGTTCTACTATGTTCCCCTTTGTTCCACTATGTTCTATTATGTTCCCCTGTGTTCCACTATGTTCTACTATGTTCCCCTTTGTTCCACTATGTTCTATTATGTTCCCCTGTGTTCCACTATGTTCTATTATGTTCCCCTGTGTTCCACTATGTTCTACTGTGTTCCCCTTTGTTCCACTATGTTCTATTATGTTCCCCTGTGTTCCACTATGTTCTACTATGTTCCCCTTTGTTCCACTATGTTCCTCGTTGTTCCATTATGTTCCAGTATGTTCCCCTGTGCTCCAATATGTTCCTCTGTTTTCCATTATGTTCCACTATTTGAAGCTGCATATTTTCATTTAATGTGTATTGCACATAAAGTAGTGGGGTTCTCATAACTCATATGGTATTATGTAAGTACACCTACAAGAGCAAGGACATGGACATGTACATACACACACACACACACACACACAACCAAAAATGCCGAATACTGATTCTACTTTGCACAAAATCATAAAAGCTGGGATTTATTTATTGTTTGTTTGTTTTTTTTTCCAGAAAGGTTCCCATCTGGGGAGCTTAACGATTTTGCAGTAAAAACGACTGAGTTGTCATCATCACATACAGCTAGGCCACAACAATAAAACAGGGACACAGTCAAACAACAGCTGCCCTTGTAGTGACCCTGACTGACTACACTGTGCTGTAAAGTTACTCTGGAGTCCAGCCGTCTCAACACTGTAATGTATTGAATGTGTTTGTCATTTTTCACTCCGAGACCTGCGGCTCCAAACACTCCTGTTTGCTGGCAGGTGTCTGTGATGTAGTTGCAGCAGGGGGATTTTGAAGAAAAAGTTCCACTGGTTTAAATGCACAGAGTGCCTGATATCACAGTGGTGCTCAAAACAGGATGGTTGTTGTCAGGCTGTTAATCTTGTGACATGTCACACAAGTAAACGAACAGCTCTATTGCAGCCTTGCTTGCGTAACAAACGAGTGAACAGTTCATCTGCAGGCTTACTTGCATAATAAATGAGTGAACAGTTCATCTGCAGGCTTGCTTGCATAATAAATGAGTGAACAGTTCATCTGCAGGCTTACTTGCATAATAAATGAGTGAACAGTTCATCTGCAGGCTTGCTTGCATAATAAATGAGTGAACAGTTCATCTGCAGGCTTGCTTGCATAATTAATGAGTGAACAGTTCATCTGCAGATTTGCTTGCATAATTAATGAGTGAACAGTTGCAGCAGTAACAGTTCATGTCTGCAGTGCCGTACAAAATTCTGCTGCAGAAAATCGCTAAGGTGTCTCTGTTGCAACCAGAGAACGAGATTCTTCATTCTCCATCCAACCCCATCCTAATGTTGGCAGCTAACTGTGAATAAGGAAGTACAATCACACACACACACACACACACACACATTTAACTAGTTTCTTAGCATTTCTGATGGTTTCCTACACAGGTGGTCACCACGGCCCAGACGTCTGTCTTTTCATTACCTCTAATTCCGAGAGACGCACGGCTTGCAGCTGTTTTGTTAGCATCCTTTGTTGTGAGATTACAGCCAGACCTTCACCACATCCCTCTGAGGAAGAGAGCTTCTGTCGAACATCACAGTTTCATTAAGCAGTCAGACAAATGTCTGAAGGAAAAATTAAGACGATCTCTGTGTTTTACTGCCAATTAAAGCATGTATCTCCATAAAAAAACACATTTTTAGTCCTGCCTGAACATGCCATATCAGACATTTTTACGGTCTGCCAGTAAAGATACTGTAAAACGATTTCTAGAAATAACCAAAGGTTGTTTTAATCCCATGCGGATTACCATGTTAGTAAATACTCTGTCATATCTTGTGGAAAAGGATTTTTTTTTCAAATATGGATGTGCCTGCGTAAGCGTTAACTTGTGCTATATATTTTGGCGTTTCCTTACCAGAGACGGTCTCAGGGGTGAAATGCTCCTGGGAGTGTGAAGTTAATCGTAAATTAAGCTATGCACTTCCTGCACGTGGCTTGCTGCTGTTCAAACCCAAGATACTGTCATTGTAAGCAGTTCTATTAAATATTTTGCATAGAAAATTCATGTAGGTTTATAGACAAGCAAGTGAGATATTTAGTGAGGTATTTAGCCCAAGCCCAGGTCTCCTTGTTCATAATAGCTCCAAATAGATGATTAATTAATATTTCAGGCTGAAATTGACAGCAATGTGTAAATTGAATCACATCACTGTAATTATGCCAAGATTTCTTATCCCATGTGAACTAGTTGTAACCATGACAGAGTTCCTGAGGTAGCAAGAACAAAACTGTGCAAAGGTCTCAGCCCACCGTGAGATTTGTTGTTTGAGTAATCGCAAAGTCTTCTGGGCTCCAGGAGCATGTGTGTAGTGTGACCTCCTCCCACACGTGAGCGGTTGCAGGAACCCAGCTCTCCTAAACCTGAATGGTACTGAACCCGAATGGAATGGAACCAGAAGATTACTGCAGAAAACCTCAGGACTGTCTCCCCAAAAGTGCTCAAGATGTGCTCAAGTGCCAAGGGTCAAGTCACAGTGAATACTGACGTTTACATGTAGCAGCTATTTTGTGTATTTTTTTTTTTCACTCGTTTTTGCACATATTTCCGGTATTTTCTGTTTAGTTCTGGGAGGATGGATGCAGACAGACAAAGCTAAAACAGAGAGGGTTCTGGGAGGATATGAAAGTTAAGGAAACATTGAGAATATTACAAGTGAGATAGTGTTTAAAACAGTGAGGGGTGACACTGAACAAAACCAAAACAAAAAGGCCCCAACGGCTTTGCCTCAAGACAGCTGTTTAAGCAGCACTGAGCTGCACTCCATTTCCCAGAATTCAACACGAAATGTGATTAGCAGAGTGAAAGGAAGCCCAAACTCATGTCAAACTTTCTAATGAAAGCGATTTGTGTGTTTGTAAAATAATTGTCATATGTTGATGGTAGGCATTGCTGGTTTTAGATGCTCCTTTGTGTATAACTGGCACTACCACTTTGTTCTTGTGTGTTATGTTGTCATTGCAATAACGTGTGTGTGTGTGTGTGTGTGCAGTGCGGGATATGACGCCGTGCTGGACAGGAACGTGGCCATTAAGAAGCTCAGCAGACCCTTCCAGAACCAAACGCACGCTAAACGCGCCTACAGGGAACTGGTGCTCATGAAATGTGTCAATCACAAAAACGTGAGTACACGACATGTGCTTACATCACAGGCTCCGCCCTGAGAGAGAGAGAGAGAGAGAGAGAGATTGAGAGAAAATAGAAATTTCCATGGAGTGTAATTCTCAGTGTCATAATGCACCAAAATATTTTCTCCCTGGGTCTCTCTCTGTCTCCCTCTCTTGTTCTCACTTTAACTCATTTTCTCTCTCTCTCTCTCTCTCTCACATCTTCTCTCACTCTCACTCAGTTTTGTCTGCCATGATTCAGCAGTGCCCTTGATCAGTCTCACTCTCTTCCATTTTCTGGGAATATGGAAACCATAAGGAAATGGATGAAGTATGAGAGCAGAAGTGCAACATGGGAGATGTAGTCCTGCAACCTGTTTGTCATCAGATGTTGTTAACCACGTCCCACACTCTTTCTTTTTACCTTTCAGATCATCAGCTTATTAAATGTTTTCACACCACAGAAATCTTTAGAGGAATTCCAAGATGTGTGAGTATAAATCACTGTCTTTCATGCACCAGAAACATTTTCATGCACATGAAGCGCAAGGCAAAAATTTGTACCACCGATATTCAAATGTAGTATTGCATCATTTCTTAAATCCCCACATCGACTGACAGTGTGTCACACAGACTTACGTATGACATCCATTACATGACGCCCAGATTGCGGGCAGTGGTATTTTCACATTTTGTGTCATTTTCCTGAGGTAAATTTATAACGCACATAGCAAACCACTTTTAGATGGTGTAGCTGCTAGACTTGTCTGGGCTAACCTAAACCCTAGACCTGTTTGGGCTAACCTAAACCATAGACCTGTCTGGGCTAACCTAAACCCTAGACCTGCCTGGACTAACCTTTGGTCTTTTTTGTCCTTAATATTTTAATTGATATGTTAATTGATGTGCTAATCAATGCACTAATTGCTGCACGTAGCTGTTGTTCACTGCAGGAATACTCTTGATGGACTTCAAGAGAGATTATATCTCTAATTGTTCTCCTTCCTTTTTTATCCTCCTGGATTATTGTTCTTTCATTCCTGTTACTCCAAACTAGCGGTACATTATTTTAAATAAATACCGCAGACACTGCAAGAGGAGAAAGTATACTGCGTGATTATATTCTTAATGTTACAAAAACATGCTTCAGTCCATTTGAATCATGATGTTATTTTGCACACCACAGTGTATAGTACATGACAGTGTGTTGCTGGGACTATATGATAAACCTCCACGGGTCTAGATTCATTGCTCAGACAGCTTCAGCACCTGCTTCTGCACTCAGAGGTGGGAATTAACTTCACCTTTATTTCTATATCAGTACCACCTCCAGGACTTACCACTCTCAGGACATTCAGAACTCAGCTGATTCAGTACAGTGTCACCCAGTTAGCAGCATGAGGTCGTCAAACGACTCATTCAGAATCTTCATGACAAACGCCTTCGTTTGGCTGTGAGTGTTCAAGGATGAGGAACAGTGACTCTTCCTACGTGTGAACAACTATTGGCCTGCACTGATGTGTGTTTCAGCATGTGTTTGTTCCGACACTGTCCCTGTGTGTGTGTGTGTGTGTGTGTGTGTGTGTGCGCTGCTCTGCAATGACACTGGCACACTGAATTATTCCGCTCAGACTTAATTAAGAGCAGAATTGATTGGCATCAGAAATAAATCAGTGTGTGAGAAGAGGATGCGATGGAGTGAGATGGACTGCTTTGTCTCCATGCGAAACAAAATAAGGAATCTGAGCAGCAATAGGCACATCAGGAACTGTGGCCCTGTTTAGGAAACACTATAATTGCTATCATTTTTAATTACAGGGGGACTTTTATTTTGTCGGCATGCCAGGTTTCAAAAGCATCAGCTTCATGACAGCTTCATGCTTCTGGTGTGTTACTGATACTGCCTAAATGGTGTGTTACTGGGTGCTGGATGAGTGCTGATTAGCACTCAATCACTAATCAATGGCTCTGGTCTCAACATAAGACGATGTAAAGATCCTCATTGATTAACAGCAGTGTACTAAGATAAAGATGTGAGTGGAGTTGTGTCGCTCTGTAGAGAGACAGGGCTATGCACGCAGACAGTCACAGTAGCCACAGAAGCACTGTTGGAAAATGTGTTGTGCATTAGATCAAATGCGTGGTTAGAGGTGACGGTCTCTCTGTTGGTGACAGGTATCTGGTGATGGAGCTGATGGATGCTAACCTTTGCCAGGTCATTCAGATGGAGCTGGATCATGAGAGGATGTCCTACCTGCTGTATCAGATGCTCTGTGGCATCAAACACTTACACTCCGCTGGTATCATCCACAGGGTGAGGTCTGCATGCAAACTGTGTCTGTGTGTGTGTGTGTGTTAATAGATTTTTCTATCAATACTTATGTGTCTACAAACCTTATATCTCAGTGACTAAACTCAGAATCTAAGAAGGATCCTTTTCTATTCCCAAGTGGATTTGATGTTTAAGCAAGCAAACAACCACAGCAAAATACGTTGCTCACATGAGGACCAGCTACGCTTGATTGTTTTGAGTTTTTCTGTGATTACAGGTACATTCCTGCAAAGACACATGTGTTTGAGTACAGGGATGTACATTCACGCATGCACACACATGCTTATACACACATACACAGACATCCACCCACCGCCCCACACACACACAGACACATATGTATACAATTCCAAATGCACACACACACACATACACACACACACACACATACACTCATTTTAGCCAGTTCATGGAGAATGACATTACATTTACCATAATTTACACTTCAGTGTTCACGTTTCTTCTATTGAGATCAAAGGATTTCCCTAAGGTCTTTTCAAATAGAGCACCTGACGGTCTGATTTAATCTAGGACCCTGCCTGGTGTGTCCCTAGAAAACCAGCGCATGACCCCGAAAGCATGCTGAACCGAAGCGCCCCATTTACGCGGAAATGTTTCTGTTCCCCGAAGGACTTGAAGCCTAGCAACATCGTGGTGAAGTCAGACTGCACGTTGAAGATCCTGGACTTTGGGCTGGCGAGGACCGCCGGCACCAGCTTCATGATGACGCCGTATGTGGTGACGCGGTACTATCGGGCCCCAGAAGTCATTCTGGGCATGGGTTACAAGGAGAACGGTATGACAGGTTCAACTCAGGATCTACCACAATCAGAACTTGGGCAGGCCTATCAGGGTTGGGCAGTCCAATCAGAGTTCAGCAGGCCTATCAGGGTTGGGCAGTCCAATCAGAGTTCAGCAGGCCTATCAGGGTTGGGCAGTCCAATCAGAGTTCAGCAGGCCTATCAGGGTTGGGCAGTCCAATCAGAGTTCAACAGGACTATCAGGGTTGGGCAGTCCAATCAGAGTTCAGCATAACGGTTATGGTTAGCATAATTACAGTTAGCATATTAGCATCATCACAGTTAGCATATTAGCATACTCACAGTTAGCATATTAGCATACTCTCAGTTAGCATCTTCATTTGATTTTCTGAAGATGCAAGAAATTGTCTCACCCACAGATATATTAACATACATAACATAAAAATGACAAATGGTTGAATTAACTTAGAGGCAAATAAGTCAACAGGGTTACATGAAAATAAAATACTGTATGTCTACAGCGCGTCAGAATATGGCGAATGAGTCAGAACGCTATTCATCACATACACCCATGCTCATTACTGCAGATGGGAAAATCTTTCAAGTGTATTTTCTCGATAATGCTGCATTTCTGCATTTTTGTATATATGCTGACAACACTGTCGAAGAATGTTCAGAGTTCAAACTAATATTCAGATGATTCAGCAAATAAAAGACTTGGCTGATTAACCACATGATCTGCTTCCTGATTGGCTGGGGGAGTTGTATTGCTGTGTGGCTGTTTGGCAGGGTCTTCAGGTCTGGCTCAGTCAGACACTTATAGATGTGAACAGTTCCTAACACTGTTCAACTGGTGTATGCCTGTCTCACTCTGTGTATAGGCATACACTGCATGTGTGTGTGTATGGGGGGTGGGGCTCACTGCATGTGTGTGTGTGTGTGTGTATGGGGGGTGGGGCTCACTGCATGTGTGTGTGTGTGTGTGTGTATGGGGGGTGGGGCTCACTGCATGTGTGTGTGTGTGTGTGTATGGGGGGTGGGGCTCACTGTGTGTGTGTGTGTGTGTGTATGGGGGTGGGGGTGCATGTGTGTGTGTGTGTGTGTGTGTATGGGGGTGGGGGTGTGTGTGTGTGTGTGTGTGTGTATGGGGGTGGGGCTCACTGCATGTGTGTGTGTGTGTGTGTGTGTGTGTATGGGGGTGGGGCTCTCCCTGGGTCTCTGCATTGCTGGACTTTAATCAGTAGCATAGCCATTAGTTCCCATGTGACTGTTGTCATCATTAATATTTTCACAGTGCCAGTGTGAATAACTGCTGCTTTAGAAATCTCACTCTCTCACTAATAGCCTGCTTGCTCTAATGCTAACCAACATCTCTGTCTCTCTCTCTCTCTCAGTGGACATATGGTCCGTCGGTTGCATTATGGGGGAGATGGTGCGCCACAAAATTCTGTTCCCTGGCCGCGACTGTATCCTTACGAAGGTTCCCATGTACGACCTCATGGCCCTTGGCTCTCTGGTTCAGCGCAGCGCCCTTCACTGCCGATCGCCCCCACCACCGTGCCGTCTCAACCTCCTCCACCTTCTCTCTGTTTTCTCATCTGTCCGGGCTCATTGTATGCAGCCTGGACCTGTATTCACAAGTGCTAGCTCCTTTAAGCCCTAACCCTAAGCCCTAACCCTAGGCTCTAACACTAAGCCCAATCCCTCAGACCTAACCATAAGATCTAACGCTAATCCCTAACCCTAATCCTAGTTCGTGATAGCTGCTACTCTACAAGTTAGAACACAGGATCTTAGATCATTCATTTCCTTCACACATCCTTCGATGTTCTTTAGATTTCTGCCACAAGATTTCTTATTAGTGTAAAAGTAACAACACTAATCTCTCTGGCTGACTCTGTGTTTGCGAGTGTTTCTGCTCATTAAGGGATCGTCAGTGTGACCATTTATCTACTGGGCTCTCAGTGGGGTCAGTGGGGTCAGTGGGCTCCTGTTGGTCAGTATCTCACACACTCACTGCAACTTCATCAGGTTCATTTTTTTGTTTGTTTACAGCTATCAGCTTGTAACCACATTGTGTGTTAAGAACACTTGTTATTGGTATGTTGCGTGAGTGGCTAGACAGAGCACGTTAATTGTGCCCTGTTGCAATTAGGCGATTGCTGAGGCTCAGACCGTAAGGATGAACGCAAGCTTAAATGTGCAGATCTGCACTCCTGTGGGGACTCAGAGATTCCCTATCGAGCCACTGGTTTCTCATGATGTGAATATTTATGAAGAGTGCTACCTGAGGTGTGTGTGTGTGTGTGTGTGTGTGTGTGTATCATTGGGCTGAGCATGCAGACCTCAGGTTCTTGCTCCACTGTTCTGGGATGGCTCCCTGTTGTTAATGGATGCCCACATTTGCGTAATTAGTGTTTGGAGCTCAGGGGAAGCTCACTGGAGAGTGAGTGCTTCCCCTCTCCGCTCATTATTCACTCACTCACTCACATGTTCATACATTCTCTGCACCGTCTGGAGCCTCTGCACGTATTGTTCCTGAGTACTGGTGCTCTGCGGTTAGGATGAAGGTTATCTTCTCCATAACGTGCACAGCCTTTATCTGCAGTGTGTGCAGGCGGCTCAGAGGCGTACTGCGTTAGATTTAGTGGAGCTGTTCATATGAGGTCATAGAGATGTTCTTAGAGCTATTTCAGTTAGGACATAAATATAGAGCTGTTCATGTGAGGACAGAACAGTTCATAGAGCTGTTCATGAGGACATAGAGCTGGTCATGAGGACATAGAGCTGTTCATATGAGGTCATAGAGATGTTCTTAGAGCTATTTAAGTTAGGACATAAATATAGAGCTGTTCATGTGAGGACAGAACAGTTCATAGAGCTGTTCATGAGGACATAGAGCTGGTCATGAGGACATAGAGCTGTTCATAAGGACATAGAGCTGTTCATGAGGACATAGAGCTGTTCATGAGGACATAGAGCTGGTCACAGTTGTAGGTGCCTCCCACCACACCAACACCTTTTAGTACCTTTTAGTGGTAAGATGAGCTAAAACACACAGTGCTGTTGTTCCTAATGAAGAGCCTTTTTAACCTTTTGTCCACTGCAAATCAGTGACCTTCTCTTTATACTGAGACTTAAAACACAGGGACAGCGTTTGATATATTCTCTCCTACGATCTCATTAGCGTAATTCATTGAGTGGAAAGCTAGCCTCCATGTATAGTTGCTTACATCGTGTGTGTGTGTGCGTGTGTGTATGTGTGTCTACACTTTTCATATCGACCCAGAAGACCAGAGGTGCTTATTTAGAGTTTTCTAAAACTTTTTTCAAGCCGATAATTTATTCTCATTTAAGTGAATTTCCTCTTTTGTGTTGTCTTGTCATTTAACCTCCGTAATCTATAAGTTCATCTGTTTGAAAAACACATGATTTTAATCATGAAGGTCATACTAAGTCTCTTAAAAGTGTTTGTCCGTGTTGAGTCTGTGTGTTTGTGAGACACAGTAATGGAAGATGATGCATATTTCATGCGTGTTGAAGGATGATGTTTGCTGAGATAAATGACTGTCATACAGTAAAGAGGCCTAAATGATGATTAGGAGCAGAGGGATGGGGGAGCACAACACCACCCGCTAGACACCACCCAACACGGGCGGAGCTCCGTCTATGCTGCGGTCCTTTTTGCTTTGATTTGCTGTAGTTACAATTCAGTTCAATTTATGTTCAGTTCAAATCAATTCGGTTCAGTTACAGGGTCAGTTTTTGAGATTTGTCTTAGTGCCCGTTCAAGGTCAAAGTTCAAGGTCAAACACTTACATGTGTGTTGATGATCTGCAGCACTCCTGCGGGAAATCCTACTGCCTGCTGCTTAAAAGGCATTTTAGTGTTCGGCTGTAGATTTTGTTGATACTCAATTCCTCGGTTCTGGTGACTGGACTCTTGTCTGCAGAACCTGGACACACACAATGAGAAACAAAACAGTTGGGATTTGATGAAATGCTGTTTGCTGTGAGATCAGATGTCTGATTATGTCTGAGCAAGATCAAACCAGTAGCCTTCGCCTCTTACACTTAGACACCATTAGACGTTACTTATTCTGGTGCATGTTGGGAAACAAACGAATGAAACGGCCATTTCTTAAAAAATAAATCGATGTGCATTTATTAAAGGCATCTGCAACTGTTACGTCATTGCTACTGTAATGTTCTCATACTGGTCAGAGCTTGTGTGGGGATCAAGTTGCCCCTTTGATTTGAGCACCCTCCTTTTGCCATGACTGCACAGCGACTGCACAACGAGCTCGTGTGCATGAGACAATCTGGAGACGCACAGTGACTACAGCAGGGCGTTTCTGACCCTTCACACCCAGCAGCGTGGGCCAGCGCGGAGAACCCGAGAACACAGTCTGAGGTCACTCGCTCACGTCGCCGTGCCGACCACAGACACATTTTGGCCAGGTGTTGTTCACTAATTGCCTTAGTGACTGGTGGCAGACGTAATGAGTCACCTTCACTTAGAAGGTGTTGTTTGGGTTCAAGCCATGACATATTTTAGTCTTTCTGACGTGTTTGGGGTTCTGTGGCTGATGTTTGTGATTGTGCACGAGTGTGTGTACCTAAATGTCTGGGAATGAATGGCTAGAAAATGGTTACATTGTGGAGATATTTGGCTACATTTTTAACTAAAAGGGCTAGATTTTCTTTGGGTTAGTGGAGTTAACGTTAGGATTAACCACAGGAAATATACAAGCAGCACAAAAGTCCACGTCAGTACCATGCAAAGACAGTAATAAAAGTGTGTGTGTGTGTGTGTGTGTGTTTATGTGCTCTAGTGGACATGTGGTCTGTGGGCTGTATCTTTGGCGAGTTGATAAGAGGGAGTGTGCTTTTCCCGGGCACGGACCGTATCCTTTCTCTTCATACACACACGCACACACACACACACACACACACGCTCATACATTTATGCATGTGACCATTCATCCTGCTCTGCTGCCTCCAGCTACAGCTACACATACAAATGCATGTGCGTACACACACACGTTTGCAGACACACGTGCACGTAAGCACACACATGCACATACTCACACGTGTGCGCAGATACACACACGAACCCTTAAATGCGCATGTGCATGCAAACACACCTAGACATAGACACACACACAGATTACAGGGGTAACAATACACATGCCTGTGTCACATTATTACATGGAGTTTTGTTCCGATATGTCACACACACTTTACCACATCTATGTTTATTACCTTCCATGTGAAAACCTTCCTCTGCTAGCTTGGACTTCTTTTTGTCTTTTCCACATTGTGACAGAGAGAGAGAAAGAGAGTGAGAGAGGGGGGGGGGGGAGAGAGGGAAAGAGAGTGGGAGAGATAGATAGAGAGGGAAGAGGAAGAGAGAGAGGGAAAGAGAGTGAGAGAGAGGGGGGGGAGAGTGGGAGAGATAGAGAGAGAGGGAAGAGGAAGAGAGAGAGGGGGGGAGAGAGTGGGAGAGATAGAGAGAGAGGGAAAGAGAGTGGGAGAGATAGAGAGAGAGAGAGAGAGTGGGAGAGATAGAGAGAGAGGGAAAGAGAGTGGGAGAGATAGATAGAGATAGAGAGGGAGAGAGAGTGGGAGAGATAGAGAGAGAGAGAGGGAGAGAGAGAGAGAAGGAGGACGTTCCGGCTGGATGAGGTAATGTGTTCTTGGATGGCCTGTTTGTGAGCACCAGCCCCCTCTGTGGGAACAGGGAAGGATGGTCATGTGACCTCTCGAGGGGACTAAGCTCCCTGCCGTCACACTCTGTCCTGTAGCAACGTATATCCTGGCCATGTTGCTAAGCATCCTGGCTGTGTGTGTGTGTGTGTGTGTGTGCTTGCGCATGAGTGTTTTGTCATGTGAGCCTGTGCAGAAACATTGGTCATACATCCATTTAATATTAAGAATCTTACAGTCATTAACATCCAAATCAGGTGAATATTTGCTCATGTTTCTGTTCTTTCTGCCTTTCTCTCCTCTTTTTGTCATCTCTCTCTTACCCTCTCCTCACTCTCCTCACCCTGTACTCTCTCTCTCTCTCTCTCTCTCTCTCTCTCATCTGTCTTTGTCCCTTCACTGTGGATTAAAAGATCCCTGATGGATTCGGAGAAGGTGGGGGGTAGGGGGGAACGACACATGAGCAATGCAAATAACACCACACCAGAGGGCGCTATAATGTCCACTCTGTGACTGTTCATTTCAGCCTCCTTGAGGACAGGTATGACAGGTTGGATAGGTTGGACAGGTTGGACAGGTTGGACAAGAAGGACAGGTATGACAGGTTGGACAAGAAGGACAGGTATGACAGGTTGGACAGGTTGGACAGGAAGGACATGCAGGCTATTTGCTGTATGAAGATCATATGTGCTTACCATGCATACTAAATGTACTGAAGATGACATTTTTTGGTGTTATACTGTAGACTCTTCAAAAGCTCATGCGCTTTGAGAGGAGCAGGATCTGGGACGGTAGGATGATAGTATATTTGACCTGTTGTCGTCTTGTCTTTGTCTAGTAATTGTGCTCACGTTGTCTTGTATTTTATACATTTGTGTTGTATTAATTCTCTAGGCTTCAGCACTGAGCCTTGCTTCGTTTTGGACTCAGACCTATTTGTACATGCTGAGGATGTTTCTGTGATTAGACAACTGAAGGATGTGTCTGCTAACTTTCATAAATACATAAATGCCATAAATAATTTTTTTTTATTTTTAAAAAAGCCATTAAAATTCCATAATATTAGTCAAGAGCATTTTTGACTGAATAACCATCTTCAAGTCTTTAGCTGTTTTTAAACAGGACCTCTGTGGGCCTAAAAACAACAGCAACAGCATTTGAGGTTGTTGCTCCCAAATTATGGAATACTCTACCTTATTTTTTGAGAGTTGTTGAGTCAGTGGAGTCTTTTAAAAAACAATTGAAGACTTATCTGTTTAAGCAGGCTTTTGGTTAACCTTTTATGTGTATTGTGTGGGCTTTTATTATGGACCATTTGTAAAGCACTGTGTGACAGCTGTCTGAGAAAAGTGCTATATAAATACATCTTACTTACTTACTTACAGCACCCGCTACAGATCATGAAAATACGCACTGACTACGATTGGCTGATTTGAGGGTTGTGGGGTGAGGGTTGTGGGGTGAGGGTTGTGGGGGTGAGGGGTGACGGTTGTGGGGTGAGGGTTGTGGGGTGAGGGGTGACGGTTGTGGGGTGAGGTGTGAGGGTCGTGGGGTGAGGGTTGTGGGGTGAGGTGTGAGGGTTGTGGGGTGAGGGTTGTGGGGTGAGGGGTGACGGTTGTGGGGTGAGGTGTGAGGGTCGTGGGGTGAGGGTTGTGGGGTGAGGGGTGACGGTTGTGGGGTGAGGTGTGAGGGTCGTGGGGTGAGGGTTGTGGGGTGAGGTGTGAGGTGGGGTGAGGGTTGTGGGGTGAGGTGTGAGGGTCGTGGGGTGAGGGTTGTGGGGGTGGGGTGAGGGTTGTGGGGTGAGGTGTGAGGGTCGTGGGGTGAGGGTTGTGGGGTGAGGTGTGAGGGTTGTGGGGTGAGGGTTGTGGGGTGAGGGGTGAGGGTTATGGGGTGAGGTGTGAGGGTTGTGGGGTGAGGTGTGAGGGTGTGGGGTGAGGGTTGTGGGGTGAGGGGTGAGGGTTATGGGGTGAGGTGTGAGGGTTGTGGGGTGAGGTGTGAGGGTTGTGGGGTGAGGTGTGAGGGTTGTGGGGTGAGGGTTGTGGGGTGAGGGGTGAGGGTTGTGGGGTGAGGGTTGTGGGGTGAGGGGTGAGGGTTGTGGGGTGAGGTGTGAGGGTTGTGGGGTGAGGGTTGTGGGGTGAGGGGTGAGGGTTGTGGGGTGAGGTGTGAGGGTTGTGGGGTGAGGGTGGTGGGGTGAGGGGTAAGGGTTGTGAAATTCCAGCACATTGGTCACTCATACTGGCCCTGGAGGGGCAGTTACACACATTGGCCCTGGGGGGGCTGTTACACACACCAGCCCTGGGGGGGCAGTTACACACACCGGCCCTGGGGGGGCAGTTACACACACTGGCCCTGGGGGGGCTGTTACACAGTGGAACACGCAGCAGATGGTCTGGAGATTTTTAACTCCACAAATATGTCATCTCCACTTATGAGTGAGCCTCTGTATTAAAATGACACCTCTGTATTAAAATGTTTATCTGTTCATTACACAAGGAATTGTGGCGGGGTTCATTCTCCTGGTCCTGCAGGGCTCTGTTGTTGTTGTTTTGTTTGTTTGTGTTTTCTTCCCTAACTGTGGCTGTGCTCAGACATTGATCAGTGGAATAAGGTGATCGAGCAGCTGGGTACACCATCGCCTGAGTTCATGAAGAAACTCCAGCCCACAGTGAGGAACTACGTGGAGAACCGACCTAAATACGCCGGGCTCACATTTCCCAAGCTCTTCCCTGACTGCTTGTTTCCTGCAGACTCTGAGCACAACAAACTCAAAGGTGTGTACGTGTGTGTGTGTGTGTGTGTGTGTGTGTGTGTTAGTGCTTGTCAGAGAATCACCTGGTAATCTGTTTGTGGTTTACAATGCTGAAAGTGTCAAACGAAGTTGCTCCCTAAAGCTCCTGGAGAAGTCTGAACTGAAATTGAAACACTGGGACTGTTTCCTAGTCTTGGGACATCACAGAGAGAGAGAGAGAGCGAGAGAGAGAGCAGCAGAGAGAGAGACAAAGACAGGCAAAGACAGTGTGAGCACAGTGGAGTTGAATATTCTTATCTTCATTCAGTTCCAGTCATTTTCCATGACTGTGGCAATCATAAAGGATGGTGAGAAAATATGTCTTTGTTGAGAGGACATGTCTTTGGTGAGAGGACATGTCTTTGGTGAGAGAACATGTCTTTGGTGAGAGGACATGTCTTTGGTGAGAGGACATGTCTTTGGAGAGAGGACATGTCTTTGGTGAGAGGACATGTCTTTGGTGAGAGGACATGCCGTTTTTGCTGATGGCACTGTGTGGGGCTGGACCTACACAGGTAGCACCCAAAATGGAGAGACGATTCAGCATTGGTGATGCTCAGTGCTTCGGCCCTGCTGATGAGGATCCTGCACACTCACTGACCACTTAGAATCTCCACTTTCATAGAAGCAGTTTGTAGGTGTGCAGTTAGAGTCAACAGTCCATCTGTTGCCATGGTTACTTTATGTAATCTCAAACTGTTCGTCAGCGATCGGTTTCTGGCCACAAGGCCCCTCGTGTCTGAACGCTTGGGTGGTGGGTCTTGACACATCACTCCTTCTAATTTGCTCATACCATACACCTAATACCATCACCATACCACTATCACATGAGGTTCTCCAGACTGGGAATTAGAGTTAACCACCCCCCCACCCCTCATAAACACTTCACAAACACTTCATAAACCCTTCATAAATCCATCAGAAACTCTTCATAAGTCCTTCATGAACCCTTCATAAATACTTCATAAGCTCTTTATAAACCCTTCACAAACCCTCCACACACCCTTTGCAAGCCCTTCCCATTATTCATCCTTGTGCTGGTCTAAGCAACATTGTGGTATCTGGTACAGGCTGCCCCAGGAAAAGACCAAGATAGACAACACCACCAAGATAGACAACCCCACCAAGATAGACAACACCACCAAGATAGACATCACCACCAAGATAGACAACCCCACCAAGATAGACAACCCTACCAAGATAGACAACCCCACCAAGATAGACAACCCTACCAAGATAGACAACCCCACCAAGATAGACACTTATTTTGAGGGGATATAAACTGGATGCTCAAGATCAAATAAACATCTGTTAAGAGCAGCTCTTCAATACGACTGCATGTGTCTTCATCACATGTTCTGACGTTGGACAGAACCGGGAAACAGTCTGAGAAGCCAGCAGAACAAATACAATAGCTGCTTAAAAAGTTCTGCTTATGTTTACATTCAGTGAGAGCTGCTTCCCTCTGAGGGGAATTCCTGTGTGCACAGGACGGGATTCCTGCAAAGTCCTTCAGATGTCCTGTGCTTCCTGTGTCTCACGTAGATGCTTGTGGAAGGCAGAATTTGGTTCTGTTTGGTTTATGTCTATACTGTCTACAGTACCATTAAAGTCACCACCTTAAACTAATTTCGTTTATCAATAATCATGCTCAGAATGTGAACGGTGAAAAAGAGGATTCACCTCAGTCCCACAGTGGACACATGTACACGTCTGAAAAATTCATCTAATTTTCAAAACAATTCCCTTTTAAGGGGTTTTCAGAATTCATAATTACAGAATTTGGAATAAAGTTTGGGGGGAAAATAAGAACATCTCTTCTGATAAATGAAGTGTAGGGACTAAAGGAAGTGACTGCAGTCTGAAGCTGTGACTGAAAATGGTCCCGCCCCTTCCAATCCATCCCCCAATCAGTCTCAGCAGCCACATTCACATCACTGAGAATGGCCGATCCCTTTTATTCCCTCACCCAATCAGCAGCAGTTTTCACATCACCTGTAAATGCACAGTCATACTATTTCTGCTTCATCAGTTCACTTTCTGCAAACTCTTGCTCCATTAATATTTAAGGTGGCAAACTTAATTAAAGTCTCAAACTGCAATTTGACCATCTTTGCAGTTTTGTGAGCTTGTTCGCAGTGTTCCTTAAATGATCAACCTCTGGATCCAGAGTCTCACATTAAGAACCTCACACCATGAATAATCTGCAGACAGCCAGGAAAATTGTCCCTCAGCCCTGCCCCCATTCAGGGTGTATGTGTGTAGGGGAGGGGGGGGTGTAGGGGGGGGGGGTGTAGGGGGGAGGGGCGTGTAGGGGTAGGGGGGGTGTAGGGGGGGGGGCGTGTAGGGGTGGGGTGTAGGGGGGGTGTAGGGGGAGAGGTAGGGGTAGGGGGGGGGGTGTAGGGGGGGGGGGTGTAGGGGGGGTGTAGAGGGGGTGTAGGGGTAGGGTGTAGGGGGGGTGTAGGGGAGGGGCGTGTAGGGGGGGGGTGTAGGGGGGGGTGTAGGGGAGGGGCGTGTAGGGGTAGGGTGTAGGGGGGGTGTAGGGGGAGGGGCGTGTAGGGGTAGGGTGTAGGGGGTGTGTAGGGGGAGGGGGGTAGGGGGTAGGGGGTAGGGGGGGGGTGTAGGGGAGGGGCGTGTAGGGGTAGGGTGTAGGGGGGGGGGGGGGGGTAGGGGGTAGGGTGTAGGGGGGTGTAGGGGAGGGGCGTGTAGGGGTAGGGTGTAGGGGGGGGTGTAGGGGAGGGGCGTGTAGGGGTAGGGTGTAGGGGGGGTGTAGGGGAGGGACGTGTAGGGGTAGGGTGTAGGGGGGGGGTAGGGGAGGGGCGTGTAGGGGTAGGGTGTAGGGGGGGGTGGGGGGGGAGGGGCGTGTAGGGGTAGGGTGTAGGGGGGGTGTAGGGGAGGGGCGTGTAGGGGTAGGGTGTAGGGGGGGTGTAGGGGGAGGGACATGTAGGGGTAGGGTGTAGGGGGGGTGTAGGGGGGACATGTAGGGGTAGGGGTAGGGTGTAGGGGGGGGGTGTAGGGGAGGGGCGTGTGGGGGTAGGGTGTAGGGGGAGGGGCGTGTAGGGGTAGGGTGTAGGGGGGGTGAGGGGGGGCGTGTAGGGGTAGGGTGTAGGGGGGGTGTAGGGGAGGGGCGTGTAGGGGTAGGGTGTAGGGGGGGGGGTAGGGGTAGGGGGAGGGGCGTGTAGGGGTAGGGTGTAGGGGGGGGGTGTAGGGGAGGGGCGTGTAGGGGGAGGGTGTAGGGGGGGGGGTGTAGGGGAGGGGGTAGGGGGGTGGGGGGAGGGGGGTGTAGGGGTAGGGTGTAGGGGGTAGGGGGGGGCGTGTAGGGGTAGGGTGTAGGGGGGTGTAGGGGGAGGGGCGTGTAGGGGGGGGTGGGGGGGGTGTAGGGGGAGGGGCGTGTAGGGGTAGGGTGTAGGGGGGTGTAGGGGGGGGTGTAGGGGTAGGGTGTAGGGGGGGAGGGGCGTGTAGGGGTAGGGTGTAGGGGGGGGTGTAGGGGAGGGGCGGGTAGGGGTAGGGTGTAGGGGGGGGAGGGGCGTGTAGGGGTAGGGTGTAGGGGGGGTAGGGGAGGGGCGTGTAGGGGTAGGGTGTAGGGGTAGGGTGTAGGGGGTGTGTAGGGGTAGGGTGTAGGGGGGGTGTAGGGGGAGGGGCGTGTGGGGGTAGGGTGTAGGGGGGTTGTAGGGGGAGGGGCGTGTAGGGGTAGGGTGTAGGGGGGTTGTAGGGGGAGGGGCGTGTGGGGGTAGGGTGTAGGGGGGTGTAGGGGAGGGACGTGTAGAGGAGGGGAAAGGCATTAAATTACAAATGCACTAAATATACAGAGATGGGAGTATGACAGAGGAAGTGTGTGTGTGTGTGTGTGTGTGTGTGTGTGTGTGTGTGAGGACAGGAGCGGTGAGAAGAAGGGTGTAATTTCTCTCCCGACCGGAAACACATATGAGCTGATGATCATTATGGGATGCGACAGACATGAAACGCTCTGTGCATGTAAAGGGCACATTTTACATAAGGACGTCCCTCATTAGGACAGATATGCAGTCTGAGATACATTCTACAGTCTCTGCGTGAGAATTCTCTGCCTGTTCTTCAGGCAAGAAAGATGGAGGAGATGATACAATGACGACACTGGAAGTACAGCATGGCAGTAAAGATTGTGAAGCGTGCATGTGTGTGTGTGTGTCTGAGTGTGTGGGAAGCTTCTTGTCGGCAAAGGATAATTTATTTTGTGTGTGTGTTTTTTTTTTTTGCAGCAGACAGCATTATATGGTATAAATAATTCAAGAATGCGTGCCATCTCTGATCTCTTCTGAACTCTGACCTCTTCTGAACTCTGACCTCTCCCTCTCGCTTTTTACAGCTAGCCAGGCCAGAGACCTGCTCTCCAAGATGCTAATCATTGATCCCGCCAAGCGAATATCAGTGGACGAGGCCCTGCAGCACCCCTACATCAACGTGTGGTACGACCCGTCTGAGGTGGAGGCAGTAAGTACAGTTCATTTAGATCCATTCAGCATTATCAATTAGTTTCCCTGGGGTCATATGTGGCTCGTTTATCTTAGTCTGACAGTTCCTTGGGCAGGGTCTGAAAGGGACTGAACTCAACAGCCGTGTATGTGAAAGACCTACTCAGACTCAATGACGTGCCTGTTAGGTTGATTGGTACCTCTATAGAGGCCTGGTGTGAGTGTGTAGTTGCTCATGTGTGTGAGTGCTCTGTGATTGGCTGGCCAGGGTTGGTTCCCCCTGATGCTCTGTGATGCCAGGATAGGCACCAGACTGAATGGTTTAGAAGATAAATGCACACTATATTTCAACTTATATAGTTGTCCCAGTGCAGTCCTTGTGGTCTATAATAGGTTTCTACACGGTCCGCATTATTGCTTTGTCCAAACACTAAACACCCAGAATCAAGCCATTAGGAACACTAAATACCTTCTACAGCGGAGATAAAATGTGTACCATTTTGTGGGTACAGAGAGTCACTGTTTTGTGGGAAGGTTGTGGGTAGTTTGTGGGTAGGAGAATCACTGTCCAAAACCAAGTGTTACCAGTCTGCAACACCCCAGATCCAGTCAACATTTTAGCTATACTGCTCCAGTCAGGCCTGAGCAGGATAATGAGCAGGATAATGAGCAGGATAATGAGCAGGACAATGAGCAGGATAATGAGCAGGATAATGAGCAGGATAATGAGCAGGACAATGAGCAGGATAATGAGCAGGATAATGAGCAGGACAATGAGCAGGATAATGAGCAGGATAATGAGCAGGACAATGAGCAGGATAATGAGCAGGATAATGAGCAGGATAATGAGCAGGACAATGAGCAGGATAATGAGCAGGATAATGAGCAGGACAATGAGCAGGATAATGAGCAGGATAATGAGCAGGACAATGAGCAGGATAATGAGCAGGACAATGAGCAGGATAATGAGCAGGATAATGAGCAGGACAATGAGCAGGATAATGAGCAGGACAATGAGCAGGATAATGAGCAGGGCAGAGTGCTTGATCACCTGAGTCAGGTGTGCTGGGAGCTGGAGACCTTTGTATCCAGAGCAGTTTACACGTTTCTAAATGTGAGGGCACAGGCCCGTGACCTCAGCGTGATCAGTGCCATGACTCTCCTGCTCTACCAGCTGGGCTTCTGCTTGCAATGGGACTCTTGGGCCAGTTTACTTCCTTCCACGTCTAATTAAAAGATGTCTAAACAAACTATTTCAATAAATAACCTAAAAGGCTGAATCATAGCTTAACGTTTTGTACTCACGGGCCTCCACGACTACACCTGCTCTTCATGTGCAGTCCTGCAGATGTGGCCCGCAAGCTTCAGATAATCACAAACATCAGAATCAAACTTCAGAATTAGACGTGAGTGACGGTGTCGTCGGTGCCAGAAACTGCCGGTCTGCTGGGAGTTTTATGCACAACAATTTTATGTCAGATTTGCCAAGCGAAGTCAAACTGAAGTCACAAAGGATAAAGTTATTTGCATAATTGAACTGATTCATGTAGGGTTTTTATCTCCCTCTCTCCCTCTCCCTCTCTCTCTCTCTTCCTCTCTCCCTCTCTCTCTCTCTCTCTCTCCCTCTCTCCCCCCTCTCTCTCTCTCTCTCTCTCTCTCTCAATACCCATTTTCCTCTCTCAAAGGATTCTAAAAAATAATTCATATTGTGAATAACTTTAGGTCCAACATTCCCCAACACCAGCACCCTCCAACAAACACCCAACATCCCCCAACACCAGCACCCTCCAACAAACACCCAACATCCCCCAACACCAGCACCCTCCAACAAACACCCAACATCCCCCAACACCAGCACCCTCCAACAAACACCCAACATCCCCAACAAACACCCAACATCCCCCAACACCCCAACAAACACCCAACATCCCCAACACTAACACCACCCAACAAACACCCAACATCCCCCAACACCAACACCCCCAACAAACACCCAACATCCCCAACACAAACACTGTCCAACACCCAACATCCCCAACATTAACACCCTCCAACAAACCCCAACCATCCCCAACAAACACCGACATTATAACAGGAGTTGGCTTTAGAATGTTCCAGAAAAGGAGCATTAAAAGCCAAATGGACCAGTCTGTGTTGATGTAGGAGTACAGCACGCCAGCCCAGCTTTAGGGTCCCTCGATGTCTGGATCATAACGACATTCACAAATGGTGGTTAAATGAATTTTATCATATTCTCTGTTTCAATACAACAGCATGTAATCATATACATTGTAATATGTATTTCAGCACTGCTCTCCACAGTATTGCGCTTTTATAGCTCTTAAATACCAGCAGCTAGAGAAAAGCTCAATAATCAGCTGGTAAATTTTAACAGATGATAAGAATCCTACAAGGCGTAGCAGTCTAATGGTAGACAACTGTATATGACTTGACTCTGTCTAAATGTATATATATATGTGTGTGTGTGTGTGTGTGTGTATATATATATATATATATATATATATATATATATATATATATATATATATATATATATATATATATATATATATATATATATATATATGTCTTTTTTTTATTCACTGGCTTTGGTTTTAATTAAGCATAAGTTTTAAAATGCTAATTTATTCTATTTATTTTATGAATAAGCGTCAAGCTATTAATGAGACACAAAACACAAAAATCTAATTAATTAATGTCTAAATTATTGAAAGACAAATCCCAAAGAAATGCCATATAACTGCCTGTCTAATATTTTATTCTGCTTTCTGGAAAGTAATTTATGATAATGATCATCATTTATGATAAATACTGCACATGGTAACATATTAATTTACTGTTGAGAAGGTGCCCACTCTCTTACCTGTCTCACCTCTCTTACCTGTCTTACCTTCTCTCTGTTCAGCCTCCTCCTCAGATCTATGACAAGCAGCTGGATGAGAGAGAACACTCCATTGATGAATGGAAAGGTAAATCCTTAATCTCTTGGAGATTCCCGTAATCTGCATGCACATAATCTTTCAGAGATTAAGTTAATCTCACTGGGATTTCAGTACCTGACATCAAACAGGCAGTATAGGTTTAAAAATCCCACTTTGGCACTCATGTGGGAGGAGCCTTGGGGGTCCTGCAGCTGCATACAGTTGTACGTGGTTGACGTAAGACCTTTTGAAGAGTACCAGTATGTGTACATTTTTCAAAATATTTAAAAAATGTATTTAAAACTGTAGACTGTAAATGCTGTAGAGCTGCTTTCATTACGCGTCCTCTGCGTCTGGCGTGTCCGCGGTACTGTGACTGTGCAGCGTCCCGTCTGCTGGCAGGACTCTGCAGGACCTTCCCATGCTCGGCTCTTATCTGAGACAGTGTACCAACTGGAACAGGGACTGAGGCGTCAGGGCTGGAATTGATTTTGGTTTTCTTTTCTTATTACCCTTCTTAATCAGTTTTTCTCTTACCTTCCCTCCCTCTCCTTCCCTATCTCCCTCCCTCTCTCTCTCTACCTCCCTCTCTCCTTTCTTCCCTCTGTCCCTCTCCCTCCCTCCCTCTCTCTCTCCCTCTCTCTCCCTGTCTCTCTGTTTTCCTCTCTCTCTCTCTCTCTGACATTCTCCATCCCTTCTGTGACTCCACCTCCTTGTTCCTGGCTCTTCCTATCCCTCTTGCCCTCTTGCCCCTGTCTCTTTGCCCTCTTGCCCTTTGTCTCATCCCCTTCCCCCCTGGACTCCCAGAGCTGATCTATAAAGAAGTGATGAACTTCGAGGAGAGGACAAAGAATGGCGTGGTGAAGGGACAGCCCTCTCCCTCAGGTATTCTCACTGCATAGCCTGAGCTCTCTGTAAGTGAACTTCTCCCCCCCCGCCCACTCTGATCTTGGGCTCCTCCCCCTCCTCAGGCCCCTCCCCTCCTGATCAGCCCCATCTCGCCGCCTCGTTCGTCAGTCCGCCTGTCCTTACCCCTGTCTGCGTCCACCATCTTGTTACTGTCACACAAATAGAACGCACCCTTTATTTCCTGACTGTGTGTGGGGCCGGCTTCTCAGACACAGATAATGCTTTAGCCCCTCCTCCTGACTCGATGTGATGGTGGGATTGGCCATAAAGGCTATGTTTATTTCTGCATCTGGGAAACCAGGTTGTGTTGTTTAATATTTAGATTCGTCATTGTATGTAGCCTTTTTAATGGTATAAACGGTTCTAATAGTTATCTTTATCTTACAAAAAATTATATTGGTAATATGTTATAAATGACATTTTGTTGTCCATGTGGAATTTGGTTAATGTTTACCCGCTAAACTGCAGCCAACAATATTGTACTGTATGTGTGTGTGTATATATCTGTTTGTAAGCAAAATGATTAAGTATGGAATCCATGGTCTATCCAAACTCAAAATATTGTTACACTCCGATTGCAGAATTCTAACTTTGGCATTGGTCTAGGACGTAATTTTGACTTTTTTCTTTTTTCAATATGGGCCATTTTTGTTACAACAGTCGTGATCAGCCACTTTTCTGCAGAAACAGTCTGCATTTCCCAGAGTGACCTGCAGAGGGCAATGATGTGCTTAGTGACGTGAAGTCCCTAGCTACTGTCCAGACGTTCTGCAGTGCAACAGAGTCTCCTCAGAAGCCCACCTACGGCTGTAGTCTCAGGACTGCCACCTGACAGAGAGACCAGAACCATGAGGAGCAAACCCCTGTTTTCAGTGGCAGCTCACTATGTCTTACTGGAATGAAAAAAATAAACGTCCTACAGTTTTGTCCCTCTGGCTGGCTGGATCCCTTTCTCCCTGTCCCTCTTTCTCTCCCTCCTTCTCTTTCCCTCTCTCTGTCTCCCTTCCTCTTTCCCCTCTCCCTGTCTCTCTCCTTCCCTCCCTCTCTCTCTGTCTCTGTCCCTTTCTCTCCTTCCCTCTCTCTCTGTCTACCTCCCTCTCTCCACTCTCCGTCTCTCTTTCCCTCTCCCTCTCTGTCCATCTCTCTCTCTCTCTCTATGTAATTAGACAGATTGATAACGCTTGTGCTGAGAAGAGCATACGCAGTGCAGTTCAAGAGCTGAACTGTGGCAGTATTTCACTGCAGTGTGTGAGTGTATGTGTCTGTGTGTGTGTGCACGTGAGCTTGTTTGAATTTTACTATAATATCTATCCTGTATCCATCCTCAATCATACAGCATGCGAGAGGTGATGTTACCTTTGAAACTAAGACAGAAAGGACTACATGAGACAGGAAAGACTCTGTCACTGAACTGGCCCTTAATTTAAATGCCCTTGAATAATGATATTTTATGTAATCGCTACACCCTGTTGACACTGTAGCGGGACCAACACTACCTACAAACCTGAGCTGTTTTGGATACTGGTAGGAATGTCTTTGAGTGTGGGGTGTGTGTGGTTTGTGTGTGAGGTGTGTCTGTTGTTTGTGTGTGGGGTGTATGTGCTCTGAGTGTGGGGTGTGTGGCGTATGTGGGGTGTGTGTGGTTTGCGTGTGTGGTGCATGTGGGGTGTGTGTGGAGGGTGTGCATCGTTTGAGTGTGGGGTGTGTGGTTTGTGTGTGAGGTGTGTGTATTGTGTGTGTTTGAGTGGGGTGTGTGGTTTGAGTGTGTGGGGTGTGTGGCTTGTGTGCGGTGTATGTGTGGTTTGTGTGTGGGGTGTGTGTGGTGTATGTGGGGTGTGTGTGGTTTGTGTGTGTTTGAGTGTGGGGTGTGTGGTTTGTGTGTGAGGTGTGTGTATTGTGTGTGTTTGAGTGGGGTGTGTGGTTTGAGTGTGCGGTGTATGTGGGGTGTGTGTGGCTTGTGTGCGGTGTGTGGGGGTGTGTGTGGCAGGGTGTGTATGTGTGGTGTGTGTGTGGGGTGTGTGGGGGTGTATGTGCGGTGTGTGTGTGTGGGGGGGGGGTGTGGCAGGGTGTGTGTGTGTGGGGTGTGTTTGTGGCAGGGTGCTGCTCTGTGGTAACGAGGTTAAACTCTCTCCCATAAATCCCCCATGTGTTTATTTATTTAGGGTTCTACTGGGGACAGCGCCACCCGCTGGTGGCCCCCTGTGGCACAGTAAATGGGAGATTTACAACCCCTCCCTGCCTCTCACAGCAGTGGGGGGGGTGAGGAGGGTAGAGGGGGCTACAGCGGTGGGGGGGCGTGTGAGGAGGGTAGAGGGGGCTACAGCGGTGGTCTTTCCTCTGCACTGCCCACACGTGTGGAACAGGCAGGACATGGGCAGTGTGTGTGTTGGACGGGCAGAGGACGTGCTGTAGGACATCATGTTCCTGTTCTGGGGAGTGTGCTAATATCTCTATCTCCTTATTACTTTTACCTTTTGGTAAAAGGTGTGTGTGTGTGTGTGTGGGGGGGGGTGTACCTCACACCTGTCCTGTTTGTAGACTTTATATGACTGTATGGTATGGATATGAATGTCCACTACACAACAGGAGAATGTGCTGTGTGTGTGGCTGTGCGTGTTACTGCAGTAGGCTGCGTCTGCTCCTGGATGAGTGCCCTGGACGTGAGGAGTCGAGTTTCTCCTCCCACACCCAAGCCACCGCATGGCTTTGACCTCTGGTTGACCTTCAGTCTCGTAACATCAGACGGGGAATAAATTACAGATTTGTATTTGATATTTTTTTTAATGTTCAATTTAACCAAATCAGTGAGGTGAATTCAGTGTTGGATGAGTCAGATTGAGAGTGAGACTAAACCCCAGTGACATCATCACTGAACCTGGAACCTCCCACTGTGACCCCCACGCGCCTCACACACTGGGTGAAGGTTCAGGTGGCAATGTAGACATCGTCACCAAAACCTGCAGAACATAGTTCAGAGAAACCTAGTCCAGCACACAAACCTCGTCCAGGACACAAACCTCATCCAGCACACAAACCCCGTCCAGAACACAAACCTCGTCCAGAACACAAACCTCGTCCAGAACACAAACCTCATCCAGCACACAAACCTCATCCAGCACACAAACCTCGTCCAGAACACAAACCTCGTCCAGGACAGACACCCTGACCAATTACATCTTCAAAATTCATGTTAAAAACGAACACCATTCTTTTACAGCTGCCTACACTGTAATCAGAGCTGGAAGGTTGTGCTTCTGCAATATACATGCAGGGCATGTCACATGTGAGATTGTTCTTGTAGTGTATCGTCATCTAGTGGTTGACTGCAGTACTACAGCATATTTATTCACCGGCCCTTTTTGGCAGCTCCAACTCCTCTGATCCAGGATCAGATTCCCCTGTTAAGGTGTTACATTTTAACCAGTATTTCCCACGTAACCAGTATTTCCCACGCAAATGCTTCACCTGCTCTCAAAACGTCCTGTTAAGTCATTTAGTCCAGTGAAGCTTTGCACAAGATTAGCTTTCTCCAAGTGTGTATGTGTGTGTGCTCGCATGTGTGTGTGTGTGTGAGTGCGCATGCATGTGTGTGTGTGCACATATGGTATGTGTGTGTGTGAGTGCGCATGCATGTGTGTGTGAGGGTCAGGGTGATCAGGCATCAGCACTGTTGGCCTCGGTGGTCCTGCTCACTCATGTTGCCACCTCTGTGCCGTGATTGGATCGCACCACGGCTTCCATCCTTCCACGTGTCACTTTGACACTTTATAGTCGTCCAGATGAGCGTTACTCAGATTCCAGTGTGGAGAACCAGAGCACTGCACAGTGGGGAGCCCCACACAGACTCCCCGGGGAGGAGGTCATCACAGCAGGTGTAAATCAGGTGTGATTCCCATTTGTACTTGATTAATTGGTAGTGAGCTGAATCTGGTGAAATTGGGTTTGATAATTAGGGGCGGAGCTGAATCAGGTGATTTTAATTTTGGATGGATAATTAGGGGCGGAGCTGAACCAGGTGATTGGGCCTGAAGGACATCAGTGCAGAGCTCTGAGGGGGATGTGAGTAACGAGTCTCTTCTGTTGGCTGCAGTCACCCTGGGTTCTGTTCCCCCTGTCTAATGGGGCCAAGGCTCTCTCTCTCTCTCTCTCTCTCTCCCTCTGTCTCTCTTGCTCTGTCTCTCCCTCTCTCCTTCTCTCTCTCTCTCTCTCTCTCTCCCTTTCTCTCTCTCCCTTTCTCTCCCTCTCTTCTTCCCCTCTCTGTCCCTCTCTCTCTCTCTCTCTACCTCTCTCTGTCTCGGTCTTTCTCTCCATCTCTCTCTCTCTCTCTCTCTCTCTCTCTGCCTCTCCCCCCATTTCTCTTTTTTCGTTGTAACCGTTTCTCCCCCCCCCTGCTCTTCCCGTAGCACAGGTGCAGCCGTGAACAGCAGCGAGAGTCTCCCCCCCTCCTCCTCCGTCAACGACATCTCCTCCATGTCCACCGACCAGACCCTGGCCTCCGACACAGACAGCAGTCTGGAGACGTCCGCTGGAGCGCTGGGCTGCTGCAGGTGACTAGCGGCCTGCCTGCGTAACCCCGTGTTCTTCAGAAGGTGATCGGACCCGCCAACGGAAAACCCAAAAGCGTATACAAGTCCAATATTCTGCGAGAAAAAAAAAGAGTTCAATATAAAATACTGTAATGTTAAAAAAAATATATAATGAGACGCTCTACAAATCTGAAGTATAATTTCATGTTATATGTGAATTATGGGTAACTGCAAAACGCTTGCATTGTCATTCAACGGCAGCAGTAATGGAGACAGACTCCTGTTCTCACAGCCACCCGTACGGATAGTTATCAGCCCATTACTAGCTTTGCTTCCTGTCTTCGCCATATGTCATTTGAGAAAGACAAACCGCTGTAGCGCTTACACAGAAGTGTGTTTCTCTGCGAACCGCGCACCACCTGCACCACCTGCTCCACCCGCACCATCAGCAGTACCTTGCACGCGTCTGCGCGTTTTCTTTCGCTGTGGCAAGGTGGGCGGTGTTCCTGACCCCCCTCAGCTAATGTAACCAACCCCCACCCCCACCCACCCCCCACCCCGACCTGCTGGTGTCTCTTGGGCTTCGACCTTTCAACCTCATGACCTGAGGGGGTCTGAATAGATGATGTGTTTGTTGAACTACTCACGGAGTGGTTGTGGGGTCGAAGCGAGGGGCGTGGCTGTATGTAAATGTCGCCCCCTATCTTTTGTACATATGTAATTCTGTACAGCTACGTGGCATTCTTGAGTGGGACGGATGGCCAGTATCGGGTGTTTTGTTGCACACCTTTGCCACATAACTGCTATGACCTTTAGTTACCCCTTGCCTGTAGTCTTGCATGATCAGAGACAAAAAAAAAATGTGACTAAACTTATTATAACCCAGTATAGAAGACCTTTGTATACCATGTAAGTAAATAAAATGTACTGGAACCAGCTAGGTGAATATAGGGGTTTCTGCAGGTGAAGTGGTTGTGTGTGTTCTGCAGGAAGGCCATCGGGGGGTGGAGCGGAGGGGGGTGGTTGTGGGAAAGCGGTCCGTTCACCTCACATCCACCCTGCTCCATCTCCATCTCTAGGGTTGGCGTTCCTCCATAGCCATGATGTTGTCTTTCTCCGCTCTACCAACACAACAGAGCCCTTGCTTAACGGGGGCCGGTTTGATGGTAGTTTGGTGTTTTACTGGGATCTGCTGAGGCTCAGCAGGGGCTTGGAGAGTGCTGGGGTTTGGAACAACAGCCATCTTCATCTCACCGAGACCACCTTGCATGTCACACCGTGCATTCTCCTTCCTCTGACTGGAAGGGTCGTCTGACTGGTCTGTGTGTGCATATGCACGTTTGGGTATCAGAAATGCAGCCCTTTACCGGAGTAGATGTGACCATGACGATCACAAAGCAGGGAGTCAGGGGGTGTTGTATGAAGGCAGTGACCTCCGTCAGGCTGGGCGGTGCTCCCCCGTCTCACCTACGTCACACGCACACCCCTCATCCATCCTTGTTACTCCTCATCTCATTTTGTCTGTAGGGAATCCAAAACTACCTAAATGACAAACTTTGAGAGATTAAGACATTCTGAGTGGAAGTGTAGTTCACGGTCATTTTTGTTTCCTAAGATGGAGCCTGAATTTGGGTGGTGCTTTTAAAACGGTGGAGATTCCTCCTCACGAGAAAAAAAAAAAAGTCAATTGCGGTGAACTGCAACAAAGGAGTAGAGTTCAGGTGTGGTTGCCAGGGTGTGGTTGTCATGGCGGCAGTTCTGTCTCTGTTTGGCGGCTGTAGTTCGTCTGGCGGTGTCTGGTTTGTCGGGCCTCTTCCCTTCGTGTCGGTATGCACCAGGTGTCGGAACCACGTCTATCCCCCACACACCAGAACCTTCCCCAGCACATTCCTGCATTTCTAAACAATGTGATGTACGTTAAAAGCTCGACCTTTAACCCCACGACGGGTGTTTTTCAGTCATAGACTAATGATGATAATCCTCCCTCAGTAAATGTTATGAAGTACACAGTAAAAATGGATCATATAATATTTAAGTTGTATGGTTTTGTTTTGTATCTGTACTTGTCTAATTTGATCTGTGTACCGAATCATTTTAATAAAGGAATGAAATACATTTTATTTGGATTGTGTATACAGATGGTTAAACTACAATAATCTGGGCCATTACTGTGTCAAGCTTCCTTGACCCCACTAATAATTATTGATTCATTGTTATTCAAATCATAATATTTGATATCCATGCTTTTTTGTTAATATTCATCACACCCATGGACTGACATGCATTGAGAACTGCATTTAAAAAATGCTATTGGTCCTAATGCAGGTCCCATGGTAACACCTACTGTACAACCTGCAGGAAGTGTTTTCCTTGCACTGAACGTGTAGAATGTGCCATTGGTCATTCTGAACCCTAAAACAAGAACATTTTAGAGGTCAGTGAAAGGACATGTGTCTGTTATTCTGTCCTGATACTCCATTTTGCTCAAAGTCATGAACTTGAACTAATGGTCAATATTTCAGAAAGCTATTTGACGGCAGAGTCTTCAAGTGCATCCGACTTAAAAACAACCTTGTTTTTTTGTTGTTGGTTTTTTTTTTTAATGAACAAATACAGATACAGTTGTATTTATTTTCATTGTACTGTAAAAATGCAAAAAGAAAAATCTGCAATACTGACGTTGACTGGCAGAAACGTGAGCTGATCTGTGCTGAGGCACGATGGTGTGAACATCACTGCACTGTGAGGGTTTCTGAAACAGCTCTCAGACATGGGCAGACTGGCAATATGGAGTGGATGTCCACACTTACAACAGGGTGGTGAACACACACACACACACATACACAACATGTAGTAGCTTTTGTATTTCAATTGTTAGAATTGAAAACTTAATTGTAAACTCTTCTGTTGTGTATTAAATTGGATTCATTAGATTAGAACGAAATGTGATGTATAGTCATGCATTTTATACAGGACATTTTTAACAAGATGGTCCATGTCTTAGTAACTCATGGGTCAGAAACAGGGTTAGTTTTGCAAATATATCTGTCTCTTCAAAATCTCTACCTTCAAAATGTGCCACAGTGCTGGTTGAACTATACTGACAATGGAGGTACAATGGAGTTTTTTCAACACTATTAATTCATAGTTAATAACATTTCTTCCTCTTTAATACTGCTTAGAAATATATATGTTGGCTAAACACTCAAACCCAAAAACCTGCACATAGTCAACACCACTGGGTTATTGTGAAAGATTCTGATTGTCTAGAACGCTGGAGAGTGTCTGGATTGGTGGAGAGTGTCTAGAACGCTGGAGAGTGTCTGGAATGGTGGAGAGTGTCTGGAATGGTGGAGAGTGTCTAGAACGCTGGAGAGTGTCTGGAATGGTGGAGAGTGTCTGGAATGGTGGAGAGTGTCTAGAACGTTGGACAGTGTCTGGAATGGTGGAGAGTGTCTGGAATGGTGGAGAGTGTCTGGAGTGATATCTCCCATTCAAACTGGCTCGGTCACCTTGTTCTTTCTTTTCTGGTACATTCCAAACTGCCATTATTGCCGTGTGGGGCACTGAGCTTCGGTGTAATTTCAGGATAAGAAATGAGGGCTCTTGGTCTCCTCAATACAGCTCCTGAATCAGACACTCAGACACTGTGGTAATTATCAGCGAATGTCAACCAATGTATATTCTTTTGTTTTGTTTTGTTTTTAACTTCAGTTCCTCTCTGTGTGCTTTGAACCTCAGCTCATGACTCCCAAAACAAGCAGCATCCATGACAACATAATGTAATATGTAGATGTGTTGAAATTAGCCCTCAGTCCTGAGCCAGTGTTTGTCTTGTTCAACGTCCTTCACAGTCCGACACAGCTAGACAGAGAGAATCCATCTCTCTTACAGACATAGCTAATGTACACACACATTCAAGCCTTCATTATCTGACCACACAGTACCTGTTTTTACCTGGGAAGTCCAGACAAGGGGCTCAGAACTGTGGGACGTCCAGCGCCGTCCCGTCCTGTGTGTGGTAGTGAGTAGAGGTATAAAGTGGACTGGTTTCCGTCCTCCAGCACCAGGGTTGAGAAACGTTGTCCTAAACGACAGTCCCAGTGACGAGCCTACAATTAAAATACTGTTCTGTGCTCGTTACCTTAAAGCAGAGGCTGACCATACCGATGGTCTTATCAATGGTATTCTGTGTAGGTAGATCTTGTAATCGTGAGGGTTATCGTCTGTGAGCAGGAAACTAAGGAGAGTGGTTTTCAGTATGTGATTTGATGTATAAACAATTTCTCATATTAAAACTAATGTTATGATTCAATCAGTGTGTGTTTATACAGCTAAATAGATCTGACATAAGAAAAAAAAAATGTTTCTGTTTGGTGAACTTTGTTCAATTTGCTCAGCCTGAGCAGAAGCTCAAAAGCCTCGTTTCTATACTAAGAAAAACTAAAATGATCAAAGAATCATAGACTCTACTGGCTCTGCGTTTATGTGGACAGGATTAAAGATGGTGTCCTCACTGTAGAATCACTGACTCTACGTTTAGGTGGACAGTGTTAAAGATGTCCTTACTGTAGAATATTTAACTGCACGTCTGATAATCGCATCTTGGTCCAATAAGCCAGTGATTGTGAATAAGGAGACTGGCTGTGTTTTTATCTCACAAAAAAATACGTTTCTGCCTTTCAAGTAATTTGTTTTGGTTTGTTTTTTTTTAAACTCAAGAACAGTCTGTATCTGATTGTTTACGCCAATATAGATGACACACTACACCACAGGCCACTACCATGTACGATCAAAACGTTTAGCATCCTAACAGAAAGTGTGACAAATGACCACTCAGCAATCAGCGTTCAGCGCTTCAGCCATCACAGTAGTGCACTACACACGGGAGGGTGAAATGCTTCTCTAGAAGTGCAGCAGTGCACTCTTACGCTGGAAACACAGAAACCCTCACGGTGACGTTGCATCCGACCAAACAAAGTCCTTCACCAGTTTCATTTTGAAAACTGTTTTTAACACTCTCTCTGTCTCTGTCTGTCTATCTCTCTGATGTTGGTGAGCCACTCTGTAGAGCACGAGGCCAGTGAGACCCTGTCTGCCACTCCACAGTTCTTTTGTGAAGTCAGGTGACACTCTGCCATTATCTGCTCTGGGTTCTTGTTAAGATCGAGTAATATATAAACACACGAGTTAAAAACGAAAACATGGCACTGGACATTTTAAAGGTACTCTCTATGTAAAAATAAATATATGTATGTGGTTGAAAATAAACAATTCCTTTGACCTTGGAAAAGTACCCTCTCATTTTTGTTGGCGTCTGACAGACCTGAGCAGCTGTGAGGTGGAAGAGATTACTCAGTCCTAGTCAGATTAATCAGTCCTAGTCAGATTACTCAGTCTCTCTCATTTGTCAGTGAGAACTGATGCAGAAAAAGTATGTTTTTGTAAACGCAGAGTCGTTTATAATCGTTCATTAGTAACTCATCAGTGTCTAAAAACCAGGTGTGTAAGGAAAGACGAAATGAGCTGAGAATACGCACCCCCTCCCCCCACCACACACACACACACACACACACACACACCTCTTCGATTGATCTAGTCGTGTGATTGGCCAGACCTCATTGAGCTAGCGGCCTCGTGGAGCGGAGGAGAGGGCTTTCTCTCTCCAGGCCAACAGGTCCTCGGATCTGGACACAGTACATGGTTGATTTTGTAACGGGAGGGACGTCACTCTGAAGAACAGCATTAATATAATAAGAATGGCGCTAATGTTTAAGCATTACCACATGAGAGGGCGTGATGTTGTAGGACACGGTATACCAGCTCGCCACAGTCCGCATGCTGAAGAATTAGGGTAGGTGTCTGTGTTGATATTCAGTATAACAGCACTATCTCACTTATGATGTTTCTGTAAGCCCCATTTATACCGAAGTTAAGAGCAACAGCAACATATTATGGTTTGTTTCTTTGTTTAATTGGCTTTGCCAACACAACCAGGTCTGTAGTTGGACAGGGACTGGATGCTGCCTATGGGTTACCAGCTTGATCAGACTGTTCGCTGCTGGTGAGTTTACAGCTTGATCAGACAGTTCGCTGCTGGTGAGTTTACACCTTGATCAGACAGTTCGCTGCTGGTGAGTTTACAGTTTGATCAGACAGTACGCTGCTGGTGAGTTTACAGCTTGATCAGACTGTTCGCTGCTGGTGAGTTTACAGTTTGATCAGACAGTTCGCCGCTGGTGAGTTTACACCTTGATCAGACAGTTCGCTGCTGGTGAGTTTACAGTTTGATCAGACAGTTCGCTGCTGGTGAGTTTACAGTTTGAGTTTACGCTGCTGGTGAGTTTACAGCACTTCCTGCTCTCCATCAATGATCTCCAGTAACTCTTTAGCGAACTTTCCTCTTCTGATAACCATTCATAATTTTACTCAAATGTCATTTGTGGAAATATGTTCATCTGTGTGTTGCAAACATTTGTTACAATATAAGATCCTAACCATTAATTGTAATTAACAGTTGATAGAACGCACCTGTAAAGTGAAGTGAAACATGTACAGTGTATATCAGTACTCGTGGAATGTAATTTGTCCTATCAAATTACTTGGTCAGAACTAACTGTTTTATAATATACATTAATATTACACAGTATAACAAACAATTTTATCTGATTTTCTAATTGCTTATTTTAAATGCAGATATGTCTTAATTATGGATAATTACCTAAAAAGGATTCTGGGATAAATCCTTTCTCATGCCAGATAAACACTTCAATACTTAAACCAGATGTTTTTCATCAAGTTACTCCATAATTACAGCAGAATCACCCCACTGCCTGCCAGACAAATGTGTTATTTCTAAGTGCTGTCTCTTATTTCAGATAAATCACACACACACACACACACACACGTTTGGATAGCTGAATGAAACACTCTGTGAATCTTTCTTTACTAACTATAGTAGCTTGTTGTTATTTTTTCCGACTAGGCTTTGTACAAATAATAAAATAGAATTAATGCAACCTTTCAAGTTCTAGAAACTTCCCAACTGCTCCTTGTAATCCCTTCCTGAGGCACTCAGCCTATTTCACTCTGAATAGTTCCATCGCCTCCAGCAAGACATCAGCGTCTATCCAGTCGTTTCCTATTTTAAAAAAGATCAAAAGAATCAAGAACAGAAGATTACCCTTGCACGCGAAACGTGCTATTACGGTCCCGCCCAGCCAGCTCGCGCAGCGGATCGCGCTCTTATGATCAAGCGTAGCGTGAAAACATACCTGGATCGCTTCCCTTCTGTAATCGGCAACTCGGAAGGAAATTCACGGGCCAGATAGACGCAGTAAGGCTACTCTAACCCGCAATATTCCCGCAAAATGTGGGTGAGTGGGTTCGTCGTTCTGTGGGCCTCTCCATACGGGCCCTGTGCAGGCTTCCTTCTGCTCGGTTTCCCCCCGTATTAAAGTACATTTGGCAGAGTAACGAAGACCAGGTCACATACCCAGTCCCACTGTTACTGTAGGTGGTGCACCACTGAACTCTAACCCCCATAATGCCTCATGAGGGACACATGGACTGGGACAGCCACATACATGACCGCAGTCACCGTGCACGAAACAGGAACGATTCGTCTCCCCTGAGTTATGATTTCGTGTTGCAAGGAACTGCAGGCAGGTTTGGAAGGTTTTGTTTAAAAATGCATTCTGATCATTTTAATTGATCTGTAACATAATCCAAAAGATTATTATAGTAAAGTAATTGATTACTATTACTGTTGGAAACTGTGTAGCACTCAGTTGAGAAGCGGCATATCTTGAAAAGCAGATGGTAATCTGGGTTCTTCACTCCCACATTATAACTAGCGCATGAACAGGAGTTAATCGTCTGATAACGTGGAAAAACGCCAATGACTGTTAGACCTTGTAGTCAGGAAGTTATCGTCCACTAAACACAAATGAAAATAAATCAAGATAACTTTTACTTAACATGTAAAATGTCATATGTAACATGTTAAGAATGAAAACGATTGTTAACAATCAAAATGCGTGTGTTCAAATTACACAAGACCACACATGCAATGTCTATTGTGTTCAAAATTCCCAAACACACCCAGGCTAGACACAGAACGGTTGGCCTACACATTTTAAACCTGTGATGTCTGTTGAATTGTAATGTAATTTTAGCATCACCAAAAATGTTATCTGTATAATTACTGTCTTTTCTTTTCCTATTTTTGGCACCATGATTATGCAACACTGTTACATGTAGATTCAGTTACTATGCAACCCTGATTGTGGGACAAAGTGGTAATAGAATTTCATAATCCTTTTTTTTAATACTCCCACTCACTGGTGGTTGGGTACAATTTCTAGAGTGATTCTAGAGCCTTGTTGCTGACAAATACACTCAAGTAAAATACACAAGCAATAAGACAGCTAGATGAGTATGGGTTATTGCTGCACACACACACACACACACACACACACACACACCAGTTTGGTCAATCTTTTACACCGTACCAGTTACTGAGATCCATGAGCTTTTGAGTTGTCTGTTGTTGATCTAAAGAAGAATGATGCAGTGTTACTGGATGATCTCCACTAAAGTCGAATGTGCCCACATGCACATTCTGCTAAAGTCTAAATATTAAATGCTGCAAAAATGACTCATTTTATATGACTTGGATCTGTGAAATTAGGGCGGCGCCTGTAATACTTTGTTTTTTAATTTGGGAGGAATATTTTTCTACATCCTTCTTGCAAACTTGAATTTTCCTCCTGCAACCACATGAAACTACCGCCAGTCTGGTGTGGTGTAGCCTGGTGTAGCCTGGTGTAGCCTGTCTGGTGTAGCCTGGTGTGGTGTAGCCTGGTGTAGCCTGGTGTGGTGTAGCCTGGTGTAGCCTGGTGTAGCCTGTCTGGTGTAGCCTGGTGTAGCCTGGTGTAGCCTGGTGTGGCCTGGTGTGGCCTGGTGTAGCCTGGTGTAGCCTGGTGTGGCCTGGTGTAGCCTGGCTGGTGTAGCCTGGTGTGGCCTGGTGTGGCCTGGCTGGTGTAGCCTGGTGTGGCCTGGCTGGTGTGGCCTGGCTGGTGTAGCCTGGTGTAGCCTGGTGTGGCCTGGCTGGTGTAGCCTGGCTGGTGTAGCCTGGTGTGGCCTGGCTGGTGTAGCCTGGCTGGTGTAGCCTGGTGTGGCCTGGTGTAGCCTGGCTGGTGTAGCCTGGTGTGGCCTGGTGTGGCCTGGCTGGTGTGGCCTGGCTGGTGTAGCCTGGTGTGGCCTGGTGTAGCCTGGTGTGGCCTGGCTGGTGTGGCCTGGTGTAGCCTGGTGTGGCCTGGTGTGGTCTGGCTGGTGTGGTCTGGTGTGGTCTGGTGTGGTCTGGTGTGGTCTGGTGTGGTCTGGTGTGGTCTGTCTGGTGTGGTCTGTCTGGTGTGGTCTGTCTGGTGTGGTCTGTCTGGTGTGGTCTGTCTGGTGTGGTCTGGTCCTTGAACTTGAACCCACTCAACAAGGCAAATGATAAACACAACAATTCCTCTTTAAAAACAAATAAAAACAAATCGGTCAAGTTTAAATGAGGTCACATAATTTAATTTTCATTTTACAGTAGAATAAACCACTAAGAAAGAACTCAATCTTCAGGCAAGGAAGACTGGAGATCCACAAAGACGACATCCAAACTGATTCGATTGCCCCCAGTGTGGTTTTTAGTTTCTCTGTACTGTACTCAATTTGATCGTTATTTCACAGTTACAACTTCATCTTCATTTTGATGGTTGGGGCTACAGTTTGCTGCTGAGAGTGAATGAGCATAGACCAGGTTAAGGATGACAGCGAATCAGCACAACCAGGTTATGGGTGAGAGCGAATCAGCTCAGACCAGGTTATGGGTGAGAGCGAATCAGCTCAGACCAGGTTATAGATGAGAGCGAATCAGCACAACCAGGTTATGGATGAAAGCGAATCAGCACAACCAGGTTATGGATGAGAGCGAATCAGCACAACCAGGTTATGGATGAGGGCGAATCAGCACAACCAGGTTATGGATGAGGGCGAATCAGCACAACCAGGTTATGGATGAGAGCGAATCAGCACAACCAGGTTAAGGATGAGAGCGAATCAGCACAACCAGGTTATGGGTGAGAGCGAATCAGCTCAGACCAGGTTATGGATGAGGGCGAATCAGCTCAGACCAGGTTATAGATGAGAGCGAATCAGCACAACCAGGTTATGGATGAAAGCGAATCAGCACAACCAGGTTATGGATGAGGGCGAATCAGCACAACCAGGTTATGGATGAGGGCGAATCAGCACAACCAGGTTATGGATGAGAGCGAATCAGCACAACCAGGTTATGGATGAGCGAATCAGCACAACCAGGTTATGGGTGAATCAGCGAATCAGCTCAGACCAGGTTATGGGTGAGAGCGAATCAGCTCAGACCAGGTTATGGATGAGAGCGAATCAGCTCAGACCAGGTTATGGATGAGAGCGAATCAGCACAACCAGGTTATGGATGAGAGCGAATCAGCACAACCAGGTTAAGGATGAGAACGAATCAGCACAGACCAGGTTATGGATTAGAGCGAATCAGCACAACCAGGTTATGGATGAGAGCGAATCAGCACAACCAGGTTAAGGATGAGAACGAATCAGCACAGACCAGGTTATGGATTAGAGCGAATCAGCACAACCAGGTTATGGGTGAGAGCGAATCAGCTCAGACCAGGTTATGGGTGAGAGCGAATCAGCTCAGACCAGGTTATGGATGAGAGCGAATCAGCTCAGACCAGGATATAGATGAGAGCGAATCAGCTCAGACCAGGTTATGGATGAGAGCGAATCAGCACAACCAGGTTATGGATGAGAGCGAATCAGCACAACCAGGTTAAGGATGAGAACGAATCAGCACAGACCAGGTTATGGATTAGAGCGAATCAGCACAACCAGGTTAAGGATGAGAACGAATCAGCACAGACCAGGTTATGGATTAGAGCGAATCAGCACGTAGCAGGCTGAAGGCAAGGAGGAGGATGAGAGTGAGTCAAGATTGGGAAGGATGAGGATGTGAACAAATCAGCGAACAGCAGGAGGTGGATGATGGTGAATCAGCATAGAGCAGGATGTTTAAGGGGCGAATCAGCACGAAGCAGGCTGGTTAAACAGCCAATCAGCATGAAGCAGGTTGGGTTGCAGCGTTGTGCTTGGCAGTTGTAACAAAAAAATATTTATAGTCATGTCAAATATTTATAGGTCTGTCTGTTGGTGTTTGGTCATGAGGCTTCAGTCTAGTGTGGGGTGAATTCAGTCTCGAACCAAGCGATTAAAGTGAGAATGGAGTCTGGCATAAACAACATCAGTGGCACAAACTGTGGTTCAGTACCTTAATGACGAGAACAACGACTGCGGCAACGACGACGACAGAAAGCTAAGTGCAAGGTAGAACCTCGGTATAAAAACAAAATGTCAAACGTGGATCATTCTCAGTTTAAATATTTACCATACATTAAAATATCTTAGTTTGCTTTTTATACATACACTGTTTTTGCCTAAACATTACTTTGCTTTATATACAGAGAATACATAAGAACACGTAACAGCAAGACAAAGAGCAAGGACTTATTTGGTTAGATCACAAAGAAAGAAGTAACATTGTTGGTTCTGTCACCTTCCTCCATCACGTAGGACTGCTAGAAGACGAATTAAACCTCAATGCAACATGCTCTCGTGGTCTCATAACTGTCCTTTCTTCAGCTGCTTTGCATACAAACATCCCTATAAAACTGCTGTTTAAAATACTTTCAACACCCATTTTCCATCTTTCTGGATCCATATGGTACAGTCCTGTTCCTCCTTCTCACTGGATCCATATGGTACAGTCCTGTTCCTCCTTCTCACTGGATCCATATGGTACAGTCCTATTCTCCCTTTTCATTGGATCTAAATGGTACAGTCAGGTTCCCCATTTTCATTGGATCCAAATGGCATAATTTTAATATATCCCCCTTTTCTTTTTAAGGGTCTGGTTTTGACATTTGGCTTACTGGGCTTCACATCTTCAGTCACATTTGGGCCAAAACAGCCATAACATAGCAAAGCTGATCTTAGATTGGCTCATAAAGGTGTACAGTTCCAACACTATGCACTTAGTGGCTCTGTACTGTTCCTCTCCTCTTCACTATGAGATGGTACAGTCCAGTCCCCCCCCTCCCCCCACTCACTGGATCCAGATGGTATTGGTTCTGTCTGGCCGGCGAGGGTCAGAGGTCAGATCGCCGAAGGTGGAGAAGAACTGCTCCATCTCTTTCTGCAGCATGTCGTTGCGTTTCTCCGCATCATCCTTGGCACGTTCTGCATTGCGCAGTTTGATCTCCACCATGGTGAACTTCTTACGCTCCTGTTCTAGATCCTCATGTAGCCTCACCATCTCAGCCTCCAGCTCGAGGTTACGGTGCTCCAGACTACAGCACCACACACACACACACACACACACACACACAGAGGGTTTGACGGAAAGGTGGTTAGATAACATAATAATAATCGGATCTAAGTGAAGTTGTCTTGTGCGTAATGTTTGCACCTGCAGTTGTGAATTGCCCAAGAAAAACTTCTCGTGTCGAGTTAATTCACAATTAACGAAAGACGCTAATTTGGATTTTTCAATCACATGCTGCCTACCACAAAACACCATAAAATGTAAGCAGTAACAGTCTGTATATTGTTTTGTGCTCCTGTACCTCACATGTAGAGCACAAGCAACACCACAGAGCACCTGAACCATCTGAACCTGAACCATCTCAACCTGAACCATCACACTGGGAAATATGGGGACTCTGAATAAGAGCATCAGCTGAAGGCTGGAAGTGTCTCTTACACACACTGGCGTGGTGTTGTGTCTCTCTTACACACACTGGCGTGGTGTTGTGTGTCTCTTACACACACTGGCGTGGTGTTGTGTGTCTCTTAACACTGGTGTGGTGTTGTCTCTCTTACACACACTGGTGTGGTGTTGTGTCTCTCTTACACACACTGGCGTGGTGTTGTGTGTCTCTTACACACACTGGTGTGGTGTTGTCTCTCTTACACACACTGGTGTGGTGTTGTCTCTCTTACACACACTGGCGTGGTGTTGTGTCTCTCTTACACACACTGGCGTGGTGTTGTGTGTCTCTTACACACACTGGTGTGGTGTTGTGTGTCTCTTACACACACTGGCGTGGTGTTGTGTGTCTCTTACACACACTGGTGTGGTGTTGTGTCTCTCTTACACACACTGGCGTGGTGTTGTGTCTCTCTTACACACACTGGCGTGGTGTGTGTCTCTTACACACACTGGTGTGGTGTTGTGTGTCTCTTACACACACTAGTGTGGTGCTGTGTCTCTTACACACACTGGTGTGGTGCTGTGTCTCTTACACACACTGGTGTGGTGCTGTGTCTCTTACACACACTGGTGTGGTGTTGTGTGTCTCTTACACACACTGGCGTGGTGTTGTGTGTCTCTTACACACACTGGTGTGGTGCTGTGTCTCTTACACACACTGGTGTGGTGCTGTGTCTCTTACACACACTGGTGTGGTGCTGTGTCTCTTACACACACTGGTGTGGTGCTGTGTCTCTTACACACACTGGTGTGGTGCTGTGTCTCTTACACACACTGGTATGGTGGTGTGTCTCTTACACACACTGGCGTGGTGTTGTGTGTCTCTTACACACACTGGTGTGGTGTTGTGTGTCTCTTACACACACTGGTGTGGTGTTGTGTGTCTCTTACACACACTGGTGTGGTGTTGTGTGTCTCTTACACACACTGGTGTGGTGCTGTGTCTCTTACACACACTGGTGTGGTGCTGTGTCTCTTACACACACTGGTGTGGTGCTGTGTCTCTTACACACACTGGTGTGGTGTGTCTCTTACACACACTGGTATGGTGGTGTGTCTCTTACACACACTGGTATGGTGGTGTGTCTCTTACACACACTGGTATGGTGGTGTGTCTCTTACACACCCTGGTGTGCTGTGCAGACGACTCACCTCTTAATCCTGCCCTCATAGTCGGTCTTCTGTTTGAGCATCTCCTGTTTCAGACTGGCCACCAGACTGTAGAGGGCGCTGTGGTTGGTGGTGCCGTTGCTCAGGGGGAATGCTGCCTCGCTGTTCTCACTGCTGCTTGTCCCCCTGCTGCCTCTTCCTCCTCCTCCTCCTCCTCCATTGCTGTCGCGGCACTCTGTCCCGTTGCTGTCGTGGGCGACGGTGCCGTCCAGTAGCGCATCCTCCAGAGCGGCTGCGTAGAAGTCCTGCTCGGGACACGTGTTGGTGGATGAGCGGCAGGACGTGGAGTTGTCCGGGAGCGAGATCTCGCAGGACGACGTGGACCAGGTGGCGCTGTCAACACTCTGCTTGTCCTCACTGCCACTGCCGCTGCAGGGGCCCGGCTGGCCGCCGCCCCCCGTCTGCTGGCCGCCGCCCCGTCTGCTGGCCGCCGCCCACCTGCACATTGTCATAGGTGGAGAGGCGGTGCTGCTGGTGCTGCTCGCCATCCCGCCCCTTCCCCTCCCGCAGTGTCACGTAGCCGGGCGGAGACCACAGCCCGTTACGCCCGTTAAGTGTCCCGTTAACCACGTCGGTGCTGGACACGCCCATCCGCACGCCACCGTTCTGCACGCCCATCTTGGTGCCCGGGCCTTTCAGCGCCCCCTGCCGGCGGGACTGCAGCGTGCCGGCCAGCGCCTGGCTCTTGTCCTGCCCGGCGTCCGCCGAGGGCGACGATGAAGACGAGGAGCTGAAGGAGCCGTTGGTGACGATTCCACTGCCTTTGCTGAATGCCGGGTTCTTCTTCACCAGCAAGGGGGGGCTGCAGGAGGGCTCCAAGCGCCCGGAGGACGGTCCGTTGCGGGGGCTGCCGGAGCGGGGCGAGCCGTTGTCCGGGGCGACCCGGCCAGGCGAGCCGGGCGTGTCCCAGGTGCACTGACGGCCGGGAGCCGCATTGTTGTTTTCTCGGTTCTGGAGCTGGCTGGCCGTCGGACGCTTCGCCGAGTCGTCGTCGTTGTTGTTGTTGCAGAGCTCTGGAGCGGCAGGACTCTCGTCGTCCAGAGGGAAGAGGACGCTGTGCTGCCCGATCAGAACCGCCATGAGTTGCTGGACCAGAACCGCACCTGTCGAACACAGCGCCAGACTTAGCGCTCCTCACCCTCCACACCACCCTCATACTCCACACCCTCACCCTCCACACCACCCACACCACACCCTCAAACTCCCTCACCCTCCACACTCTCCCTCACCCTCCACACCTCCCTCACCCTCCACACCACCCTCATACTCCACACCCTCACCCTCCACACCACCCACACCACACCCTCAAACTCCCTCACCCTCCACACCTCCCTCACCCTCCACACCCTCCTCACCCTCCACACCCTCCTCAACCTCCACACCACCCTCACCCTCCACACACTCACCCTCCACACCTCCCTCACCCTCCACCCTCCTCACCCTCCACACCCTCCCTCACCCTCCACACACTCACCCTCCACACCTCCCTCACCCTCCACACACTCACCCTCCACACCCTCCTCACCCTCCACACCCCCCTCACCCTCCACACCCTCCTCACCCTCCCTCACCCTCCACACCTCCCTCACCCTCCACACACCCTCACCCTCCACACCCTCCTCACCCTCCACACCCTCCACACCCTCACCCTCCACACCTCCCTCACCCTCCACACACTCACCCTCCACACCCTCCTCACCCTCCACACCACCCCTCACCCTCCACACCCTCCTCACCCTCCCCTCACCCTCCACACCACCCTCACCCTCCACACACTCACCCTCCACACCCTCCTCACCCTCCCTCACCCTCCACACCCTCCTCACCCTCCACACCCTCAACCTCCACCCTCCACACCACCCTCACCCTCCACACCTCCCTCACCCTCCACACCCTCCCTCACCCTCCACACACTCACCCACACCCTCCTCACCCTCCACACCCTCCTCACCCTCCCTCACCCTCCACACCACCCCTCACCCTCCACACACTCACCCTCCACACCCTCCTCACCCTCCCTCACCCTCCACACCCTCCTCACCCTCCACACCCTCAACCTCCACACTCCACACCACCCTCACCCTCCCTCACCCTCCACACCTCCCTCACCCTCCACACACCCTCCACACCCTCCTCACCCTCCACACCCTCCTCACCCTCCACACACCCTCACCCTCCACACCCACCCTCACCCTCCACACACTCACCCTCCACACCACCCTCACCCTCCACACCCTCCTCACCCTCCACACCCTCAACCTCCACACCTCCACACCACCCTCACCCTCCATTATGGCCACTGGATCCTCCACTTTGGGACGCAGGATGTTGGGGCCGAAGACGGTGGCTAAATTCTGCACGCTCATCTTATTGACGCCTGAGTGAGACTGCACCTCATCCAGGAACCTGCAGAGACATGAACACTGTGGTCAGTCCACCCCTGCTGTGAAGAGGACAGGACGTGTGTCCTGGGAGTGAGGACAGACCTGCCAGTAAACCCGTTATTTCCTTTCACATAAATAAACACTGACATCACGGTTATTCTGAGATTTATTACCTGCAAATGTACATCAGGAGATTGTAGTTGACTAGAGGCAGACTTTCCACTTGTCTTCTTAATTCCTTCATTCCCTGGGAAAAGAGAAACACAGAAAGAGAGAGAGAGAGAGAGAGAGAGAGAGAGCACCGTTTAACAAAATGCTGAGGTTGAACTGATTTTAAATAAACTTGATTCATTTGCATAAAACTGCTCCACAATATGATAATAAATAAATTTGTATATATGTATTTGTATAGCACCGTTCATACACTGAAATGCACCTCAAAGTGATTTTCAATACAACATACAAATAAAAAAGAATTGTGGGGGAAAAAAAGTAAAAATCAAGAAATCAACAAAGAAAATCAATAGCAGAAAAAGTGGCATATATATATATATATATATTAATAGATCAAATATGAGGATATATATTATATGTACTAATAACAGCTCAAATGTGGCCATGTAATAAAGCTTTAGTTTAAAAGGATCAGGAGTCTGATGAATGTTTTGTTAATAACACTGGTAATACACTCCATAAAAGCAGAACGCTGCCTCTCGGCTCTGTGAAGACTCATCTGTGAAATATGGCGAAGGTGAGCGCTAGATGATCTTAAACACGAGTTGGAGCAGAATCTATCAGGCACTCGGAGACATATGATGGTGCTAAAGCATCACAAGGTTTAGAAACTAGGAGGAAAGCGCAGAGTTGATTCCAAAGGAAGCAGCAGCCGCCGGTGGAGTGACGCTCCTGCTGCTCTAAGGCCTTGTTCTCTAGTCCGTGTTCTTGATGCTGTAGTTTCCCTAAGCTGTAGTTTGTTTGCTGTAGTTTGCCTAAGCTGTGATTTGTTTGTTGTAGTTTACCTAAGCTGTAGTGTGTTTGCTGTAGTTTCCCTAAGCTGTAGTTTGTTTGCTGTAGTTTGCCTAAGCTGTAGTTTGTTTGCTGTAGTTTGCCTAAGCTGTAGTTTGCCTAAGCTGTAGTGTGTTTGCTGTAGTTTCCCTAAGCTGTAGTTTGCCTAAGCTGTAGTTTGCCTAAGCTGTAGTGTGTTTGCTGTAGTTTCCCTAAGCTGTAGTTTGCCTAAGTTTGTTTGCTGTAGTTTGGTGGAGTGACGCTCCCGCTGCTCCCCCAGATCTCTGTTCGTTTTTTCCTTCATGCACCTTCTTCTTCCTCAGCCTGCTCTTCATCATGTGAAGCTAACCGTGGTGTGCAGAGATGACCAGATTACAGGGGTAACACCTGGCACTGCAGAGTTATAGAGTTGTGTATCATCTGCATCACTATGGACACCGATTCCATGTTTCTTAATATTCTGACAAGGGGCCAACATACACAGCGAGAATAAAGGAATAAATATGGATCTGCTTCTACTCCAGGTAATAGAACTAAAGACTTAATACTACTATAAATAAAACTTTTTCATTCCATTATTAACGTCTGTATCATTTATCAAGTCGATTTAACAAGAAATACAGCGATCGATAATGCAGCTTTAATCAACTCTTGCTGTCGTATTGTCCTTGCTATGATCAATATGTATTTGCCCCCAGAGTCCTGTGTGTATCCAAACCCTTTCTCACTTTAACAGTCTAGCTCTCTCTCTCTGGGTCTCTCTCCGTCTGTCTTCTCTCTCTCTCCATCTCTGTGTCTCTCTCTTTCTCTCTGTTTTTCTCTGTGTGTGTGTCTCTCTCTCTTTCTCTCTCTCTCTCTCTGTCCTTCTCTGTGTGTGTGTCTCTCTCTCTCTCTTTCTCTCTCTCTGTATTTCTCTCTGTGTCTGTGTCTCTCTCTCTGTTTTTCTCTGTGTGTGTGTGTCTCTCTCTCTCTGTGTCTCTCCCAGCCCTCTGACTGTCTGGGCTCAGGGTGACGGAGGTAAATCGTAGAGGCACATGTGGTCGTGAAGGCATCTGCAGGGTCAACCCCCATCATTCCAGAGCTTTAACCTCAGAGCGACGAGAGGAGAAGACTCTCTGAGTGTGATACGGTGAGTCATATACTGTTATCCACAAGAGTGTGTGTGTGTGTGTGTGGGGGGAGGGAGAGAGACAGCGAGAGAGGGGGGAGGGAGACAGAGAGAGAGGGAGAAACAGTAAAAAGGAACCGGAGTGGGAGGAGCAGTGTGAAGACAGGGAGAGAGAGAGAAATGGATGACAGGAATTATGGATGGGAGAGAAGAGAAGTGACAGTTGAATTGCTGCTGTGTTGAAGGAGATGTTTTAGTTCACGTGTGGCAGTAATAGCACTGATAAACACAATATATATATATGAAATGTAAACATCTAGAAGTCAAACACACTGTTCTGTACAGTCAAGTTCCCAGTCAAGTTTTGGCGTCGTACAGCAGTAAAGGTTTTGTGAGTGAGACTTACTGCTTCCTGCTCCTTGCTGAGCAGTTTTGTGCAGGCCAAGAACTCCTCATACTTGCTAAAGGGGATAACTGGCTCCGGGAGCTCCCGCAGGTACAGTTTCAGCAAGGACGCCACCGTGTGGACATCTGTGGTACTGCCGAGAGAGATATTTAACATGTTAATAAATCATGTGCTAGGAATACAGGTCATATTAGATAACTAACCAAAATAACATAGCTATGGGTTATGATATAAAAAAGAAAGAAAAAATAGACACAAAAACAAGAGAGAGAGAGTGTCGGAATACATGCAGGACTGGCAGGAGCGGGTAGGGTTGCATATTTATATTTTAATTCTAAATCCACATGAGAACATTTCCACAAATAAAACATACCTTAAAATAAAACAGAACTTTCCCCCAGGCGCAGTGCACATGTCATCAGTGAGCACAGTTCAGAAGACACCACCACACCACTAGGGTGGAGGACACACCATGACAGAAACCCATGAGGACACGTCCACCTCCCCGCTCAGGATGGGGACACGACCCCCAGCAGACGTTTCTTTGAATAGCCACTCGGTCAACAGTGAGAGCGAACAGGCTTTTGGGTCTGAGCGTGACTGCGCACCTCATCTTCTCACGCAGGCACTGTGTGGGCAGCCCCTCGGGTCCTGACTGGGTCCTGGTCCATCACCTGTCTTGTGTCCGTACTCCAGACTGATTGGTTAGGGGTGCCCAATTATTTATTACACTGTCTCTGTGTAGATGTTGCACGCACACAACATTCACAAGTGTGCATGCTCTTACATAAATGTCCTTCACTCAAAAACAAAGGTTTCATGCCTTTTGCAGTGTCATGTTCACACACACACACACACACACACACACACACACACGGAATAATGAACGCCACGCGTTTCTCAAAGTCATCATTATCGCTTCCCCTTATGATGCCAGTGACGTTTCCACAGGATCTAAATATGAGCCCTGTTAATGATGCAGTCTGCCCTTCACAGCCCAGTTTGCTGCAGCTCAAGACCCAGCAGCTCACCAGGAGCCACGTGATCTGCTCCGCTTAGCGTGATCAGTCCAGAGAGAGCTGGTTCCGGGAATAAAATCTGGGTCCACTCTCTCTAAAGATGATACTACTGTATCAGTGCTGGGACGGTTACTTTCAAAAGCATAAAATGCTCAGTGACTAACAATGGGAGGGCAGGATATACCTCTAAATCTATCAGCCTATCAGAATAGCTGTACCTCTAAATCTATCAGCCTATCAAAACAGCTGTACATGAGCTGCCCACTGATTTGTTGGTACTTCTCTCTACATTGATCTACAGTAAAGACGTAAATCAAAGCCAGGAGGGTAGAGGCTGCTAAACGCTGCGGGGCAGTAGATGTGCGGGGCAGTAGATCTGTGGGGCAGTAGATCTGCGGGGCAGGAGCAGGGCAGCCCTGCGGAAAACTGTTCACAACGACAATCGAGCAGCCGAAGCACAAGACGTAAAACCCGGGAGCACGAGTGTGTTTGTGCTGGAGGGGTGAGGGGTCGGCGTTAAGGGTTCGGCGTTAAGGGGGCGGGGTTAAGGGAGCGGCGTTAAGGGGGTGGCGTGTGCCCACCTATCGAACGCCGGCTTCTCTCCGCAGTCAAATGCGTCCTGGAGCTCCTTGACGAGGTTGGCCTGTCCGGGGAGGCGGAAGAGACCCTCCTCCTGAAGACCCCAGTGCCTGATGAAGTCCACGCACTGCTCCACCAACATGGGTGCCATCTTGTTGCCATAGCGACGCTCGTAGCGCACCGTCTCCTCCAGCTTCTGACCGAAAATGCCTGAAACAGGAGATGCACATCACCTGAGAGAGACCAGGGACACCAGAGACACCAGGCGGAGGGGGGGAGGAAAATTCAGGGGACGGGACAGGGGCACTTTAGTGGTTCGGGGGAGGGGGATGGGGACACTTCGGGGAGGTTACAGCTGAAAACATGCTGCTCTTGTTCAGCTCCAGCAGTTACAAAAATGAAGAGAAACATTTCTGAGAACTGTAGGAAGAAACGTAGAACAGAAAGCCTGTTCATATTCATACATATTCATCTGAACATTTGTTCTGCATATACGCTGAAGCTGTCTATAGTGTCAGTAATGTCTGCAGAAAGATCTTAGTGACAACATGGTGAATATAATCAATAACTTCCATTATCATTATCAGATCAGTCAAAGTTTTTGCCACTAGCTAGCTATGTAGCAAAGGGCAGCAGAAGGAAACTTAGCAGGCTAATCGAATGTTTTTAATCACGACTTCTATGAACCTTTTAGAAGACCAAACACCAAATGTTTAAACACATTTTTTAACTATTATTCAGGTCAACAGTATATATTTGTATATTAACACATTAATCATGAATCTGTACAACAGTATGTGTGCTCCCTAAGAAGGGAACCCATGTAGAACAGGTTAGCATTAGAACCTCCCTCTACCTGCTCTACCAGGCGAGCTAACGTGCATCTGTAATGCTAGTCAGTACATTTGTAATGTCATGTTTATACTGTAACCTTGGGTAATGGAATGTGAATTGTCTGATTTATTTTGGTTCAGCACCAGTTTTAGCTTGCTGTGCTGGTTTTCTGGTGATGTCACCAGTTTTCTTGTGATGTCACCAGTTTTCTCGTCATGTCACTGCCTGCCCCTGCAATCTGCCAGTCATGTCAAGCAACTGATCGTGTTATCTGAAACCTATTTAAACGCGGCCTGTATTAAAGAACGGATTAACAAGTGGTGTAAAGAACCACTTAAAGAGCAAGTAGGCACAAAGGTGATACAAAATCCAGGGAAGGACTTTCTGAACCTGAACTCTTAACATTCTAAATGGACATTCAGGTGCCGTGTACCACGCCACACTGGGCCGGACAGGACCACACCTCACTCACCCCTCCTGAAGCCAACACAGCTCCTAAACCTCCGGTAAATTCCCCTCTTAATGTAGCGACGGGAGGCCCGCGTGCCGAAGTGTGGAATGCTGCCCTCCAGCATCGTACACGCGGCATCCACCACATGACACGCCTGCTTTCGGAAGGCTAACACCACCCAGACACGCGTCCGAGAGACAGCAGGACGAGGAACGCGCGGCCAGGATCCTTCTCCTTCCCTCTGGTGGCGGGAGATTCTTCAGGAAGACACATTCCTGCCTTCACGTCCAGCATTTAAACTCTCTGGGATCCCAAGAGAGAGAATGGAGAGTGATCCTGAGCGAGTCAGCACGGAGATATCCCATGGGACACCTCTCCTGTGCTCACGGTCAGCAATGCACGCCTCTCTTAACAGGTGCAAGAGGAAAGGAGGAAATCTGGGATTATGGCCGACGCGGAGCTGTTCCTCCCGGAGGCGCAGAAGAACACTGAGGAATTCCTTTCAGAGGAAAATAACAAGGTCTGAACCTCCAAGTGAGAAGCGTGGTGAGGAGGCAGGAGAGGCGCTGGCGCCGGCAGTAGCTCCCAGCCGCACTGTAATCTGTGGCTGGACAGCCTCTGTTTCTGCTGTGGCTCCCGTCATGTGATTGGTGGGTTGGTGGAGCTCTGCTCAGTGCTGTGGTGCGCTCTGTGTGAGGAGGTGCTTCTGCCCCCGGCTGCCTGGCTTTTGGCTTGGGGCAAAAGTGCCCTTGTTCTATTGCCCTCAGCATTGTCCAGGCTGGTGCTAAGCAGAATGCACCTCCTTGGCTTTGACTTTGCTGTTTCCACAGAATGGCAGGCAATTAAGGGCTAAACACACACACACACACACACACACACACACACACACTCGTGCACAGGTGGTGCCAACAGTCCGAATCTTTCCAAGCAGTTTCAGCAGAGCATGTCTTATTCAGACACACAGGCGTCTATTGTCCTGCTGCAGGACATTTATCCAGGAGGAATCAAATAAGGGAAGCAAGCTGACCTGTCCGCACACACACACACACACACACACACCAGGCACCAGACCCATTATCCACAGACAGACAGACACACACACACACACACACACACACACACACACAGCACTAGACCCGTTCTCCATACACACCCACACACCCAAACACACTTCACTGCCCAGTGCATGGTTGGTTAAATGAAATGAGACTCTGGCAGCTGAAATGCTGTGGCAGTGATATGTAGGACTCTGCGGTAGCGTGTGTGTGCAGGACACTGCTGTAGCGTGTGTGTGCAGGACACTCTGCTGTAGCGTGTGTGTGCAGGTGCAGGACACTCTGCTGTAGCGTGTGTGTGCAGGACACTGCTGTAGCGTGTGTGTGCAGGACACTGCTGTAGCGTGTGTGTGCAGGACACTCTGCTGTAGCGTGTGTGCAGGCAGGACTCTGCTGTAGCGTGTGTGTGCAGGACTCTCTGCTGTAGCGTGTGTGTGCAGGACACTCTGCTGTAGCGTGTGTGTGCAGGACACTCTGCTGTAGCGTGTGTGTGCAGGACACTGCTGTAGCGTGTGTGTGCAGGACACTGCTGTAGCGTGTGTGTGCAGGACACTCTGCTGTAGCGTGTGTGTGCAGGACTCTCTGCTGTAGCGTGTGTGTGCAGGACTCTCTGCTGTAGCGTGTGTGTGCAGGACTCTCTGCTGTAGCGTGTGTGTGCAGGACTCTCTGCTGTAGCGTGTGTGTGCAGGACTCTCTGCTGTAGCGTGTGTGTGCAGGACTCTCTGCTGTAGCGTGTGTGTGCAGGACACTCTGCTGTAGCGTGTGTGTGCAGGACTCTCTGCTGTAGCGTGTGTGTGCAGGACTCTCTGCTGTAGCGTGTGTGTGCAGGACTCTGCTGTAGCGTGTGTGCAGGACACTCTGCTGTAGCGCGTGTGCAGGACACTCTGCTGTAGCGTGTGTGCAGGACACTCTGCTGTAGCGTGTGTGTGCAGGACACTCTGCTGTAGCGTGTGTGTGCAGGACACTCTGCTGTAGCGTGTGTGTGCAGGACACTCTGCTGTAGCGTGTGTGTGCAGGACACTCTGCTGTAGCGTGTGTGTGCAGGACACTCTGTGTGTGCAGGACACTCTGCTGTAGCGTGTGTGTGCAGGACACTCTGCTGTAGCGTGTGTGTGCAGGACACTCTGCTGTAGCGTGTGTGTGTGCAGGACACTCTGCTGTAGCGTGTGTGTGCAGGACACTCTGCTGTAGCGTGTGTGTGCAGGACACTCTGCTGTAGCGTGTGTGTGCAGGACACTCTGCTGTAGCTGTGTGTGCAGGACACTCTGCTGTGTGTGCAGGCAGGACTCTGCTGTAGCGTGTGTGTGCAGGACACTCTGCTGTAGCGTGTGTGCAGGACACTCTGCTGTAGCGCGTGTGCAGGACACTCTGCTGTAGCGCGTGTGTGCAGGACACTCTGCTGTAGCGTGTGTGTGCAGGACTCTCTGCTGTAGCGTGTGTGTGCAGGACTCTCTGCTGTAGCGCGTGTGCAGGACTCTCTGCTGTAGCGCGTGTGCAGGACTCTCTGCTGTAGCGTGTGTGTGCAGGACTCTCTGCTGTAGCGTGTGTGCAGGACACTCTGCTGTAGCGTGTGTGTGCAGGACACTCTGCTGTAGCGTGTGTGTGCAGGACACTCTGCTGTAGCGTGTGTGTGCAGGACACTCTGCTGTAGCGTGTGTGTGCAGGACACTCTGCTGTGTGTGTGCAGGACACTCTGCTGTAGCGTGTGTGTGCAGGACACTCTGCTGTAGCGTGTGTGTGCAGGACACTCTGCTGTAGCGTGTGTGTGCAGGACACTCTGCTGTGCGTGTGTGTGCAGGACACTCTGCTGTAGCGTGTGTGTGCAGGACACTCTGCTGTAGCGTGTGTGTGCAGGACACTCTGCTGTAGCGTGTGTGTGCAGGACACTCTGCTGTAGCGTGTGTGTGCAGGACTCTCTGCTGTAGCGTGTGTGTGCAGGACTCTCTGCTGTAGCGTGTGTGTGCAGGACACTCTGCTGTAGCGTGTGTGTGCAGGACACTCTGCTGTAGCGTGTGTGTGCAGGACTCTCTGCTGTAGCGTGTGTGTGCAGGACTCTCTGCTGTAGCGTGTGTGTGCAGGACTCTCTGCTGTAGCGTGTGTGTGCAGGACTCTCTGCTGTAGCGTGTGTGTGCAGGACTCTCTGCTGTAGGCGTGTGTGTGCAGGACTCTGCTGCGTGTGTGCAGGACACTCTGCTGTGTGTGCAGGACTCTCTGCTGTAGCGTGTGTGTGCAGGACTCTCTGCTGTAGCGCGTGTGTGCAGGACTCTCTGCTGTAGCGTGTGTGTGCAGGACTCTCTGCTGTAGCGCGTGTGCAGGACTCTCTGCTGTAGCGCGTGTGCAGGACTCTCTGCTGTAGCGCGTGTGCAGGACTCTCTGCTGTAGCGCGTGTGCAGGACTCTCTGCTGTAGCGTGTGTGCAGGACACTGCTGTAGCGTGTGTGTGCAGGACACTGCTGTAGCGTGTGTGTGCAGGACTCTCTGCTGTAGCGTGTGTGTGCAGGACTCTCTGCTGTAGCGTGTGTGTGCAGGACTCTCTGCTGTAGCGCGTGTGCAGGACTCTCTGCTGTGCAGGACTCTCTGCTGTAGCGCGTGTGCAGGACTCTCTGCTGTAGCGCGTGTGCAGGACTCTCTGCTGTAGCGCGTGTGCAGGACTCTCTGCTGTAGCGCGTGTGCAGGACTCTCTGCTGTAGCGCGATCTGTCCCTCCCAACACAGGGCTGCTGGAGTCATTATAATCCAGCTCATATTCAAGAACCAGCTGCTTAGCTTGTACAGCCAAACGCTCCTGTTCTTATATAATACATTTTCTCTCTCTCCTCTTTCTCTCTCTATGCGTATTCTCACAGTATTTTTCTCTCTCTGTGAATCTGTGTCTCTCTCTGAATCCATGGAGGTCTCTCTCTCCATAGGTCTCTCTCTGTGGGGGTCTCTTTCTCTCTAGGTCTCTCTCTCCGTGGAGGCCTCTCTCCATGGGGGTCTCTCTCTCTGGAGGTCTCTCTCTCCGTGGGGGTCTCTCTCTCCGTGGGTCTCTCTGCCAAACACTGTGTTTCATGCCTTATTCATTCATCATTCATTATTTACCTGATTCACTACATCTTCACTCAACTCCCTCTCAGCCTCCCTCCCTCTCCCTCACTCTCTCTTCTTCCTTCAAATGCAGACTCTCCCTCTCCCTCACTCTCTCTCCCTCCCTCAAATGCAGACCCTCTCTCCACCCTCCCTCCCTCTCTCCCTCCCTTTCTCTCCCTCTCACTCCCTCCCTCCCTCCATCTCCCTCAAATGCAGACCCTCCCTCTGTCTTTCTTATACCTTCCACTGCTTCACTATCCAGTTATGCATTAGACCATATCTATGCCCTGTCTTTCAGGGTTTATGTCTCTGATTGGTTGAAAGACAGGCCACTCACGTAATGTCTAGTGACTCTCCTGTCAATGAGATGTCTTCCTTAATTGCCTTAAGGTCAGAATGTGTCACAGGTGCTTCAAACAATGGTGATCCACCATGAGGAGCATCTTTCCACAATAAAAGTCCTCAAAAAAACATTGAAAAAAGGGCAATTCTCTTGAAATGATTCAAAGATTCAATGGTTTGATATAAAATTCAAAATAAAACATGTCTGTGAGTTCAAAATGCTCCTGTGATTTGCTGCAGAGGCCATTTGAGGCTTCCTGTCATGGCACTTTGACCTCTGATGTGGTGGAAGCTGCAGTCAGTCTGATGGTGACGCACAGCTGTGGCCCTCACCGCCACCCCACTAACCTTGAATAGGCAACTGTGCAGAAAAGCTCACACAGCACTTTAGTTCCACTGGAAAGTGCTTGGAAGGTGCTGGAGACGTTTTGGCAGAGGAAGGCTACAGCACTCTCCCTCGGGCTACAGCACTCTCATAGGCTACAGCACTCTCCCTCGGGCTACAGCACTCTCCCTCGGGCTACAGCACTCTCCCACGGGCTACAGCACTCTCCCACGGGCTACAGCACTCTCCCACGGGCTACAGCACTCTCCCTCGGGCTACAGCACTCTCCATCGGGCTACAGCACTCTCCCTCGGGCTACAGCACTCTCATAGGCTACACTCTCTCACTAGCTGATCCAAACTTGCCAGCAACAGCTGCAAATATGCAAACACACGCACACACGCATGTGCACGCACACACACACGCATGTGCATGCACAGACACACACACACACATGTGCATGCACAGACACACACACACACACATGTGCATGCACAGACACACACACACATGTGCACGCACACACACACACGCATGTGCACGCACAGACACACACACACACACACACACATGTGCACGCACCCACATGCATGCGCATGCACAGGTGCACACACACATGCATGCACACACCCGCACACACACACGCACACAATCCTCAAAATTAATAAATGTAAAGTCGGTTTTATGTAAGAAAATGACAAACAGCTTTGACAAATTACTAATAAGCACAAAGTTCATTTGTGGCTAAAACACAATGTTTCATCGTACCACTGGTGAAACTGAATCTGAAGGAACGCTGAGAAAATGTAGACCATGGTGCACCATGGGGAAATGTGAGTGTTCAAGACAATGCTAGAAGATAATATCCCAGTGTTTGAATGTCTGGAACAATCTGTGTAAAAGGGTCAAAGGTCAAAAGAGAAAGGAATGCAAGAGTCCAAGACATGCATGCAGGTGCACAGAGACTGGGTGGTCCTCTGCAGTGGAAACTCTAGGATGTCTCGGTGACCTTTGACCTTTGACACTGACTCCTCCTTGGCTTTCACTGCATGGATTATACATTAAATGGCAGTAAACAAATAGTGTTAAAATGCACCATGCTTCACTAAGGACAGTTCTGAATTGCACAGTTAAATAACAACTCTTTTCTTTATTTATGGCCACGCCCCTTTGAGACAGGAGTCCTGCAGTATGTTTTCATTCCCAGTATGTTTTGGGAATCTCATCCTGCTCTGGATCCACTAGCTCTCTCTTCCTGCTCTGGACCAACTAGCTCTCTCATCCTGCTCTGGACCCACTAGCTCTCTCATCCTGCTCTGGACCCACTAGCTCTCTCATCCTGCTCTGGATCCACTAGCTCTCTCTTCCTGCTCTGGACCAACTAGCTCTCTCATCCTGCTCTGGACCAACTAGCTCTCTCATCCTGCTCTGGACCCACTAGCTCTCTCATCCTGCTCTGGACCCACTAGCTCTCTCTTCCTGCTCTGGACCAACTAGCTCTCTCATTGTGCTCTGGACCCACTAGCTCTCTCATCAGGTAGAGCCGCGTTCTGCTGTCCCAGCCTCCGTTCCCAATGGTCTCAGATGTTCATATACTAGCACAGAACTGTGTACACTGCAATATCTCCTCACAGTTATATACTGACATTTGCAGTACTGATATTGCAGAAGACAGCAATATGCAAAACAACTTGCAACGAATGCTGTTTTAATTTTGATGTACCGAGTTCCGTGATAGTTATGATCAAGTACATGTTGGGTTGATGAAGCACAGTATTAACATGATCTAACAGACATTAAATGTGGCAGGACGGTCAATAATCCGGTATGTCACCAGCTCAGCTGTGCCTCTTCATATACTGCAAAGGCATATTGTACACAACCAAAACATACACATCGCCATATGCAGTAATATGATCTCAAGCCTGCTATTTTTATACACATCATATCGCTGAACATACATCCCAAAGCATGAACTAGCGCAGTGTCCAAAAACCTACGCAGTGTCCAAAAACCTACGCAGTGTCCTACCTTATGGTTCTAATCAGCTTCATAAACTATCATAATGTAATAAACAGGTTAAGTGTATTAAGATTTGTAGTTCATCATAGTTACTTGATGGGGTTCATAGTCCAACATCATCTTAAGCAGGTTCATTGTGTCTTAGGGTGTTTAGACATGGTAATTTTGTTTAGATTAAAACAAACCGTGGCATGACCATACACACGTGCACACACACACACACACACACTTCTGCACAATATGTGGAGCAAAGGAAATCAATACACTTCTTGTATCAGTGCAATCAACCCGCACACTTTCAGAGACTCACAAAATACCTGGATTACTGACCACATTTACACAGTTTGCTCATTAAGGCAATGAAAGATCTGGATTACTGACTGTATTTACATAGTTAACTCATTAAAGCAACAAAAGATCTAGATTACTCACCGTATTTACATAGTTAACTCATGAAAGCAACAAAAGATCTGGATTACTGACCGTATTTACACATTTACACATTTATACAGACATCAATTTATGCTAAACTCTAAATTGTTTGCAAAATAGCACTTGCAATATAAATGTGTATTAAAATCCAACACCTTCCCTTTAATAAAAAACCAGGCCACTCTTGACCAGAGTCCAAAGTCAATAATCCAGATTGGCATAATGTAGACACGACACAGGATTCTGGTACAGACATCATCAGACTTCACTCCACACTGTTGGTGGTTTGCAAATTACAGCTGAATGTAAAATGATTAGAAGCCTATTAGGATTGGGCTGTAGAATGGGAGAACCCAGCACACGGATCCTTCTGCGTAGATCTATGCTAACGTACTCACTAACAAGTCTTGTGTACATGAGATGGTAGCAGGACTCACCTCCTCCAAACGGAGCCCATATGACCCTACGGATGGTCTTCACCCAATCCTCCATGTCATTCTGTGTGCTGGCCATGAGCAGGTAAGTCTCATGGTTGGCTGTCATCCGCTCCCTGTCGCCCCCTGTGGAGAAGGAGAGAAATGCACCTGTACGTTAAGGATTTTATTTGTCCTGCAGAGTTTATCGCAAGCCCTTCACACATAAATTACAAGCAAACTGCTTTTTTCTTTAAATGGTTTTGAAAAGAGTGATCGTAACAGGGTTTACAGCAGGCCTCATAAAGCATAAATTACATGATTTCATGAACTGATATCCACCACATCCTGCAGGGTTGTATCTTCTAACAGTGGTGATCGTTCTGCCCTGTTTTAGTACAGAAGGAAGGCCAGCTAGTCCTAGGGGCAGACTAGGACCTGCTCAGAGTGTGTCCTGCCCAGAGTGTGTCCTGCCCAGAGTGCCCTGCCCAGAGGTAGGAGGCTCTAGCCAACACCAAACGCACCCATTCATTCCGCATTACAGAGCCTCTGCCAGAGCACTTGTCAACAACCAATTAGGCTCCAGTAATTACAGGTGAATGGTAATAAATGTCTTTGGTTTGTAAAGCCCTGTGGAGTATTACAGACCTGTCATTAGTCTTGGACTCATGGTGGTAATTAACATTCTCAAGCCACAGGAACTTCAAGCAGACTGAGGATGAGAGGAAGCACATTGAGACCCCCCCCCCCAAACACACACACACACACACACACACACACACAGACACACACACAAATGATGCACAGTGCTGGCTAAGGGGGGTGTGGCTAAATCTCCACCTCTCTTCCCCACACTATGACTCTTGCTTGGCTGCAGTACCTGATTAGGGGCTGAGGTGTGTGTGTGTTTATTTGATTGCACATGGAATGTGAGACATGCATTTGCAAGCTATTTTAACTGTACATGAATACAAACATGCATAAACAGACACCATTTCTCTCTCCCTCACACACACACACACACACACACTCTACAATATAAATGCAGAATGTATCTGCACACAGCACAGTTGCACGCCACCCTGTGCACAGCTGTCCTGAGACCTGATTACTGCCCCTCTGACGGGGCGCGTGGCGAGCAGAGTGCGTGAGCACTGTGCGAGTCTTACAGGGAACGACTGCACCTAAATTATTCATACGTCCTGTGTGCTGCAGATCCGGCTGCTCTCTACCTCCACACTGTCGACCTCATCGATCTCCTGCTTGGGGGGGGATCAGCCTGATGGCCACTGGAGGTGCGTTTACAGAGAGCAGAGGGGAGGAGCAGAGGGGAGGAGCAGAGGGAGGAGCAGGTGGAATTGGCGGCAGCAGCAGAGCAGCGTGGGTAAAGTGGGCGTGGTTTGAGCTGCCTCTCTGCATATTTTCTGATACGAGTTGGAGATGCTTCCTACGTCACACATGTTCTGGATGCGACACCCGTCCCGGGGGTTTCTGTATCGCGGTGGTGGTGTCAGAACACGTGCCTGTGCACAAGATCAGAATTCACACGCTGACACAACAAAGTGAGAAAGTGGACCTGAAAGTCAAGCACACTGCTAGGAGGACAGGACCGGAGGCGTGTCAGGCAGAGCCCGCAGGCAACAAGCAGAGAGCATGCTGATCCAGAACATCCATCTCAACACACTTACATCAGTGCTACGTCCATGACAAGTGATGGGGAGTGATCCCAGATCAGTGGTGCGGGCCACAGAACACACTTACATCAGTGCTACGTCCATGACAAGTGATGGGGAGTGATCCCAGATCAGTGGTGCGGGCCACAGAACACACTTACATCAGTGCTACGTCCATGACAAGTGATGGGGAGTGATCCCAGATCAGTGGTGCGGGCCACAGAACACACTTACATCAGTGCTACGTCCATGACAAGTGATGGGGAGTGATCCCAGATCAGTGGTGCGGGCCACAGAACATGGCATCACGCAAGAAATGTTACACACACTGGGGCTGGGAAGATTTAACCTCTGGCTGGGTCAAAGGTGAACCAGCCGAAGAGCCATAACAAGGTCACACCAGGCATCATGGACCAGGGCCTGAACATTTCATTGTGCAACTGCAGTTGCTACATCTTATTGGCCTGCAGTTATGTCAGACACATAACTATAACATCATTAACATACTCGATTTATCGGTGCACTCACAGAGTATGAGTAGAAAGCAGATAGATGGAATAATGTGGCACTGACACAGCAGGGGTGGAGCTTTGATATCCTTACATGATCAGATAACATATTCAACATTAATAAAACCAGAAGATGATATTCAGACTCTTGTTCTACACAGTTATGCCAATAGAACAAAACAAACAAAACATTCATCACTGTCTACAACTACTGCCCTACTTACCAGACCGGAATCTGCTGCTTGAGAATTTATTCACCTTTTCAAAACACTTGCTAAACAGGAAACAGGACAACTGCACATGAGAATCAGGCATCTAGACAGTAGTTTGACTTCAGAGACTGTAGGCAACACTCCCCCCACCCCAAGAACCACACACACACACACACGCGCACACACACACACACACACACACACACACACACACACCACCTCTCCACCTTTCAGTCCACCCCCTCCAGGCAGACCTCACAGAGAGCTCACTCTCTTCTTCATCAGCAAGTTATGAATCTCATATGTGTTGAGAGAGAGAGAGAGAGACGGCAGGGCGGGTTAATAAGCGCATGGCCACGTCCCACAGGTTCCATCACAGAGCGGCTGGAACCCCAGTGCAGCCTCGGCGCCCAGCCACACACAACTGGATCCTTCCCACCTAATGGAATCTTAGTTGTTGATTAATTTGTTGCTTTTCTCTATATTTTTAAGTACACTCCAAATGAGAGGCACTACATTATTGAAGCTATTAATACTGCTGTCATAGCACTTTACCGTGCAAATATAAAAGGTGCAAATAAGATTAAAAAACTGACTACTGAACAAGCTGGCAGTTATATTAAAGTTCAGCTGTTACATATCGTGGTAGAGCTGCCTACAGCCAGCACTTCTGTGGACTCTCTCAGACCCTCAGACGGAGTCCTCGTCTCTACAGTCTTAGCACTGGTCTCTTTAAGTCCATGATCTCCATAATCCTGCGTGCATGTTTTTTGAACCTCCACTAAACCAGCGAACGTATCGACTCTGGTCTTCCTGGTCTGCCTCTGGATCATGTTGATTGATCTGCTCTATAAACCAGCCTGAACAACCTCAGGGCCTGTGTTCCTCATTAACACACCTCCTCACTCATCAATCCAGTCTGATGAGCACTGGCACAACACTGAAGTTCAGTTGATTCACAGTTCAATTTCATGTAACAATGGCTTTTCGTCTAATAGCAATTGTCAAGTGCATTCTAGAACCAAGTTCTGGAATTTTAGTCAAGGCTGATCCAGGAACTGTGCTCTCTGTCCACATCCCAACCATTACCACTACCAGACAAACACGCATACTGGTCACAAATCAGTGCACAATTGCAACCTCTAACAAAAACTCTTGGACGAACATCGCAGTAACAGTAACACAGTAAATCCTCCGTGACCCCCAGGTTCGAAGAGGTCTTGGGCACTGCATTTGGAAACATGCTGACATAAGCATAACGTTTCTAATTAAATGAATTGTAATTAACTGATACAACTAGGAACATATTATGGGCGTCGGATTACGACATATAAAATGTAATCACAGAAACAGCAAATGACTAACTGTATGTTCAGTTTATCACTGGGAACACACACACACACACACGCACATATATATACACACACAAGGGCGCGCTACCGCCCAACAGGTGACGATGAGTAATCCGTCATACACCAGCGTTTCTCATGGTTCCGCACACCCATTTAAGGTCCAGGGTAACTGCCTTTCTTTAATGGCGTGAATGTTTATAGTCGGAAGATGGACCTCCCCGACACAGGCCGCTATGTAAACACTTGTGGAGACCACAGTATACACATTCCACACACGTTCATCACATACCGGCGCTCCATCCGCCGGCGCTACGGAATTCTCACATACCGAGCGCTCTCACATACGCACCGTGCCCGCTCTCGTGTCAACAGTTTGTACATACAACACTACAGCATACAAGACCCAACTTTGCAGTCCAATATGGATCCGCATTTCGCTGTAACTTTAAGCCATTAACTACAGTACAGTCGCCCGAACATACACAGAAGCATTGTACTACACACCGCGAAGCTTCTCGACACAACGGAGGAAATGTTCCGTAGACTTTACCGAGAAACACTGCAAGTCAAACCCACGTCGGTTACAAATCAAAGGCAAAGAGGACTCGGCGAACATACTGACCGTTCAGTAGTCACAGCAGCGGCGTGGACGCAGAGGCAGGCAACCCCGTTCGCAAACGCTCTCCGTACTTTAATCCACGCAAAGACAAACCCGGCGTCCCTCCGCTCCGCGCACAGGCTGCGAGACAATACGGTTCCCGTTCCGCCCCCTCCTCTCTCGTGCTGTGCCGTTGAGCGCGAGCTTGGAAAAGAGCAGCGTAATTCGGCTGTCCGGTTACAGATCTTAACGGTTCTGTCGCGGAGCAGGTGTTTTCCGTTTGTTTAACTTAACCATATATGGACTATGTGCAAGATCTCTCCAGCTCAACCGTTTACTCTGGAGAAGAACATAGGTACGTCCGCGGGCCCTCAGTGACGTTTGTAGCCGGAAACTCCCAATGTTCCAAAGTCAGTGAGTGTCTGAGTAATTTTAAATGTTGGTATTTTACTGGTAGCTTTCCACTAAAGCTGGCACCATCACAGGCAACTTAATTAGTCGTTGGATAACAGTCATAAAATTCCTGACTCCATCTGCTTATCTGATTCACGCACACACACACACACATACACACACACACACACACACACACACACACACACACACACACACTCGGGTGAGTGGCTGGCTGACTTGTTGTCCACTCATCCAGACAGCATTCCTCTCCTGTTCTGCTGTACAGCCATACAGCCATAGTTGTCTACACCCCTCTTCCTTCAGGAAATCCTGAGCAACTGCCCAAATGCTTCTGAATCATCACCACTGCTATGTGAGGAAAGCCAGCACTGTTCAGTGTGCAATCAACAGCTGTCCTGTTCAAATGGCATATATAGCTCTGTGTGTGTGTGTGTGTAGACAGCATTTGATCCATCAGCTTGCCAGAAGTCATTGACTCAGAAGCACACACACACACATTCACACACCCCTCATAATGTCCTGAACAGAACTTTCAAGGAGTCATTTCATGAGCAAAACCACAGATTTGAGGTTCTGGGTTTATCACACTTGCTGGATTGATATTTTGTAGCAAGTCATTGTATCTGCATTGACAATGAGGCCGTTTGTGGTACATTAGCGATAGTGTCCCAGTGCCTCTCAGGAGGCTGTGTGGATGGATTGTTATGTAAATGTACTCTGACTCCTATGGGAATCCCCTCAGTGCATTGTCTTTATTACAATCAGAAAAGGGCTGTGGCATATCTCTCTCTCTCTCTCTCTCACTCTCTGTCTCTCTCTCGCTCCATGTCTCTCCCCCCTCTCACTCTCTTTGTCTTTGTCTCTCTCTGTCTCTGTCTGTCTCTCTGTCATTCATAAGGTGCAACACAACTGCAGTTTAAAAAACCCTCAGTGGACTTATTTCCTCCGCATTTTCCTGTTTATTTCACACTGTGTCCTCGACCCAGAGATGAGAAATCCTGTGTTGCACTTCCTGCCCCCAACACACACACACACACACACACACACACATGCCTTGCTTATGTATATTAAATGTGAGCTATACAGTGCCATAGTGTATAAGTAAATACTAACTCTTTCTCTCTTCCTCTCTCCTTCCCTCCCTCTCTCACTCTCTCTCCCTGTTGTATTTGAACAGTTTGAACAAATCTCTATAGAAACTAAAACTCTTTGGCATGACTGGTTGATGGTGTTGAGGAGTATCCTGTTTTCAGCTGTGCTATGAGGCGACACATGTAAGAATGTTTGATTCCTCTTGCCTCGAAAATTCTCTGAAGCAGTGCCATCTTGGCACAAAATGTCCAATCTTAGCTTTTCCGACTCACGTGTCTCCGATATAGATTGTACAAACCCGCAGGAGTGATCTGCATAGTTAGGTCCACTGCAGCAGACACAGGAGCACACACATACTCACGCGTGTCTGATCGATGCCCCATGCACTGCCATCTCCGTGCAGTGATGGATGGTACAAGCGTGATGGCATCATCTCTTAACAGCATTAAGAAGTCCAGCAGTGATGGAGTTGCAAACTGGTGTGTAGCAGGCGTGCCTTCCGCACGTGCCCCACACACACACTCAGCAGAATGACCAACGATTGTGTGAGTGCTATGATAAATACACGCCACATAATGAAACAGACCAAAACACCAGGGATTTATTTGCCACGGCTGTCTAGCACATTAGGACCATTTCCAGGATTAACTAAAGGAAGAACACAAGTGCTGTAATTCTAAAGCCCACAGAGAATGATGCATGATTTTCATTCGGCCTTTGTTACGACCCACTGCCACACACCACTAATACAGGCATTACATATAAATTGCCCCAACTGCCCCAAGGGGTTAGCAGTGCAATCTGCTGCACGGCCAGATGGGGGAGCTGCATGGACTTGTCCAAACAGCACCACGGGTGAGGTGGATACAGGGAAGAGCTAGTAGCCACTACCAGCTAATAACTGCTCCATTTGGTAGCACTTCTAGCTAACTGCCCCATTTGCCTCTGCTGCAGCCCCCTGTCTGGCCCACTGCCCCCAGTTGCCCCGCCCCTCGTCAGATAACACGTCCCTCTGTCCCCATCAATAAATGCAATCAACAGCTCATCTGTGAGTCCACGCTGCCTGGGCAGAGACTGTAGTAGATGAATATACATCTCTGTCAGAAGACAGATGTGCAAATCCACACCGCAGGGGATGAGGGAGAAGCTGGAACATGGGGGTAAGGGAGTGAGAGAGAGACAGAGAGAGAGAGAGAGAGAGAGAGACAGCATGAGAGAGACAGGGAGAAGGAGAAAGAGAGTGAGAGAGTAAGCACGCGTGAAAAAGTGAAAGAGAGCCTGAGAGACAAAAAGAAAGAAAGACATTGAGAAAACAAGGGAAAGTGAGAGAGACAGCATGAGAGAGAGACGGGGAGAGAGAGAGACAGCACACGAGAGAAAATGAGGGAGGGCAAGACAAAGGGAATGATAAAGAGATAATGAGATATAGAGCACAAGAGTGAGAGAAGGAGAGAGAAAGAGTAGAGAGAGGCAATAAGTGAGATTAAAACAGAGAAATCTTCCCATGTTTGAGCAGAGAGCAGATTTCTTGGCTCAGATCAACAGGACTCGTTCCTAGCAGAGTGAGCGCTCTGCTCACCTGTAATCAGCGGGGAGTAACCCTGCTGTAGCGGCCCCACCTGCAGTGGAAGGCCAGCACAACCCCTACTGGAGACCCTGCAACCGCTCCGCCCACACACACACACACACACACACACAGCATGAACGCCATCACCACGGTTGCCCATCTCCAAGGCGACAGCCGTGACTCCACAGATTTCGCATGGCTGCATCACAAGGGCTAAGAAGCAAAGGGACTCTGCCCACTGCTGTTGTGGCTTATTCACACGGACAGACAGGCACCTGGATCGCCCAATCACAGCCTGGCGCAGCAGGAACCTGCTCCTGGATCGCCCAATCACAGCCTGGCGCAGCAGGCACCTGCTCCTGGATCGCCCAATCACAGCCTGGCGCTGCAGGCACCTGCTCCTGGATCATGGCCAATACCAGCCTGGCGCTGAAGGCACCTGGTCCTGGATCGCCCAATCACAGGCTGCCGCTGCAGGCACCTGCTCCTGGATCATGGCCAATACCAGCCTGGCGCTGAAGGCACCTGGTCCTGGATCGCCCAATCACAGGCTGCCGCTGCAGGCACCTGCTCCTGGATCATGGCCAATACCAGCCTGGCGCTGAAGGCACCTGGTCCTGGATCGCCCAATCACAGGCTGCCGCTGCAGGCACCTGCTCCTGGATCATGGCCAATACCAGCCTGGCGCTGAAGGCACCTGGTCCTGGATCGCCCAATCACAGGCTGCCGCTGCAGGCACCTGCTCCTGGATCATGGCCAATACCAGCCTGGCGCTGAAGGCACCTGGTCCTGGATCGCCCAATCACAGGCTGCCGCTGCAGGCACCTGCTCCTGGATCATGGCCAAATGCTGCAGGTTCCCACAGTGCCTGGGAGGTTTAGCCATCCAGTAAATACTGTACTTGCTGAGCACACGGGTCCTAACTCTAGACACCATGACACTTACCACCACTAAACCTTCTCTTCCAGCACCCTGCAGTGTCAGGGGCACAGACCCCAACCTGGGTGTGTATTTTCCTATCAAAGCCTGTTCAAGGGCACCTGTGCAGTTACTAACACTCCGTTCCGGTAATGCATGAGGAAATTGTAGCTTATGTTTTCCACAACTTGGGCCTCTAATTTAAGGCTTTGGCAGCTTGACGTAGTGAATCAAAGTGCCTAAAACACCACCTACACTCAGTACTGGTGCCCACAACCAAACACCACCTACACTCAGTACTGGAGCCTACAACCAAACACCACCTACACACAGTACTGGAGCCCACAATGAGCCCGACCTGAAAGGATGTGTGGTGAGCCTCCATCAGCAGCTGCATGCCGTGCTGTAGGTGAATCGCTCTGAACGCCCTTGACCTGAGGACTCCCTCTCACGCCTGTGACACTCGCCTCCCCTCTCGCCTCCCCTCTCCCCGCCTGCCTGACACACACCGTGTTGCTAGGAAGAGCTCGCAGCAGTGGAGTTGGATGAGGGCGTGACTGAAGGACACAGCATTTCGGGAACCTCAGGAGATCAGGTTGGAGTCAGGTTTAAAACTGCCTGGTTCAAAACTGGACCTGCTACCGCCTGCAGTGGTCAAAACCTGACCAGCACCTCATGTCCTTCCAGAACTCCGGCTTGACTCACCATCTTTCAAAATTCAGAGTATTCAAGCAGATAATTTAGTAATTGTTCCTGAGTTGTGTATTTTGTCGCATCGGATTGTAGCTCATGTAGGTTTCAGCACTGAAACCTGCTTCTGTCTCACTCTGGCTTAATGGTATTTGTGGACTAACCTATTCGTGTAAGCTAATGATACTTTAAGTAGACAGCTAAAGCGCTTTTCTAAGTCATGCTGGATAAGTGCATATTCTAAATGTCACAAATGTAAATGTAAACGTATATGAGGAACGTGTGCACCTGAAACCCTGACTGAAGTAGACTTCAGAGAGACTGCACCGAAGGACTAGAACCTCAGGTCAGAATGTCAATTTCAAAAGGCATCCGGTTCTAAAGTTCTAAAGTTCCATTGTGTCTTAATGACCTCACCTTCCATTTCTTCATTTTGGTCTATTAGCTGCAGGGCAGTTTGAGGCTGTCTGTGTGTGTGTGTGTGTGTGTGTGTGTGTGTGAGAGAGAGAGAGAGAGAGAGAGAGACAGAGAGATCAGGTGGCTCCTGAGTTATGTGTCTGACTGGTCTTTAATGAGTGACCAGGGCTACATTACAGCCTCATCCAGGTGGAACCAGACAAAGAGGTTTAGTGTGTGGATGTATAGAGACATTCCCAGCCTAGTGTGTCTCCAGCACAACCTCGTCCACAAGACTCTTCCTCGTCTTGTACTCACTGCCTCGGGTTGCCAGGTTTTCTTTAAAGCCTCCCTCACATATCACAAACAACTTTATCACTGGTTTGGCATCAGGGAACAGCTTACAAAACATATGATACTGCATAAAAAAAAAAAAAAACATTAAAGGTATGGCAGAGCTATCATGGCAGGAGGTTTATAAATAATTTTACTCCTGGTCCTCCTGTGAAAACAGAATTGCAGAAACACAACAAAGGTGCGATACAAACACTGGCCCAACCGCTGTACAGGAAGGAACAGATGCCGGCTGAGGGAAGAAAGCAGGCAGCTATGCAGAGAGCAGCATTGTTGGCTGGCGCTAGCCAACACGCACGTCACGCTTCCGGGCTGGAGCCTGCAGACCCTGCTGCCGTACAGTTGGAGGGAGGAGAGCAGCTCCGGGCCCACACGCTCACGGATGCAGCAAAAACCCTCTGACTTTCACACGCACACACAGGCAAGCCGGAGGAGCGATACAGCGGCCAATCTCGGCTGAGCTGCTGCCGTTTGCAGATACGAGCAGGCACTGCAGAAAGCAGTGATTAGATAAAAAGAAGTGTAGTTTTAGAGAGTGACAGGAGACAGGAGAGAGAAACAGGAGACGGGAGTGAGAAAAAAGGAGTGAGAAAGTACTGCAAAATAACAGAGAAAGCTAAGGACTATATTCGTTTTCCGATCCCCCCATAAATATCTGCTCGCTGCATGTCTAATATGATAAGCAGTTTAAAAACAAAACACCGCAGGCTAGTTCGGTCTCGTCTTTTTCAGCGCTACGTTTTATGTTCAGCAAGAAAAGACACAACTCCTCAGCACACAAGCATGCGGTCACAAGGAAAGGCATTACCTGCAGGAGCAGAACGCTGCCCTGACACTCCAAACCCACACAAAGCCTGTGAAGCCTGTTGCACCGGGGCCATGGGTGACGGGCCTCCGTCTGGGAGACCTAGCCTCCTCGGGGGGGGGGGTGTTCCTGGGCCTACTGACCTGGAGCTTATGATCACATGGCGCTGAGTGAGTGAATGTAGAGGACAGAACAAGAGAGAGAGAGAGAGAGGGAGGGAAAGAGAGAAAGAGAGGAAGCAAGAGAGAAGAGAGAGAGAGAGAGAGCTACACCCACTACTCTCAATAGCTCCACACAGGGAACAATGGAGAATCCCAGGAGTGCCTAAACTTACTATAGAGGGGGGCGGGGACCACAGAGAGACGGCCCCCCTGAACACTGACAGACAGATACCTGGGAGAAGAAGGCCCTCCTCTTTTTTAACCATTAAGCATAGCAAAGCATTATACAATACTCAATCATACAAATGCCACAATGCAAAAATTGTGATCAGCAACATCTACTTGGGGTTAAGTGCTATTCCGAGGACCTTCACGGTCCTGAAACTGGCATGATCCCGTCCAGAACCCAGACCCTAGGTCACTGTGGTGTCCTGTCCCAGGAGGACAGGAGAGCACAGGGCATCTGAGGTGATGACCAGCCATATCATGTAAGTAATGAGGAGACTTTTAGGAGAAAAGGAGAATTAAATGATGGATGAGGATAAACATTCTGCTCTGATGTCATAAAGGCCTCTGATGCAAAAACAATTCTCAGGCATCTATGAAGTAACTCCACCAATAAACAGCATGGAGGCAACATTTTTTTGTCTTCTTACATTTTCATTTTAAAAATGGTTGTAGTAAAACAACCCCCTGACCCCAGTGATCTAAAGGAGTTACCAGCAACCGAGGCTGCGCTGTGATAAACGTGTTGGCCAGCGAATGTGTCAAGATCTTTCTATTGTGGTAATTTCTTTAAGAGATAAGCTAATCTGAAGACAAGTCTTGCAATCTCACAGTGGGGTGCTGATCTCACAGAACAAAGAAGCATATCTGAGTTGGATTCTGAACCAAAGTTGCTGCTACTGTCATTGTGTTAAATTTATTTATGTATTTACACCATCCCCCATAGAGATAAGTCTGTGTTGGGGGTAAGAGTATGAGAGAGGCTGATTTATCTGTGATACTGTTAGCTTGTTCAAATAAAAACACATGTCTCCATACCAGCAACATCTGACCACATTCCTCACTATTTCCCTTCATGCATTGAGCTTCAGCGATGATTGGAGTGATGAAATAGGCCCATAAAGCTCAATGAAACCTGATATGAGCTGAGATACACTGAGACACCTAGGTCAGGTCAGGTCAGGTCAGGTCAGAGCTGGGAGGCTGTATCAGTTCCTTAAGTCCTGCTGCCTTGAGTGCTGCATAAAGACTGGAGCTGTTAAAGGGAACAATGCTCACGTCACTGGAATCATCTCGCTCTCTCAGGAGAACACAACAGCACCTGAATCTAAGCAGATCATGCTCACTCGGCTCTGGTTTCATATCTACAGCTCAGGAACCATAATTAGCGGAATATGTTGTTTACAATGAGTCATAACATAGTGAGGAGGTTATGTGGCTGTAGATGTGGAGGTTATGTAGTTGTAAATATTGAGGTTATGTAGTTGTAGATGTGGAGGTTATGTGGCTGTAGATGTGGAGGTTATACGGTTGTGGATGTTATGTGGTTGTAGATGTGGAGGTTATGTGGTTGTAGATGTTGAGGCTATGTGGTTGTAGATGTTGAGGTTATGTAGTTGTAGATGTTGAGGTTATGTAGTTGTAGATGTTGAGGTTATGTGGTTATAGATGTTGAGGTTATGTGGTTGTAGATGTTGAGGAAATGTGGTTGTAGATGTGGAGGTTATGTGGTTGTAGATGTGGAGGTTATGTGGTTGTGGATGGGGATGTGGAGGTTATGTGGTTGTGGATGGGGATGTGGAGGTTATGTGGTTATAGATGTTGAGGTTATGTGGTTATAGATGTTGAGGTTATGTGGTTATAGATGTTGAGGTTATGTAGTTGTAGATGTTGAGGTTATGTGGTTATAGATGTTGAGGTTATGTGGTTGTAGATGTTGAGGAAATGTGGTTGTAGATGTGGATGTTATGTGGTTGTAGATGTGGAGGTTATGTGGTTGTAGATGTGGAGGTTATGTGGTTGTGGATGGGGATGTGGAGGTTATGTGGTTATAGATGTTGAGGTTATGTGGTTATAGATGTTGAGGTTATGTGGTTATAGATGTTGAGGTTATGTAGTTGTAGATGTTGAGGTTATGTGGTTATAGATGTTGAGGTTATGTGGTTGTAGATGTTGAGGTTATGTGGTTGTAGATGTGGAGGTTATGTGGTTGTGGATGGGGATGTGGAGGTTATGTGACTGCACCACTGTCTGTTCGTGTACTGCATGTGCTGTATTTGGTACTGGTACAGGGGCCTTTCTGGGACCACAGCGAGACGCCTGTCTTCAACACTCACAAGGCTGTTTTCTCCCAGCCTGTTTTTAACAAGATGAGACACTCTCAATGAGATCTCGATACATTCCCTCTCGCTCTCTCTGTGGGACACTGATTGGGGGCTAGAGCCAGCACTGATAAAGCACACACACACACACACACACACACCACTCCAACTTTTTTTGGATCATTTCAACACCCATCAAATGCTTTCCAAGCACATTAACTTCAGAACGTAAAGCAAATGAAAAAAATATCTTAAAAAAATCTATATATAGATTGAGCACACAGGTAATGTAAGAGGGGGGTCAGTCCATTAAGAACTTTAAAAATAAACATTAAGGATGTGTACTGGGCTGGACTGAAATGGAAGTCTGTGGAAGTGAAGCTATAATTGAGGTCATGTGATTCCATCTTTACACCAGAGAGAAACCGCTCAGCTGTATTTCAGCAGCATAAGGATAAAAAAGACAGACTCACTATTATTGTGAATAGCATACAGAGCAATCATGTGTTAACTTCTCAGGAGAAAAAAGAGAAATGTTTGGAGTTTTACAAAAGGTTAAATTTTTGTTGTTTTTTTTCCTTCATTTTTTGAGTTTTCAAAAGTTCATAGCATGGTGGAGAAGAGTTCAATAAAGTTAGCAAAATGAGTAAAACAACTTTTTTTCACTGAATTGGAAAAACATATCAGCCATCCATTTTCTGAGATCCATAAGACAGTTTAAGGAAATGAATAAGATAAATAAGATAAATTGTCATTATCTTAACAATGAAAAGTATCCTGTGAAAAATTGAAAGACAAAATGAGATAAAGAGATATTGTGGACCTGTGGGTAATGGCACAGGTAACTGTGAACAAGTGACAGGTCTATGTTTAAGAGGTAAGGTCTATGTTTAAGAGGTAAACCGGTCAATCCTAATCCTTTGATTCTAGCCCATCGGTCTATACATTTCCCATGTACATTAGCATGCAGTCTGATGAAAGGTTTGATAAAAAATACAAAAATACAATTATGGCTCCATCAATAAACAGTGGCAAGGAACATATTATTGGTCACCTTTTAGAAGTGCAAACTCTGTGCTGTTACCTTGAAGCATAAAATAATACTACTCCAATCCTTAAGAAGAGGTTACAGAGTGATTCACCGAACCCTCATTCAGAAAAGTGACTTCCATATCCATGTGGTGGTAGAGTGTGGTTTACCATGTCAGTGTGTCGGCTTGTCAAACACACATGCTACACGCTTGTTCCTGGCAGTCTAAAATAGCTCATCTCTCTGTGTGCTCAGCCAGAACTCAGACGGTGTCGTGTTGCAGCGGGAAGACTCCGTGGGTCCAGTTGTGGGCGACACGGAGCCTTCATCACACCCGGCGCTTCATTAAACCCACAAGCAGGTTGTGGAAGGTGCAAGACAGCACACAGGTGCCAGTCCAGCACACACACTTACAGACACGCAGACATGTGAGATGGGCCACTCCCTGGGTATTTTTACCTTGTTGAGATACTGTGCAATTGCTAAGTAATCATTCGCTTAGCTAGCCACAAAACACTGCATATGTGTGTATATGTGTGTGTGTGTGTGTGTGTGTGTATATATATATATATATATATATATATATATATATATACTGTATATATACTGTTTATGTATAGGTCAGGGTCATACAGTAGACATATATATGTATAGGTCAGTGGACAGTAGACATATGGGCCCCCCAACCTCTACGTCAGCTCAGAGTAAATTTCCGACCAGTAATTGAACAATCCTCAAGCCAAAACAATAAATCCTCTATATTTGGGCCGTGACATATTAAATTAGAGAGATCTGGCCGCACTGTCAGGTTGTGGCAGGTCGGGGGCAGCGGTGGAGCTCACGCAGAGGTAATTTGCAGCAAAGTGCCTTGCCAATCAAAGCCCTCATCACCCCCTGACCGTGACAACTCACCCTCGAACCCGAAATGGGAGCCGATATTATTTCGTGTATGAAGCATGGTGAGGGAGAATGAGGGTGGATATTTCAAACAAGCTGTTGATGGGACCTCAAATAATATATTCTGGCAGTGTTCGACATGTTTATAATAAATTCTAATAAAAGACGTAGTGCATATCAAAACAGTCCATGAAACGTCTGTTTTGCCCGACCAACTAAAACATGAGAACGACGTTTTACTGATGGACGTTTCCCTGATGGACGTTTTACTGATGGACGTTTTACTGATGGACGTTTCCCTGATGGACGTTTCCCTGCTCACCTCCGGGTGGCGTCAGCATGCTCTTCCTGCATTATCCCGCCACATTTGGGAAGTGCGGAGATCGTCGTTTCCCACAGATGCTTGGAGACTGTCTGCGATCCCATCTGCTATAGCTAATCCCAAAACAACACGCGGACTTTCAACAGGGCAGTCACATCTGGCTCCTGCTCCAAGCACCTGCTTACTGCACAAGCGCCTCCAGAGTCTTCAACAGCCGAACGAACACTGCGGTTTTTGCGTGTTTGTGAGCTGTGCGACGTCACTCACGGTTACCACGGTTAGTAGGTGGTTTTTCGTTTACGTTTACTAGTCACGCTAGCACTGTGCGTCCTTCCATGTCCCATGTTGTGTTTCAATGGGACATTAGTAGCCGTGAGACCTGCCTTTATACTGTCACTATAGTAAATACACGCAACACATGGCGAGCTCACACCAGCCTCTGTGCCACCGCCCACGTGCTCTACGCTGTCTCAGAAGCGTTTCAGAAAAGCTCGACCATAGGCAGGCGAGTGTGTAAGTCCAGCAGGAAACCTGCGTACGGAGGGGGCGGCACTTTACACACTCTCTGGATTTGAACTCTTGTATTTACAGGCGCTTCTGCCACTGTCAGACTTCATTTAAGTTCAGGTGCTGATGTCCCAGGCTGCAGTCTTGCGTTGTAACAGAGGTGTTGTACTGGGTGGTGTTGTACTAGGTGGTGTTGTAACAGTGGTGCTGTAACAGTGGTGTTGTAACAGTAGTGCTGTAACAATGGTGTAACAGTGGTGTTGTACTAGGTGGTGTTGTAACAGTGTTGTAACAGTGGTGTTGTACTAGGTGGTGTTGTAACAGTGGTGCTGTAACAGCAGTGTTGTAACAGTAGTGCTGTAACAATGGTGTAACAGCGGTGTTGTAACAGTGGTGCTGTAACAGTGGTGTTGTAACAGTAGTGCTGTAACAATGGTGTAACAGTGGTGTTGTACTAGGTGGTGTTGTAACAGTGTTGTAACAGTGGTGTTGTACTAGGTGGTGTTGTAACAGTGGTGCTGTAACAGTGGTGTTGTAACAGTAGTGCTGTAACAATGGTGTAACAGTGGTGTTGTACTAGGTGGTGTTGTAACAGTGTTGTAACAGTGGTGTTGTACTAGGTGGTGTTGTAACAGTGGTGCTGTAACAGCAGTGTTGTAACAGTAGTGCTGTAACAATGGTGTAACAGCGGTGTTGTAACAGTGGTGCTGTAACAGTGGTGTTGTAACAGTAGTGCTGTAACAATGGTGTAACAGTGGTGATGTAACAGTTGTGTTGTAACAGTAGTGCTGTAACAGTAGTGCTGTAACAGTGGTGATGTAATAGCGGTGTTGTAACAGTGGTGTTGTAAGAGTGGTGTTGTAAGAGTGGTGTTGTACTAGGTGGTGTTGTAACAGCGGTGTTGTAACAGTGGTGTCTTTTGTAAGGTCTGTGACGGCTGGATTTTCCTCCCATTGTATTGCTGCAAAATCGATGTCTAATCGCGCTTGGTTGGTTCCAGCTGTCAGAAAGATGAACGTACTGACAGAGATCTGATGTGAAATTTAATATCAGTCAAGCCAGCCTCTTCACAGCACAAGTCAATGCAGTCTGCTCAGACTTCTCAACAGGCCGTTTCTCAAACACCGCTGTTCCCAGATCAGCTCAGAGCTGTAACTACACAAAACATACAAGGCAAACTGAACATATGGTAGTGATTTTAAAAACTGCTGACAAACTATTATATTTATTTGATAAATAGATGTTTGCACCATAGTGCTACACAGTGGTAAATGTGCAAGTGGTTCCGATTTAGAACAATTTGGAAGCTGCTAACAGTGTGACACCCCAGTTACACCTCACACACACAGACACACAGACACACACACACACATTAAGGCAGTCCCTGTAGTGCGTGTGACTCGGTAAGCCCTGACCCCTGACCCCCAGCGTAGCCCTCTGCTCAGCCAGCTCCCATTGCTGCTGTGTTCTCTCACCAAACTGCTGCGTCCAGAATGCTCAGCCCGGGCAGACGCCACTGGGGGATTGTGGGATTGAAATGCTCGATGGGAAAGTGCTGAGTGGAAAGAATGAGCTTTAGGGAACAAGGCAGTGATGGCATTACATCACTGTGATCCTAAACACACACACACAAGGCAGTGATGGCATTACCTCACTGTGATCCTACACACACACACACACACACACACACACAAGGCAGTGATGGCATTACCTCACTGTGATGCTAAACACACACACACACACACACACACACACAAGGTAGTGATGACATTACCTCACTGTGATTCTAAAAACACACACACACACACACACACAAGGCAGTGAGGGCATTACCTCACTGTGATCCTAAACACACACACACACACACACACACAAGGCAGTGATGGCATTACCTCACTGTGATCCTAAACACACACACACAAGGCAGTGATGGCATTACATCACTGTGATCCTAAACACACACACACACACACACACACACACAAGGCAGTGATGGCATTACCTCACTGTGATCCTAAACACACACACACACACACACACACACACACACAAGGCAGTGATGGCATTACCTCACTGTGATGCTAAACACACACACACACACACACACACACACAAGGTAGTGATGACATTACCTCACTGTGATTCTAAACACACACACACACACACACACAAGGCAGTGATGGCATTACCTCATTGTGATCCTAAACACACACACACACACATATGGAGCCAAACCCAACCCAGGGTATTTGAAGTCTGTTGGAATGTCAACAAACACTGATGGATATAAATAGCCCAGTAAACATCAGTCTAAATGGTGGAAGACAGATGCAGACAGTATAGTGTACATGCTCCTAACCACAATACAACGACGAGACACATTCTTTACCACCCAGAACCATTTTGTCATAACTCTCATAACTCTGCGCTGGTAAGGGTCTTCAAAAAACGTGAGGTTGCACATTCCATTTGGAGCGCGTTTGCTTCTCAAACTCAGCACACACGAACAAAACCTCAATCATGTTTGTGTATGAAAAGTCATGACAAATATCCCAGTACGAGAGTCCTGCACCAGAATGGTGAGATGAACAATGTCATCCTGGACAGGAAGCAGTAGGTTTGAGTGGGAAAGTCTCTCTGTCCCGTGGATAGTCCCCGTCTCCTCACATGGATTCACATGGTCGCCACTCAGGGCATCAGAATGTATCGCTCGTTGTCATGTTGGCATGACGGTTGCCATGGTGCCAGGACATGACATAACAGCAGAGAGTTGACTATGTGACCTCTCCAGTGCTGCCCATATATATGAGGTGTTACATTACAGAGCAGAACCCTAGCAGTGTGAGACAGCTCGAGGAATCCCCCCCCCTCTCCTCTTTTCTCTGTCCTCTATCTCCTCCTTATTCTGTCTTTTTCTCTCCCTCCCTCTCTTTCTGTCTCTTTCTCTCTCTATCTCCATCTATCTCTCTTTCTCTTTTTCTGTGTCTCTCTATCTCTGTCTCTCTCTCCCTCTCTCTCTCTGTATCTGAGGGATTTATAGTCTCAGCTCACAGTCCTTTAGTCATTTAACTGCTTTGCCAAGAATTAAGCAAATTGAACTTAGAAATGGAAGTTGTGTGTACGTGTTTGTGTGTGTGTTTGTTTGTGTGTGTGTGTGTGCTCTCCAAATGTTCTTCAGCTCAGTACACCCACCTTTGTATGTGCACATGGTCACAGAGAAAGCACCAACACACACATGACGTCCTGAAACCTCTACAGCAGATGTAAAAACTCCAGATCATAAAGATTTCCAGTGGTATGTTCATTTGAAATAACGGACAAGTGGATAAGGAACAAGCCTGATACAGGACATATAAACACATGTCTGACTGTGTCTGATATTTCTGATTATGTCTGATGTAATCACTGTCATGCTAGCTGTACATTCAGGAAGGTCCTGCTGAAACAGAGGGGTGGGGTCTTTTTCTCTAAGTCACTCATCACATTTGAGTGAGTGGGCGTGTGTGTGTGTGTGTGTACTCATCAGCACATGTAAAACCCCCTTCCAAGGACATGAGCTGCCGAAGAAATGGAACAGCTCGATGTCGGATCAGGTTCGTGACATCTGCTTATCTGATACGGATGGCCGAGCGTCAGGAGAGAGTGACTCGTGGAGAGTCTCCCCCCGCGCTCCCTTCTGCAGCCCTGTGGAAGCGGATGAACCCTCAGAGAGAGGAGGAACCCTCAGAGAGGAGGAACCCTCAGAGAGGAGGAACCCTCAGAGAGAGGAGGAACCCTGAGAAAGCTGATGTGCCAGCTCTCCACAGACACCACACATGTACGCTCTTTTCTGATAGCAAGCAGGAGTGTGTTTGTATCTGTGTTTGTATCTGTGTATCTGTGTTTGTGTGTTTGTATCTGTGTTTGTGCTTGTGTGTTCATATCTGCTATTTGCTGCTCCGCTCATGAGGAGGTAGAGTTGCTGGGCCCCAGGCTAGCAGGAGCCAAGCTGTTCTTCCGCTCACTTACCCGTCACTGGGGTAAAACCTGGAAAAATAACCACCCCTCTTCTCCCCTTGGCTCTGTCTCCCCCACCTCCGGAGCTCTGGAGGACTACCGTTATGTGCCCTTGGAATGCTGGGAGATCCAGACGCGTGCCCTGTTAAAGTTATAAACAGCTCCTCTTAACGGCCCCTGTTCTTCCCGTAAATGTGTCATTTTGTAAAACACAAGACCAGGTGTGAAAACGAAGCTACAACGGCTAGTAGAAAGCAGGAGTGTCATTGCTGAACGAAGCAGATGTGAAAATACTACATCCAGCTTTTGTCCCTGGTTAGCGATGTTAGCGATGGAGGGACAGATAAAAGGTGCTATAAAAGCAGATAAAAGATAAAAGATAAAAGCACCATCACTTTAAAGTAGCAGGTCACTGCAGGCCACATCTTCAGGTCACATCTGAAGAACTAAATTCACTAAGATCAGGACTGCAGGTGCCAACAGGAAACATCTCTCCCTGAATTGGCTTGAAATCCATCCAGCAGATCAGCATTTAACGACTGAGCAAGCAATATACTGTAGAGGCAGAGAAATGCTCCACGCCTGCCTGATTAAGCCCCACCAGTTTGGGGTTCACCATAGACTGCAGTGCACCAAAGCGATGAAGCCACCCCACCACAACCACACAGCAGACACCAACTGGCAAACCACTCCCGATCAGCAAGACCAAGCAGTGGCACACGAGAAAGACTCTAAGAAACTTTTGAAATGCAAACGAAGCGCCACATTCTCCTCCCCTTTCCCTTATCCTGTCCAACAACAAAGCGTTACCAGGCATTTTCGGGACGGGAGTAATGTGGTTGCTAGGCTACCCACCTGTGTTGCAGTTCAAATCCATGAAAGAGAAAGAATCCTGCGTTAAGCGCTATGTGAAAACAGGCAGCGTGAGCAGCACCACACCGCTGCTCTCCTCTCCCCAGACCTCTGTCCCTCTTCCCTCTCTTTCTAGGGCTCTTCCTCCTCTCTCTCTCTTCATCCAAACAACACACGGGGCGCTGGCGGGGAGACCCTCCTCTTCCTCCCTCTCTTGACCCCAGAGAACCAGAGGGTGAGTGTCCCGCAGCTCTGGGCCCCGGCGGGGAGCAGCGTGCGGGGTAGGACGGGATCTCCGCGGGGGCTGCTGGGGGCCGGGGGGGGAGGCGGAGTCAGGGGAGGCTCGTAAATCTGGAGTGTCACGACGCTCTCCGGCTTGGAAACGCGATGATCGAAGCTTGGGCGTCGTGCCAGGCGGCTGGCCGCTCGCCGAGCGCTATAAATACAGACCGACTCCCGTCAGCTACGGAGAGAAGGAGGAGGATACCACTCGCACTCCAACATCCACCCACGCCAATCCAGCCATTTGTACATATCTATATTTTATGAGGTTCCCCCACAATCTTTAATCTAGGAGACGTCTCACCGCTGACAAATCTCTGTGTACTGCCAGTAATGGGATGTTTATTTTATGGTCTTGTTTGAACGGAGGCTGAGAACAGATGGAGTGGTTCCACACGTGGGAATGTGGACCGCATGTGATCCAGGGAGACAACCACTGAATGTCAGGTGATGTGTAAACGTAAGATTGCCTTTGAGATATACAGCAGCCTCGGGAGGTCTGCGCTAATTCTGCTACAGGGAGGCACGCTGCTAATCTGATCCGTGCATGACGGAGGTGTGAGATGAGTGTGTGTGTGTGTGTGTGAACAGTTTAGAGTCTGATGTGTCAGAGGTCTCTCTTCCATCATTGTTAGTTTGTTATGTAAGTGTCTGAGTTTCCTGTCCTGTCTCCAGCCCTCTGTACTGTACACACACACACACACACACACACACACAGAAGCACACTCTCCCAGGCTTGTTTTAAATCTGTCATTTTAAAGGGTCTCTCCTGTATTCTGCCGATGATTCTTGAGTTGCTGTTTCTTTTGCTTGGCTGGACCAACCACGAGTAACCAGGCTGATACATCATCTGAAATGTCTTGGACAAGGAAATAAAGCTCATATATAAACATGCTTCAAAAATCACCAAGAAACAAAAAAACATTCCACAGTTTTCACAGAATCAAGCTGGAAATGTGAGACGTTTTCTCAATTCTAATTGAGCATAGTGAGGAACGATGCTCACAGATTTTTATATTGCATTGTTGGAATTTTCCATTGTAGCAATGTTCCAGTGCTCTGTAGCAATCTTGAAATGGGACACCCCAGAAAGCTGCTGACTCCTTCAAAAGTTCACACACGATGCTGAGCTAGACGGCCCATGGCCCGTCTCTCACTCAAAGTAGGTTTGTGTAAAACACCTGGGTTCAAATCCTGGTTCCAGAGATCCTAATTAGACTCCTTACAGTTATTCAGGATAGTGATCCTCAGTAAGTCTTTACAGTTATTCAGGATATTGATCCTCAGTAAGTCTTTACAGTTATTCAGGATATTGATCCTCAGTAAGTCTTTACAGTTATTCAGGATGTTGATCCTCAGTAAGACTTTACAGTTATTCAGGATAGTGATCCTCAGTAAGTCTTTACAGTTATTCAGGATATTGATCCTCAGTAAGTCTTTACAGTTATTCAGGATATTGATCCTCAGTAAGTCTTTACAGTTATTCAGGATAGTGATCCTCAGTAAGTCTTTACAGTTATTCAGGATATTGATCCTCAGTAAGTCTTTACAGTTATTCAGGATAGTGATCCTCAGTAAGTCTTTACAGTTATTCAGGATATTGGTCCTCAGTAAGTCTTTACAGTTATTCAGGATAGTGATCCTCAGTAAGTCTTTACAGTTATTATTCAGTAAGGATCAGGATTGATCCTCAGTAAGTCAGTTATTCAGGATTTACAGTTATTCAGGATATTGGTCCTCAGTAAGTCTTTACAGTTATTCAGGATATTGATCCTCAGTAAGTCTTTACAGTTATTCAGGATAGTGATCCTCAGTAAGTCTTTACAGTTATTCAGGATATTGATCCTCAGTAAGTCTTTACAGTTATTCAGGATGTTGATCCTCAGTAAGACTTTACAGTTATTCAGGATATTGATCCTCAGTAAGTCTTTACAGTTATTCAGGATATTGATCCTCAGTAAGTCTTTACAGTTATTCAGGATAGTGATCCTCAGTAAGTCTTTACAGTTATTCAGGATATTGGTCCTCAGTAAGTCTTTACAGTTATTCAGGATATTGGTCCTCAGTAAGTCTTTACAGTTATTCAGGATATTGATCCTCAGTAAGTCTTTACAGTTATTCAGGATATTGATCCTCAGTAAGTCTTTACAGTTATTCAGGATATTGATCCTCAGTAAGTCTTTACAGTTATTCAGGATATTGATCCTCAGTAAGTCTTTACAGTTATTCAGGATATTGATCCTCAGTAAGTCTTTACAGTTATTCAGGATATTGATCCTCAGTAAGTCTTTACAGTTATTCAGGATAGTGATCCTCAGTAAGTCTTTACAGTTATTCAGGATATTGATCCTCAGTAAGTCTTTACAGTTATTCAGGATAGTGATCCTCAGTAAGTCTTTACAGTTATTCAGGATATTGATCCTCAGTAAGTCTTTACAGTTATTCAGGATATTGATCCTCAGTAAGTCTTTATTCAGGATAGTGATCCTCAGTAAGTCTTTACAGTTATTCAGGATATTGGTCCTCAGTAAGTCTTTACAGTTATTCAGGATATTGATCCTCAGTAAGTCTTTACAGTTATTCAGGATAGTGATCCTCAGTAAGTCTTTACAGTTTCCGTGTCCTCCAGCTCCAGAGAAAGGAAGTCATCCAGTAGCTGGAATGGTTTTCATGCAGAGCGTGAGCTGCATTTCTCCAGTCTGTGATAAGATTATAACTCAAGTCCATCTGCCCCACTGAAGACAAACACTCTTCTAATGGACGACTTCCCCTTTGGGAACTGAGAGCGTCTAATGTCTGGCATGTGTGGAGGAAGGCGGGAAAGCCTAACAGATGTGGGAGAGATGGACCCAGCAGTTCCGTGGTGAGTGCCGTCACACTCCAGACATCAACGGCTTCTTGTGGATTTCTCCAAATCTGAACCACAGTGAAAGTTCTTGTACAAGAGCAGCAACACTGAGCAGGATGGAAAATAACTCCAACTCCCGTTATAACAGCGCAGGAGGAGATGAGGGCGGCAAACACGGGAGCTTTCCGGCGGTCAATATGTGAACTGGAGGCGAGATTTAATTTCAGGATGTTACAATTAAGCGGCCGCCCTGAGCTGCCGCTGCCTCTCAAAGCCTCCTCACTTTCCACAAAGAAAATCTGCTTCAGTGCTGTGGAGATTGAGGGCATGAAAGAATAAAAGAAAGACATTCTTTCATGTGGGGAAAATGCCAATGATTTCTCCTAAAGTAATCAGGGGGCGTTTGACTTTCTTTTCTCTCCACACCTCCTTCGGTGTGAGGCAACCCCACCCCCCTCCACAGCAACGCAGTGAAGGAGTCCAGCCTGATCCTCTGGCCTGCCAGGAGCCTCCAACCGTGTCCCTGAGCAGAGAAAGGCGGGTGGGGTGAGTGGATGCATGGTGGAGTGGGGTAGCAGCCTTGGAGAACCGCGTTCCGACGCGTCAGCATAATCATCTCAGTGTTCTCTTTGTCGCAACGCCTCTGTCGCAACAAAGACTCTGAACACAAGGCAACAACAAAAAAAAAAAACGTGGGCGATACGTCTTGTCTGGTCACGTGTTTTCATCACATTCAACGAGTCTTTTTCATCATTGTAAATAATGTTTTTAGCTACTTTTAGCTACATTTATATCTTTGGCAGACAGCTTTACAATCATGTTACAAAAGGTAGGCATATGAGTCTTGGTACAGAGGGAGACTGAACCCCACACAGAAAAGTGTTGTTATCCACTGCACTGTAGAGGCCATGTACGTGTGTAGGTGACTTGAAGACAGTAGAACAGTCAGGTTTTACTAATACACACCCACACAGGATAATCGTTAATACAGAGAAGGCATCTGAGGTCAAGAACATGTCTCATGGACATTCAGAATCCTGTCCAACATCTGGAAAGCATAAACCATTTCGCAAAGCATTGCTGACTTGCAGATGCAAAGAAAAATAGAATATTATTTGGCCATAGCCAGGATGTGTCCTGTGAACCCTAGCACACATCATAATGATAGTGTGTGTGTGTGTGTGTGTGTGTGTGTAACTTCCTGTTCCTCTCTTTAAGATGGGAAATATATAAGCAAAGACTTTCGTATTTTGGCGGGTATGCTGCATTAATCCAAAGATGTATGCACAGTCACTCAAGTGATTAGGATTAATCCTAATCTAAGACACGGAGCTAGGAGAGACAACAGCCAAAGAGATTAAGAGGGCTGTCCTAAGGAGCTGAACATTATAGAAAAAGATGCTCCACAGTCACACACACACATCTCTCTGCACCCCAGACGGTGGCAGCACTCACACAGCCTCAACGCCAAATACAAAAGCAGCTTCACACTTTGACAAACACATTCCGCCTCTTTTAGAATTATGACTCCATCTACAGCCAGAGAAAGTAGCAGGAGAGCAGTTTCTAGATTTCACCACAGTAGACTGAGTGGAGCTGCCACTCCTTTACTGGTTGTCTGTAAAAGGCGTTTTGCACTTTTGTGTGATTGTTTGTTATTTTTATTTTTAATGAGACCTGACACTGAAAACGCAAAACCTCAGATCTCAGATCTCAGTGTAAAACACTAAACACCGAAGACAGAAAACTCACATGATGTCACTTCTCTTCCTTTTCAAGGCACTGCCTTTCAAATACCGCACCTGTGAACCAAAACACCGCACCTGTGAACCAAAACACCACACCTGTGAACTAAAACACCGCACCTGTGAACTAAAACACCATACCTGTGAACTAAAACACCACACCTGTGAATCAAGTGATCAAACACAGCTGTCAGGTGTACAGGTGTTTAATTGTAAACACACCAATCAGCTATAAGCAGTGTGACAGAACCACAGGTGAGTTCACCTGTCTTCAACTAAAGTAGAAGGTAACATTGTAGGAAAAGAACAAGACGAAGGGAAAGTGAGGATGAGGATGAGAATAGGGAGAGGAAGACCTGGAGGAAGACCACATTTATCAGATGAGATTCAAGCAACATAGATTGGTGTATTGTAAAGCAGAGTTGACAGTGAGGCTAGACAGAGAGTCCAACGTCCATAGATACTGTCACAACAGTAATGTGGACATTTCAGAGCCCAGATAAGAAAACAAGTTCACTACAGTTAAACAGTGTTCCTTACTAAAGAAATCAGTACTTTTTGATACTGAATCTCTGCATTCCATGTTTGACATGCTGCCTCGTATGCTGTCTGTGACCTTTACATGTAGTTTGATTGGTCTACGTGGGATTGAGGGTCGAGAATGTCAAGGAGAAAGAAGGACTGGAGAAGAGAACAAACCCAGGCGGTATCATTAGCGTTTTAGACTGAGCATAGCAGTGTGTAGCGAGTTCAAACAGAATAAAACTGTATGAACGCTCAGTGTGCATTTTTAAATGACTGTAAATGACTGTAGTTCTGAGTGAAGATCTTGCATATGATCTGAGGTCTTCTGCTGCACACGAATGATCAGAGGCGTGTTGATGAAATGAACCCGCTTTCAGAATCATGCCGCAAGAACCATAAAAAAGGGCACTCTTGTAAAATTTCATAGTCTACTCATAACCAGTAGGGCTTTAGGACTGAGGGGGCGGGCGGGAGGGGAATAAATCAGACTTCCTTTTGTGAGAGTTTTGATAGGAGCATATAGACACAAACCGATTTAATTTGACCCTGTTCTCTTCTGCTGTGTGAACGTTAGTGGTGAGTGATGCTAAGCTAAGCATCTGCAGCCAGGTGGGAGGGCCCAGCCCCACTGCCATCATGCGATGGAGGTAAATGACTTGGCTGAATTTGAGTGGCTATGAAACCAGTGTGATTGCCAGTGTGATTACTAAGAGTTTCCATGCAGAGGATAACCAATCAGCAGGAGTGTTTCCATGCGGTGGATAACCAATCAGCAGGGGTGTTTCCATGCAGTGGATAACCAATCAGCAGGGGTGTTTCCATGCAGTGGATAACCAATCAGCAGGGGTGTTTCCATGCAGTGGATAACCACTCAGCAGGGGTGTTTCCATGCAGTGGATAACCAATCAGCAGGGGTGTTTCCATGTGGTGCATAACCAATCAGGTGAAGCCAGTTCCTGGTTCTCCTTGTACTTTCCTGCTAGGCATGTCTTCTACCAAACAGTGGATCGTGGCGTAAATAGTGAGAATGGTTTCCTTCTGTTGATGCTGCATTATTCATTATTTGTATTTGCCATTATTGTTTTCATTTTGTTCTCCCCAGGTGTGCAGTGTGTGTGTAGGGGTAGAGTTCTCCTCGTGTGTGCAGTGTGTGTGTAGGTGTGTTCGCCCCAGGTGTGCAGTGTGAGTGTAGGTGTGTTCAGCGAGTATCAGAACTGCAGATGGGTCCATGTATCCATATCAGATTGATTACGTTTTTTTATTCTGGTTTCACCATCAACTATGACCACACAATCTAGTTTGCTTCCTGAATTTATAATCAAATCTGACATGTAATAAAGCTCTATATTTCCTCTGGGACCCCTACTCCTGTCTTCACTGGGTTCAACACATTGAGGATTTGTGTTAGGAAGCCCCTTGCCTACCAGTAAACACTGGCTATACTAGCAGCCTGGGACGATGGGTGTGGTGCTGTGGATATGGTAGAACAGATATTGTGTAGGTTTCTTCACCATATATCTAACGCTGATTGCTTTCGCCTGCATTAGAGATATTGTTTGCCCTCTGGCTCGCCACACTTTAACGTGCCTCAAGCTTTCTTCACATGGTTATGGCTATAATAACAAAGATAACAAGGCCAGTTTTGGTGAAGGTTATAATTCTGTTGTTGAAAGTTAAACTTTTTACAGCACGTCACACTAAAGGTGTAGTTACTGGAGCTGAGCGCTCATAAACGCCAGAACGATGGACCATAATGAGAGCAGTGACACCTTTACAGCTCGCACAAAAGAGTCGCGCAAAGGCACCACAAGGAATAAAGGTTATGGATGGCAACCTTCAATTAGGTTATTAAAGCAGATGTGATATATGGAGAGACGGAGGAATTTTAAAAGCAGCTGTCCGCCTTCTACAAATCAAGAGGTATCCGTGCACCTCCAACGGCTGAGACGGGGCGCTCGTGTGGGGGCTCGGCTGGAGGTTTATAACCGGGGAACAGGCCTGCCAGAGCAGTGTGACATGCTGTTTATGAAAAACACCACACACACTATCACCATGATAGCATCTAATTGAATGTCCAGGTGCAGTTGTATGCACACACACACATCTTTACTGGATACATATATTTAACCATATGCATGACAGGAGCTAAATATTTAAACCCATCTTCAAACCTCACAAATGGCTCACAGAATTTACATGCTTTTCTGTACTGAAAACCAGAATACACACAAAAAACACACACACGCAGAGCATTTTTTTCTCTCTCCGCCACTCTCTCCGTTACCCTCTGCTCTCACAGGTGACAGCATCAGTATCTTCGACCTTTCTGAAAATGCATCATCCCGCACTGATGAGTCATAGTGCACAAGGGAAGAAGAAGAGAACGAAGAAAGAATAACAACCTCTCCCTGCAGGCGGTTCAGCGGAAGGCTAATCGCCACGACTACCTAATCGTTCAGACGGCCTGTCACTCAGACGGATGCCCGTTGGGCTAGAGGAAACTGTTTGTGTCTTACTTTCTGTAACGTTCAATGCTAGAAAAGAGGTCAGGAGAGAGGAGAGCATCTTTATTGTTCCCAGACCCCCTCACAGATGAAGGAGTTTTGCACGAGCACTCTCTTCTATGAGCGCGTTAAGCAGACTACACGCCACCGTCGGCCGCAGGGCAGGACGAGGATCCTGAGCGAATAACACAATCTCACTGCCACGCGTATCCTCCCTCCGCATTGACACAGCGTGACAACATAAAGAAACGAATCCGAACAGAGAGACAACTGATCCCACCGTAGTCTGCAGAGGGTGATGGCGAGTTCAGTCCAGCCAGCGTGTGGCTGCAGGGTATGGGGATGTCGTTGTAGCTCCCCCTATGGGTGATTTGTGGCAGGGCCACTGACGTTCCACAGGCTAAGATAAGAGTCGCAGGTCTATGTGGCAGGACTCCAGTACGAGTCACCACAGAGGAGGACTCAGCATTGCTGCTTATATGGCTAACACGATCACATGGATAACATGATCACATGGATAACACGATCACATGGCTAACACGATCACATGGATAACACGATCACATGGCTAACACGATCACATGGCTAACATGATCACATGGATAACACGATCACATGGCTAACACGATCACATGGCTAACACGATCACATGGCTAACACGATCACATGGATAACATGATCACATGGCTAACACGATCACATGGATAACACGATCACATGGCTAACATGATCACTTGGCTAACACGATCACATGGATAACACGATCACATGACTAATATGATCACATGGCTAACATCAGAGTCAGCACGCCCTATACACTCATTACGCACACTGAGTAGGGCCTCAGAAATTAAGGAAGGGCCACTCATCTCCCCCTTGCGTAAAGTGTATCATAGTGAAACTAAAGCAAAACTGAAAGTGAGACTTCGAGATGACATAACACCCTTGATTTCTAAGTCTCAAAATGACCTGGATGCATCTAATGATGTGCAATAAGCCTTGTGCAGATGAGAGGAGCTTCTTCTAGCACACCAAACACCTGCAGAGAGACGTGTTTGTGCTCCTGCATTATGGAGCAGGTGTGGTTGTGCATGGTGCACATGAAGCAGGTGTCTGCAGATTTATTTCATTTGTTTTGAATTAGGAGGGGGGAGCAGGATCCATAGCCAGAACCCCCGGGTGTGTATAAGATGAGCCACAAACAGCTTGAGATTAGCATGAGATTAGCAGCTCTCCTGATGAAATCCCTCTGATTGCTCTGGAGAAGGTCTGTAAACATCACATTAAAAAGCTCGGCCATCCTGCCTTAATATTGTGGATATTTATCGCTGGTAATGATGGACAAATTGTACCATACAGACCAGCACTGAGTAATAACACATGAATTCCCTATGAAGATGTGAAGCAATAGCAATCAAGGTTTTGAATTCTAGATCTTTTTTTAAATAGCTGATTGGTGTTCTTGCATGCTAGGCCACAAGGGGGCAGAGCAGAGGTGTGGGGTTGGTTAATTACCCCAGTCTCTCCTGATGCAAAGCAACCCACATGCTCATGTATTTCCTCACATATATGTAGAAACCTCAACAGTCCAAATAACAAGCTCACCAGTTAAAACAACCCAGCCTTTCATTAGCTAAGGGGAAAGAAACTGAATTAAAATAATGAATAAAATCAGAGCGAGTAATTTGGAACCAGTGCATTAGCCAGTCGTACTGCATAATTTAGCGAAGTAAAAATGTCAGTTCCAGCAGGAGTAACAGGATGTATCAGGAGAAGCACTTCCCCTGTCACACTGCGCCTTCTGACCTTTAGATGTGCAATGTGCAACTGCGGGAACAACAAATGAATACTTAATCACTCTGAGCTTTCTCCCCGTTTAGCTTGTGACCATTAGTATCTCTCTGAGCCGGAGGGATGCGTACATGGTGTCTAAAAGGCTTCTATGTGGCCTGAATAAACTAGTACAGAGTTTAAAACACTATAATGATTAAACACTTGATTGGTTAGTGGAGTTGCCATGGTTTCTAGTGCTATTAACTGTGCTTCTGTGTTGTGTTTGTAAAAAAGTGTTTTTAATTTTATTATCATCCAAAAATTGCAGGGCTGCAGGTCAGCGTGTCTTAAAGCATTCAGGGTTTAGCATTCAGGTTTATCAGAAACCAGAAACTACTACAAAGCACCAGAAACCTAAACCCTCTGCATACCTGATCAGTGAGACCAAACAAACATTAAGTAGTATTAAGTATTATACTTAAAGTATTAACATATTCAGATGAGACTATGCTAATTATCTTGAGTTCAAAGCAAATGAGTATGTCCTGCTAGTTCTGTTAGTCTAAGTTCCTGTAGGTTCCACAAAGGAGAAATAAACCTCCAGGTTACGGGTTATTTGGCATGCTCCTACACTTCCTCCAGACTCCTAGAAATTAAAACGTCTTTCTGCTCGTGGTGTTTCTGAGCAGTTAGCTGTGTCTCTGCCTCCAGACAGCAGTGTTAACCTCCGGATAAGGAGCTCTGTGGACTGGTAGACTGGTTGTCCTCCGATTAAGGAGCTGTGTGGACTGGTAATCCCCCGGTTAAGGAGCTGTGTGGACTGGTGGACTGGTAATCCATCGGTTAAAAAGCTGTGTGGACTGGTGGACTAGTAATCCCCCGGTTAAAAAGCTGTGTGGACTGGTGGACTGGTAATCCCCCGGTTAAAAAGCTATGTGGACTGGTTGTCCCCCGGTTAAGGAGCTCTGTGGACTGGTAATCCCCCGGTTAAGGAGCTCTGTGGACTGGTAATCCCCTGGTTAAGGACCTCTGTGGACTGGTTGTCCTGCGGTTAAGGAGCTCTGGAGCTCTGCAGACATTACAGAAGTTTACATCATCCAGGTAGGACAGCCACAGCAGGGCTGGGAGCAGGACACCCTCTTGAACCGGCAGCAGCAGACATCTTAACACGCCTGTCAGTGCTTCAAATGGGTGTGACATCAAAGGGAAGAGGAAGCGTCTATCTTACAGCCAGGTCCTGGTGAGTGCTAAGTGCAGATGGGGAATCGCATCTACCTTTTCATCGTTCTTAAGAACATCGTGGTCTCTCTGGTTTATGTACAAGTAACGCAGTGCGGAACGGAGCCTTCAGCATGTAGCGATGACACGATTGCCTTCTAGTATACCACTGCTATGGAAACATACACATACATTAGTTATAGTGCAACCAATTAGCAGTTCCCTAACTATCTTAACAGAGACAACATTTGTACATTTGTGGAAAGTCTGAGAGCGCACCTACACATATACCTGTCATGAAAGATGCTATAGAGACAAGCCTGGAGCAAAATTATAGCGAAGCATCAATCAGGGTATCATTGAAACATGCAGCATTCTGGAGAGATCTGCAGCTGAGCTGGGAGAAGCTCTCCCATACACGCCACAGCGCTGGGCTTATGGAATAATGCCTGTGTTGGAAAAAAAAACATGTTTGGAGTTTGAGAAAAAGGCTTATTGGAGACTCAGCAAACTTCTGGGGAAATATGGACTCATAGACTGAGTGTCTTGGTCTTGTTGCAAAGTGTTTCATATGGAACAAACCAAACTGCCTAGCAGACCCCCACAGTGACGATGCACGTGTCAGCATCTGGGATCTGAGCATCTTCTGTGTTGTCTGGGAAACCAGTCAGAGCTGAAGGCAAGATGGATGGACCTGAATACAGGACAGTGCTTGAGGAAAACCAGTCTCCAGTGCCAGTCTCCAAGGGACCTGATATTCAACAAGACCTTTCAACAAGACAATGCTCACAAGCAGACAGACAAAACTACACAGGAGAGCTCAAAGACAAGAAACTCTGTGTAGGAGGAGGCGAGTCAAAACCCAGACTTCAGTTTGATTGGGAGTCTCTGACAGAATCTGACAGAGCTTGGGGGGATCTTGCCAGAATGACAAAAGTCCTAAAAGACCTGCAACCAGTACTGATACAACCGGGGGAGTGGGGGGTGTATGTAATATATATATATACTTATACTTATACTTATATACTTACATTAAAGCTCAGTAAGGCAACTTCTCTTTGTCATAGTCTTCCTGTCTCTAACTGTCTGTCTCCCCCACAAGATCAAAAGCATGAAGTGACTCTGGTCCGTCAAATTGGTGTGAAAGCCTAAAAGACCCCCTGTGGCAGAGAGAGAGCGAGCGAGCTAGGGCCCTTGCCCTGAAGATCACCCCTTATCTGCTCACTAGTCGCTCTGTATCTTACTCAGAGAAATGGCACTGCACATTCTAGCTCGTGATGAGAGAATAAAGTTTAATGCTGTGTGCCTCATTGGTCAATAAGCCACCTTTATAACTGCACTACCTGCGGCCACTAAAACTCAAATGTATGGGTTTTATTTACAAACATAAGTAATTTCATAAATGTAAGGGGGAAATCAAATGATGGATGTATGGGTGTCACAAATATGTAAAAACCTGTCTTAAAGGATAATGTTGCTACAATATCCTCTTGCGACTGTAATATTGCGCCTGTAATAATTTGTATCGCCACATGGGGGCACTGGAGTCGTTTTTTAAAACAAGCTTCAGTTCTTTCTTCTATAGTTAAGAACAATTAAACAAAAACTTTCACTGACTTGGTGTCGTTACAGAAATAATTAGAGCAGTTAGGTTCATCTTTATTGGTAAACTAAAATCCACCGGAGGGATATAAACACACTGGTATTAAAGCAGCCACTTTCCAGGCTTAATCTTCCCGTTCTCCTGGCCTGTTCCCTGCTGAAGGTCGAACAGCCCCTAAAGGTAGCGATAACCAGAAGATTCCTACCGAGCATAGTGATGAGTGCTGGGACAGGACCTGTGTGGCTGCACGCTGTCTGCGTGCTCCTCAGTAGTCTAAACCACAGGGAGAGGAGCTGCAGTTTTAACAGCAGTGGCTCTCGGTGGACCCCACCCAAAAGGCCTTTACTAGCTTGTCTGCAACTAGAGGGTACCTCCTCTCCTGTTCTCCCCTCTCCTGTCCTCCCTTCTCCTCTACTCCCCTCCTCTTCTCTTCTCCTCCTCTCTTCTCCTCTCCTCCCCACCTCCCCTCTCCTCTCCAGTGTTTTCAGCTTGCATGTGTTTGACCTTCCGTTGGCTCACCGCCACACCGGTTGGTGAATATTCATCTCTCAGTTAAACAAACTCTCCTCCACAAAACTAATCCCTCTGTGTAGCGATCTGACATCCTTCATGAAACAGCCGGAGAGAGATGGACATTTCTCCAAGGCCCAGGCTTTTGTTCAGAAGACCAGGATTACTGGCTGATGCAGCTGTCACGGCAGAGCACTGAAACAATGTTGTGTTGTTTTGTCATGTTGCGTGTTGTGGGGGTGTTGACTGAGAGACAGACTCAGAATGTGAAGTCCCAGTGCTTAAAGTACGTGATCAGGATACACGATCGGAGCAATCAATACTGCCTGGTAGACCGAGATGGACAGATAGATTGATAGATCTGCATATGATGAAGCAAATAAACTTCTGATCTGATCTCCACCTCTCATCTCAACACCACCCATCACATCACCGCAGGCTCATGACTGAAACATTTTGCAAGGTTATGAATGAGGTGTGCATGAGGTCTCTCCACACTCACACTGGCTTATCACACCTGTGCAAACCTGGTGGGTCTTACCAAGCAGAAGGATATTTCCTCTGTGGAGTTTTGTTTACTGGACAAATGTAGGCATGGAGTGTGAGCATGTGCACAGAGCACACCGTGCTCTTCAGTAGCAGCTGCTAAGACCGAAGCCAGTAACCTTTTCATTATACTACAAAATCTTTCTGGACTGGGTTCACCTTCCATCTCAGGCTTTTTCGAGGAGTGTTTGTACAGGTGGGCTAATAAATACATGTGAAATGTATTTCAGCTACATGCTGAAATAAATTAATGTAAGAAGAAATGTTGTATATGTTATACACCATAGGATGTTTACTGGCATAATTGACCTGAGTGTCCATTTGAAAGTGCTTCTACATCAATGTTTGGACTGTCTCGTGGGCCGTGAAAACCGAGGGCTTGTTTCAGTACAAAATTCCCTGCCTCATAGACCACAGTCTAAACAGGGAGAGTGGCATGACAGATCTGACGCGCTTCCACAAGCCCTAGGGCGTGGGCTTCCGTTCAGAACTGCTTTATTTTGGCTAGAGATTCTAGAATTCTTAGTAGGGTTCCAGAATCGGATTATTAGAGATGAAAGGCCATTGTTGCATCATAAACACTGAAGTTCCATTCACACATGGGTGACCATGTTGTCATAAGGGTCTCAGGACCTGAATTACTTTCATACTGCTGAGTGGACAGAATGCATTGTGTGTGTGTGTGTGTGTGTTTGAGAAAACACAGTGGTGTCGGTGCTAGTTGTTTCTCTGGGTCCCACACTGTCTGTGTTCTTTACTGCACCATATGGCTGTATATGATGAGGCAGAGGTCATATGGAGGTTAAAGTCTAGCTTCTGTGTGCAGGCTCCATACATTTTCTTTAACCAGAGTGCAAAAGGGCAGCAGTGAACTGACCACTGGGACACCCTGACCACATAGCACACTTTTTGTGGTTGTCATGTCATGTTATGTAGTCAATAACGTGGATGCACAATGCATTGTAAATAAGGAACACAGGTCTGGGATCAGATTTCCTCCTTTCTTTACAGGCATTTATTACTGCTTGATTCAAAGCACAGCTGGTCTAGAAACAGAACTCCTACTCTGGTTCTTTGGGGAAATGGCCACTCAGTTTCCTTCTCATTGAATTACGGCCTGGCAACAAGTGCATTCAGGACAGCCAAAACCACCGTGAATCCTGAATGTTACACACCTACACTGAACTCCCTACCTCCTAGTATCTCTCTCTCCCTCTCTCTCTCTCTGCCTCCCTCTCTGTCTCTCTCTCTCCCCCCCTCTCTCCTTCTCCAGCCCAGATGGTCGCCCTACTCTGACCCATCTCCTCTGTATGTCTGAGTGGCTCTATGGCCAGATTTGGCCCGATTTAGCCGTGTGGAATGTGTTTGTTAGTTTGTTCCTCTCGCTCTCCTCCTGCTCTCTGAGCTCCTTTGTGTCTCTGTGGCCTTTACGTCTCTCCATGTTTTCCAGCCATTTGGAAAGGAAGTGCATGCCAAGGAAGAGCAGGCATCCCCAGGCACATTCTTCCTGGTTGCCAAGGGATTTGTGGTAAACCATTTTCCCCTCACCAGTGTCATATCCAAAACAATCCACCCAGTGTCATATTCAAGACTTTTCCTCCAGTGTCAAATTCAAGACTTTTCCTCCACATCTGATTATGCTGAACTGTCAACAGCCAAATGCTGTGAGAAGTCTGAAGAAAATCAACGACCAGGTGAGTTTTCATCTAGACTGTCTGCACCCCCCAGGAAGCAGAGTATGGCCAGACGTCAGACGTAAAACCTAGACACTGTCAGACGTAAACCCAGACACAGTCAGACGTAAACCCCAGCCTCTCTGTCTCTGAACCTGTGTTCTTCTGCATGTACATGTATGTAGGTCTTTTGTAAATTTTTAAACAGACACATGCTCACCATTACCACCCACTAAAATCATATCGCATCATTACTGACACTCTAACCTCTGGCTGTCTGTCTGCAGGAGGGGGCTTCATTTCAATACACTGTCTGAGAATTACAGCAGCATGTTAGTTCTGCAAACTGCAGAAAGAGATTGCACCAATGTTGCTATGAAACTGAAGCATACAATGGAGGAAAACCTGTCAACCAAAGCCACTATCTTCCCTTAAACAATCTGAACTGGGTGCACCTGTGTAAAGTGTCACGCTGACCACATGGTACGCTTTCTAATGTTTAGCTATGTAGTCAAGGGCTTGGATGCAATCTAAACAAGGTAAACAGTTCTGGGATCAGTTAAACTCCTTTCTTTACAGGTACTCATTACTGAAGATGGCCTCTTAGCTGGGCCTGAAGGGGCAAGATGTTAATTCAGTGAGATGTTAACTCTGGAAGCTATTATCTCCGGAAGCTATTATCTCCGGAAGCTGTTAACTCCCGAAGCTGTTAACTCCCGAAGCTGTTAACTCCGGAAGCTGTTAACTCCGGAAGCTGTTAAGTTTCTTGATATTTCACCACCTTGTTTTGATCACATTAGTAACTTCAGCACAGGGTTTGAATGATTTCGTTTCACATCATTGTTGTTTCAGTTTATATATACATTCTCTCTTTCTCCCCCCCCCCCCTCTCTCTCCCCATCTCTCTCCCCCTCTCTCTCTCTCTCCCTCTCCAGTGTCTGTATAAAGTAGCTCTAGTAGTTCCTGCTCCTTCACTCACTTTCATTTGTTTTGTCTTTGCTGCATTCAGCCTTAAGTGTGAAATTAATGGCAGTGCTGTGTGTGTGTGCTGTGTGTGTGCTGTGTGTGTGCTGTGTGTGCTACGACGGGCTGGAGAATGTCAGGCAGGCTCACGTTCCTCGCTGGAGAACCCGGGCAGTGTGACACAAACAGGGCAAGTTTAGCTATTATGGCGGAGCAGGGCTGCTTTCCGGAGGCCCTCAGCCCTCTGGTCGTCACTCCAGACGGCTCCAGGCATTAAATACAACAGTGATTAACCACTGGCTAGTGACCCCTCTCAGAGCGAAGATGGATGGTTGGGGTAATGGAAGTAAATTAAAGTGGTTTACCATGGCAATGTTATGTTAGGTGATTTCCAGAGCAGCAATACAGTTGCTAAGGTATACCCTAGGGGATTCGCGTTTGAAGCTGTGTTTTAATCCACTGATCCACTGCCAAGCACTTAGCGTCAGAGGATACAGAGGGTTCTCACAATGTCTTTCTGCACATTATCTGTACATTATTAATCTTATACAGAAAGTTGTGTTTACACTTGTTAAGATAAAGGTCCTGCGCAGAGTGTGACATGTAAACTTTGATATACTATCAGCTTCCTTTAGATGCGGCAGGAAGGTAGCGGATAATCAAGCCCAGCCGTGTGCTGTTAGCGCCGACCGTTTGACCTTGACTTTTACACGCGCTGTCTTCTCCTGCTCTGCTTTCATCCCCCCCCCTCCCCCCCGAGGGTTGTTGAGTGTTAAGTCTGTAAATAAAAATGAGCAGCCTCGTAAATCTCTGGGGCGCATGACCTTCCGGATTAAACTGTGAACGAGTAGCCGGCGGAAAGCTACAGTTCTGTGAATGTGTGTAAGAGAAATCTGAGATTGGGCTGAGAGAATAGAGGACAAAACCGGGGGAGAGAAACAGGAGTGATGGAGAGGAGCGAAAGAGCATGAATGAGAGCAAACTGTTAGAACTAAAACCCAGCGAGCTCTCCAATTCCTCGTGGACGTGCTCTCGCGCTCCGTAGCCCTGTGGAAAGGCACCGCCTCTGGGAACAGCTCGGCTAGGCACTCTGCACGTGCTCAGAACACGAGGCGTGTGGTGTGAGCTCACCTGTCTTCTCCTGTCGGTGGTTGCGTTACCGTGTGTGAGTCTCATCCCCATGACACTCTATGTCAGCACAAATCATATGCTTGACTCATGTCACTATTTTCCCCTCATTTTTTTTTTTGCAAACCTCAAATCTGGATCCCACATTTTCTTTTATTTTCAGACATGTTTATTTCTGATCTGCAAAGGCATGGTGGTGATGTGCGGAGGAAAAGAATAAATTATAACACCGCCATCCATTTCACACGCGTTCGCTCTGTTAGCGTGTTCACCCAGTTAGTTTGTTCACTCTGTTAGCGCATTCACTCGGTTAGCGCATTCACTCGGTTAGCGCATTCACTCGGTTAGCGCATTCACTCGGTTAGCGCATTCACTCTTACACCCACTAGCTGCTGTCTTGATGAAGGCTAATTAATTTCTAAGTTGGTGAACAAAACCACAGATGTCCTCAGGTTAAGACAGTTCAAGGTCAGGTTAAGGCAGGTCAAGGTCAGGTTAAGGCAGGTCAAGGTCAGGTTAAGGCAGGTCAGAATGAGCTTCAACAGCGGGCAATGGCCACTTAGACATGTAACAGCTGCCAAGTCTGTAAAGTCTTCAGTTTGGAGTCAATCTAAAAAGATTTTCTTCAGATGTTGGTCATTGTACCATCACACATTGCAAAAACATTCCTAATGTCGGATTTAGAGGCACTGGTGCAATTACTTGCATGGTGACAGCAGATGTGTGTGTGCTGGAGGGGGCTGAGGTGTTTCTTCTGCACCTCAGTCTGTCACAGGAACTTCACAAGAAAGACGAAAGTTAGCAAAAGGCACCCTACTTTTCCACAGTGTATTGATGAATTATGTAGTACACAAACATACGAAGACACTACAGAAACAACCAAACACTGAATCAATATCAAGCACAACGAGTTTAAAAGCCTGCTCAGCAATAATGAACTTTAATGAACTCCTTAAAGACCAGAATGGTGTCAGGGGAGGGGCTTATAAATCCATGCAAGTGTAGATGGGTAAATTCATTAATGATTTTGCTTGCTGTAATGTTGCTATGGCATCTGTTAAACACAGCAGTTCAGTTACTGCAATGGAAAACTCTGCAGGATCACAATATCAGAAAAAAGGAATTCACAAAATATCCGAACCGTGACAGCGCTCGTCACGACTGAGACCGTGACGCGCAGGGCCGTCTCCGTGTCCCTGTCTGATCCCAATATCTGCGGAGCAGCAGATGGAGTTGTTCGTAATGAGGCGGGGGACGTGTGTGGAGAGAGAAGGAGCAGAAGACGCTCCTGTCTGATTGACTCAAGCAGGGTGGCCCGACTCGCAGGAGAAATACAGGCCTGTGTAACACACCTCTCCCTGTCCCTGACTGCACAGGACATGGAGAAGGAGCTTTTAATGCAGAGATAAGCTCAGTTCAGGTGAGACTCATTTCAAATGCAGCAAATGTTTGACCTTCCTAGTTTATGCCTTTCCAGGGTCATTGCTTTCACCGCGACCATAGCAACACCAATAGGATGGTGGGATCATCTGGTATGGGACTGTTGGGAAGTCTCTAGAATCTTCTGTCCCATTCGTTTGTTATTTTTTCTGATCAATATGGAAAGGCTTCCGGAACCTTCACCGAGGAGTCATCTCCAATAAGACGTGAACTGCTATGAAATTTCTTTCCTCTAATGGAATTTCTCCGTCCCCTCATACTGTTTGGGGGGTAAAATATCACAGGGTATGAAAAAATCACAGTACAATTCACTGCCATCTGAACAGCCGACCTATATTAAAACTCCTGAAAATGTCTTTTACAGTTCACAGCAGCTGAAACCCACAGTTGGTAATAGCCCTTCCATCTTATTTTAGAGCTCCGCTGCACATGTGTCCTCAGAACGGGAGAACAGGTGCGATCCCAGCGTGCAGAGACGTGCTTCTCCTGCACAGAGCAGTCCTCCCACGCTCTCCTACACCTCCACACCTCCGCCTGTGGGAGCTTCTCGCTGGTTCAGGAGATCCCAAGGCCAAACTATAACTGTTTCTCATCACTGGTGTGGCGCACACAGCATCAAGCTCGATGGTGCATTGGTACAAACAGAAACACACACACACATACACACACACAACGGTAGGAGTATTGATGATAATAAAGTCAAAGACATTTGATGTTGTGTACACCATCATAGCCTCACTGAATTAATGTCAGGAGACCCAGGCGAGTGTGTGATGTGTGCCGTATTAAAGACCTCAGCTCAGCACTCTTCATTCATTTCAAGGCCACATAAGCCTTGAACCTGAAACAGCCCTCTAGCTGAATACAGAAGCCACGAGGCGGAGCCGACGTAGCGCCACCTTGCAGCAGGCCGCGAGGACACCGTCCCGCGAGACAAAAGAGCAGTGTCCTCCCAGACCTTCAGGGGACGATGGCGACAGCTTGTTCCATTTCATAAAGTAATCTGAACTTCAAGGCCGAAACTGTCACACGCACCCACACACTCTCATGCAAACACACACACACACACAGCTACTGTATCGACTGTCCCAGGACAACACAGAGAAGGACAGAGTCCCTCCCGCCAAGGAAAAAAAAAACGTCCTATCACTCTATCGACCGGCGCAGACGAAAACAGGATATGTGATACATGGAAAATTAACATCAGAGTGGGGTATTAGTAAAAACAGAGAGTGAAGGAGGAGAGAAAAAGAAAAGGAGGAAAGAAGAATAGAAGGAAAGAAAGTGAGAGGAAGTGGGATGAGGGGGAGAGAGAGTGGAAGGGGTTAAGGGATGGAAGGAGAGGGAAAATATGAGGGAAAATATTACAAAAATGATGTGAAAAACAGAATGAGAGAAAGAGAAAGCGATATAATGGGGGGATAAACAAAGAGTGCGTTGTGTTATGTTCGTTGTGTTATGTTCGACAGCATTGCAACTGTTTTGTACTGCCCCGTCCTCTGTCCATAACTTGCATAGACTGCTAAGACTACCATAGACTACTGTAGACTACCATAGACTACCACAGACTACCATAGACTACCACAGACTACCATAGACTACCACAGACTACCACAGACTACCACAGACTACCATAGACTACCATAGACTACTATAGCTGTGAGGGCTCCTGTCAGGTCTCCCTCACCCTACCATAAGTCTGGAAAAAAGAGAATTCTGGAAGTGTCTTCTACAGATGCTCCAAGACACGCAGACACAGATATGTGATTCAGCTGTGAACTGGAGCGGCGGCGTGGCCAGTAAACGTGTCTGAGCCTAAGGCATCTGCCCCAGTCCATCACTTTTGACATTGAAACTCTGCTTAATAATTCAGGTGGTGTGCTTTCTGCTGAGCGTTCTCCCCCTGCGATGGCCGCCGTGTACAGTCCACCGAGCTCTCCTGACTCTGTCAGATCTGAAGCTGTACTGGGTCCCGCAGGGCCCTACGTTACTGAACCCAGAGTAGCAGTTCAAAACTGAAATATGTATTTAAAAATGAACCGCTCCAAAATAGCTTGAACATGCACGACACGGGACTTTGCTTTAGGTCTGGCCCAAGACAAAATAATAAACAAAACACTGAGCTAGCTGAAAACACGATCAGAACAAAAGACAAGCAGTGATCGTACTTATGGAAGGCTGATAATGCAAATTGGTGAGAATTTTTAATATGAACTGATAATGTGGTGATGTGGCAGTGGAGAAGTGAAAACAGGTCCAGGAGTACAAACTGTCAAAAGTCCAGGTGATTCATTGCTCAATGTTACTTTGGACAAGAGGGAGACATCTGTGTTTTGTCCACCATAGAAAACCTGTTTCCTGTGTCAAAATACCTCAAGGAAGAAAAACATACAACTGAAGATGAGAGAGAGAGAGAGAGAGAGAGAGAGAGGGAGAGAGAGAGAGCTTAACAGTGTGTGACCATTCAGGAAAGAAGCCAAATCAAACAGCAGGCAAATGCCAACCTGGGTAACAGAGTGGTGTCCTATAATGATGGGTAACAGAGTGGTGTCCTATAGTGGTGGGTAACAGAGTTGTGTCCTATAATGATGGGTAACAGGGTGGTGTCCTATAGTGGTGGGTAACAGAGTGGTGTCCTATAGTGGTGGGTAACAGAGTGGTGTCCTATAATGATGGGTAACAGAGTGGTGTCCTATAATGATGGGTAACAGAGTGGTGTCCTATAGTGGTGGGTAACAGAGTGGTGTCCTATAGTGGTGGGTAACAGAGTGGTGTCCTATAGTGGTGGGTAACAGAGTGGTGTCCTATAGTGGTGGGTAACAGAGTGGTGTCCTATAGTGGTGGGTAACAAAGTGGTGTCCTATAGTGGTGGGTAACAGAGTGGTGTCCTATAGTGGTGGGTAACAGAGTGGTGTCCTATAGTGGTGGGTAACAGAGTGGTGTCCTATAGTGGTGGGTAACAGAGTGGTGTCCTATAGCGGTGGGTAACAGAGTGGTGTCCTATAGTGGTGGGTAACAGAGTGGTGTCCTATAGTGGTGGGTAACAGAGTGGTGTCCTATAGCGGTGGGTAACAGAGTGGTGTCCTATAGTGGTGGGTAACAGAGTGGTGTCCTATAGTGGTGGGTAACAGAGTGGTGTCCTATAGTGGTGGGTAACAGAGTGGTGTCCTATAGTGATGGGTAACAGAGTGGTGTCCTATAGTGATGGGTAACAGAGTGGTGTCCTATAGTGGTGGGTAACAGAGTGGTGTCCTATAGTGGTGGGTAACAGAGTGGTGTCCTATAGTGGTGGGTAACAGAGTGGTGTCCTATAGTGGTGGGTAACAGAGTGGTGTCCTATAGCGGTGGGTAACAGAGTGGTGTCCTATAGTGGTGGGTAACAGAGTGGTGTCCTATAGCGGTGGGTAACAGAGTGGTGTCCTATAGTGGTGGGTAACAGAGTGGTGTCCTATAGTGGTGGGTAACAGAGTGGTGTCCTATAGTGGTGGGTAACAGAGTGGTGTCCTATAGCGGTATAGTACTAGAGAATGACGACCTGAAGTGGTGCAGACAGAGACGACCTATATGTCAGTCTGAGGAAAACACCAAGTCACTGCTCTTCTCCTGGTCCAGATTCAGCGCTGCATTACAGATTAAAGCCACAATTAAAGTCAGGCTGCACATGTGCTCAGCACTGGGACTGGCAGAACGGTGCAATCTGCTTTCAATCATTCTCCAGACCAGAGACAGCAGTAATAATCACACCACATACTGCAATCACATGTCACTCTCCCAGCAAAAGAAACTCAAGCACCGTCTGGAGGAGAAAAAGGCTGTCTGCCACTTCATCTGCACAACATCTTTGAACCAGGGGCTATTAGTCTCCAGGAAGCTGCCTTGTTGTTCTTACCTGGGATGACCTCAAACAAGAACTTGCTGGTCTCCTCGCCGTTGCTGGGGTGCTCAGTGACTCTGTTGCCAGGCAAGAAAATAGTCCCCTGGAGGAAACAAGAGGCAACAGGAAGGTGAGGGGTGCTGAGGGAGGGAACCTTAAAAAATACATAATTTTACATACTTTTACATAATTTCAAATGCACATTCTTCACTACTTCCACTTTTGCAAGACAATATTTTATTTTTGAGAAAACATAGTGAAATATCAGTTTCTCTCTGAATAAACAGTGACTATAGTTGACATGGTCATTTAATGGCAGGCCACTACCATAGACTACCTTAGACTATCATAGACTACCATAGACTACCATAGCTGTGAGGGCTCCTGTCAGGTCTCCCTCACCCAATTATTTTATTCAATCAACAAATACCACTTGATTTCGATAATTACCATAATTAGGAAAAACATCAGTCAAATACAAATAGCCACGCCCCCTCCCGAGCAGTTTGATGGAATGGTTTTCAGCTCAGTTTCTAGCCTCACAGCTTTACACAATTGACAAGATTGGACAAATTCTAATCAGTCATATGAAACTCTGTGTGTGTGTGTGTGTGTGTGTGGGGGGGGTGGTGTTGGGGGGGTGGCGCAGGCAGAGGCCATATCATGGTGAAGCATCGTTGTAAAATCCGGGAGGCGTAGATCAGCAGCTACGTCTGTGTCTGTGTGACGGGTGGAGGACAGGCAGCAGCATTGCGGACTGCTGTAGGATTTAGGGGTGATCAAAGTGTCCCTGTGAAGTGGACAGCATCAGCATGTCCACAGCAGCCTACAGCCTGCTGTGTAGTCCTGCTTTAAACAGTCATAACAGCAGAATGAGCCCCTGGACACACGGGACTATGATAACAATCACTGTTTGGGGGAGTAGAGGAGATTCATTCAGTCTATGTTGGGGAGAATGTTCCACTGTGTCAGCACCATGTGTGTTGCTGGTGTGTGCGGTGCAGGAATACACCGAATACATCACTTGAATACACCACCTTGTGAAAACGTCACCCTGTCGTTAGCAGGCAGGGCAGGACACAGAGGAGATTAGCTTATCTTGGCCCTCTGGGTCTGGTGTTCTCAAAGCGCCTGGCTGAATAAACACACTCCTTTTACATCTCTCAGTGGTCAGATTACTTAAGGTAATGTGTAATACATTATTTATATATCCTGACCAAGACTAGCTCAGAGATATTTACAGACGTTAGAAAATTAATCTCAGAAGGTGTGCCTTATTTCATTGTTAATTTTTCTTGTTTTATTTGTTTTTTTTATTTTTTCTGAAGCAGGTTATGAAAACAGGTTATGCACATAATTGCTTATACAAGATAGCAGGTACTGAAATAACACTGGTGAACAGAGGTGAACACTGGTGAAGTCAGAAGACTTTTATTTTGTTAAGACTTTTATTTTGTTCGATAGGGGTGGACTGAAAGGCCAACAGGGCCTTGAGCACCCACGGAAAGGTCGAAGCCAGCACTGTCCCTGGTAAACACCATGAGCACTGTTCCACCTTGACCTCTGTTCACATCCTCTCCACCACACTCAGCATGAGGCCAAGTATATCCGAGCCCGAGTGGTCCGAGCCCGAGTGGTCTGCTCCATAAACATTTCCAACATCTGAAGTCCACTTCCTCCTCATGGAACACTTTAATGTAGCTGATGTAAGCCACCTGAAAGACTGGAAATCTCTACCAGCTGCCCATGCAAAACTCGTTAATAGAGCTCGTTAAGGCACTGGAGCTCGTTAAAGGCCTCCTGCTCCTGCTCCTGGACCAGCTCTGAGACTGGAAGCAGTCCAGCATAGCACTACCACTGCCTCTTGCAAGAAGCCTTTGAATCAGTCAGTGACATCACAGCGCCCCCTGCGGGGCACATGCCTAATATGCAGGATCGCAGATGCAGAAAAGCAAAAAAGCAAAAGTAAACATTTTAGGTCCATACATATGAGGCACAATGGCTGAGCAGCTCCTTAGGTTGTACCATTAACACTCCTTAGGTTGTACCACAAACTCTCCTTAGGTTGTACCGCGAACTCTCCTTAGGTTGTACTGCTAACTGTCCTTAGGTTGTACTGCTAACTGTCCTTAGGTTGTACTGCTAACTGTCCTTAGGTTGTAATGCTAACACTCCTTAGGTTGCACCACTAACACTCCTTAGGTTGCACCACTAATTCTCCTTTGGTTGTACTGCTAACACTCCTTAGGTGGTACCGCTAACACTCCTTAGGTGGTACCGCTAACACTCCTTAGGTGGCACCGCTAACTGTCCTTAGGTTGTACCGCTAACTGTCCTTAGGTGGCACCGCTAACTGTCCTTAGGTTGTACCGCTAACTGTCCTTAGGTTGTACCGCTAACACTCCTGAGGTTGCACCGCTAACACTCCTGAGGTTGCACCGCTAACACTCCTCAGGTTGCACCGCTAACACTCCTCAGGTTGCACCGCTAACACTCCTCAGGTTGCACCACCAACACTCCTTAGGTTGCACCGCTAACACTCCTTAGGTTGCTTACCTCACTAACAATGAGTCAAAAACAAGTGGGTCACATGGGCTTGGACATCGCCCGGGCAACAAGGTTTGTGTCAGATGCTGAGAGACCAGGGCCACCTGATGAAGAATGGACTACTGGAATATGAGACACTCATGGATGAGAGCGGAGGATGGGAGACTGTTGGAATGCTACTATACAAATAACCCCAGTGTGAGAGGGGATATGCAGAGGATAATGGGAGAGGATAATGATGCCCAAAACCCACCATCTAGACTATCACCCAAACTAGTGATAGCTCAGCGTTCTGAACATCTACAAGTGGCCGTCACAACTTGAGATCGACATGGTACAACATGAACACTATGGCAACGGGGGAGCCAGAATGACCTCAACTGATACAAGCTGAATCCGGATGATCAACACCTACACTCTGCCATCGGATACCTCGCTGGTACAGTAAGCTGTAAGGGGATAGAAGCCACTGACATCAAGGTGAGTACCTCAGACAGCAGAAACTTGAGGAGGAGCAGGAACCGTCATGGGAGGAGGAACAGGGGCCATCATGGGAGGACAGACCCACTGGCAAATAATGGGAGGGGCAGATATGGAGAAATCCTCCTGGGTTGAAAGGCAGCACAGAGGCAACACTATTCATGGCAGCAAAGGATGGAAGTTCTGAACATAAGCTGAATGGAGTCGGGGATCTACCACATCAGACACGTCACCACGGACAACTTCCAAGATCCAGAATACTGCAGTCCTGGCAACAGCTAAGATACTACACAGGACCCTGTATGTATTGTATGTATGTATGTGTATATATATATATATATATATATATATATATATATATATATATGCTCGTATCATGACTTGCAATTCATATATATTTATTTAACATATATCATTACTTGTAATTTATATAACAATTGTAAAAATTTTTGTCTAAAGTGAATTGAACTTAATTTGGGAACATGTCTAATTCAGATTAGTAAATTAACACACCTGGTGACAAATTAAAGACATTAAATCTCAAACTGTGTTTACACTCAGTACCCTTTACTTCACTTCAGACCAGTTTAGTAAAACTGATTAAAAAGGTGTAAGTGTGTAAACACTGATGGAGCTCTGCATGCCCACCCTTCCCCTCTGGACTTGCGCCCGTGTAATTCATTATCTCTGTGCCATTCTCTTATTTTCCTCTTTCATGTCCTTTCATGTTGCTGCGTCTGTCACAACATCCTCACATTCATTTTACCTCACTGTTAACTTCCACAGCTTTTGAAATGTGTGATATAGCTACATTTCTCCTAAGTTAGCTTTCATAGCCGCTTCTCATGGTAGTGAGGAGGGTGAGAACTTCATTTCCCAGCATGCTATTTCACCTCCACAGTCCCTTTTGCTATTGCCCATCAGTTTGCTGCTGTACTTGACGTCTTGGGTTGCTGCCCTGAGCCCACAGTGGGACGACCTCCAGCCTGGCCTTCTGGGTATTTCAGCCTGCTGAGGACCTCCAGTTACTGCAGCAAGCAGATGTGGGATTTCAGCGAGGGATTTTACTGGATGCTTATATGCACGACCCTAAGGCCAAGGTTTAGCCCAATGCAATGGCAGGAATTTCCTCCCTCGGCACCACCGAGCATCAGATCGGTCACGTCGATGTCATGGCCCCGACTCTCACATGTGCAACAACGCAGGAGCACTGCTGAGATCAACAGGGTCGGAGACGGACGAGACAGAGGGACGCATCAGGGCTACATCACGGAGACAGCGTCCCCCCCGGATGCCCAGGCAACCCCCACAGCCCTGGTGGACGCGGTTAGGGAGTGGTCAGGGCGACGTAAAGGCCCCATGAACAGGGGGTTTAATGGGACTCAGTGAGCTCCTCCCACTCTGGGTCATTACCGCTCCATATCTGTCAGCTCAGGCCATAAACTACAGTAAAAAAGGGGATTTGATTTAATGAAGACTCACTCTGCCTCTGTCTGTCTGTCTGTCTCTCTCTCTGTCCATCTAATTCTCTATATCTTGCACTTGACTCTCTATTTTTATCATACTGTCTCCATTTCCATCCTTCCTCATTCCCTTTCCTCTGCTCTCTCTCTCTCTCTCTCTCTGCCTCTGCAGGTCATCCATTAATCTAGAGCTCTTTGGCAGTGTCACTCTCCCCGGTGGAGAGATATTAGGAGGCTTCCTGCCAGGGTTTTCTGCAGCCAGACGTCCCTCTCACAGCCGAACAGCTTTGCTCTCAACACGCGCTGCGATGAAGCTCGCCCTGCACATGACTTTAGGGGTTTGCAAAAACAAAGAAAAAAATGTGTTAAAAAGACTCAAAAATACCACACACGGTTCAGCAAAACTTAGAAGAAAGAAAACGGTCATTTCACAGTGTTTTTTCAACTTATAGAATAGAATATAGAATATAGAATATAATAGAACAGATGATATTTGGATATCCTGAACTTCCTGCCATCGTATCTCTCAAAATCCACAATGGTTTTCTGTATCTTTGGGGTCAGGGGGAGCGGTGTGGTGAGACAGTGACGGAAAATACCCCACGCAGTGCAGCTCTAGAGAGGGATGGACCTCCCTAAGCTTGGGTTTGTGGGCGTAGTAGTGAAGGATGTTCTTTTTCAAGTGTCCTTTCTTTGGTTGCCGCTGTTACATCCTTGAAAGAAGCAGTTGCGTTCATGAGATGCCATAACCGAGTCTCCTTTTCTCACGCAGTGCTCTGTTTCATGTTGGATCATGGAATGGGGCTATTCAACATGAACCCAAATAAGTCCAGTACTGGAGGTGTTAACGTTTGTGCCCAGCAGAGATCAGCTGCAAACCTAAACTGGTCCAGTGAAGTCTTCAGAAAAGTGTATTAGATGTAAGTAATATCTATATTCAGGGGTTTCTGGGTGATGAAGACTTCAAATAGAGATGAGCTACAAACTGCCACTACAGCATTTCCCTGGAGGTCTCCTAGTGCTCAGCATCGCTGCTTCATCACTACTGAGCAGCGTGTTTGTGCTACGTGGCCAAACTGATAATGACATAACTGCTAATGACATAACTGATATTGACAATGGATAATAACATAACGTTTTGCAGTTTGTCTCTGTTTTGGAATGAGATCTGTGTCTGTCGTGTGTGTAACCTTTTAGAAGTTGCTCAGGATAAGAGCATGAACTACATGCTGTAAATGTAAACGTAGCTGTATTGAGGTTCAAAAGCTGACCTCGTTTATCTACATCCTAACTGATTTGTTACAACTATCTGAGGAATTCTTTAACATAATCAAGGCAGAGAAAGAAAGAGTGGATAGAGAGAGAGAGAGAGAGAGAGAGAGAGAGAGATTCTTTTTCTTTAAAGCCTCTGTGTTCCAGCTTATTGTCACTGTAATGTTTCAGAAACTTCAGTGTTGTCCTTGAATTTCATAGTAATATTAAACACCTTCTAACAGATAAATCCTCAGATATATCTCTCTTACGCCTGGCACATGTCATCTCTCAAGATCATGTCAAACTACATTACCCAAAAAGCCATGAAGTCTATGTCTGCTAACTGGTCTGATAACAACCTGTTAACCCAATTGGAATGAATGTTTGAAACCTAAATAACAAACAAATAACACCTCCCACCCCTCAGTGTTTCAACTTTGTCTCCATAGGGTGGTGGATGGTGCTCTGTTCTGGGTCTGTCCTCTGTCCCCTTCCTGCACCTGATTCAGTCCCCCAGGGGGCGCTGTTTTCCGGTGGAGACTACACTCTGTGCAACTGGCTTCTTGCCAGTGTGTGATTGGATGTTAAAGGTTGCAACTGTCTTAATTGTAAAGCGACCTTTATGTTAAAAGACGCTATATAAGTATAAATTTCATTCATTCATTCATTCATCCATATAAGGCAAATAACTTGTGCTGTCTTTGTCTTTTGTGTCACTCACACAGTGAACCCATCAAGTCAAGGTCAGCTGAGAATGTATTTTAAGTAACTAAACTGTGTAAGAGGTTGTGTGGCCAATGACCACGCCGGACCCTAATGATGTAACCAGCGATGTGTGTGAGAAGCAGGTAGTCATTAAACTGAGCTGAACTGCTACACGAGGCAGACGGAGGTTGTGCTATTGATTGTGCACCAGCAGCGCCTTCCTCAATTAGAGCTACATGAGAATGTGTCCTACTGCGAGCGTTGGTCCCCCTCCCCATCAGACAAATGAAGGCTTTGAAAAGAGCTCAGCGAAGTGTCTGCGTTTCGGGTGCTGCGTTTAGATTTGACCCCAGACGAATTGTGACCTTGTTGAAGGAGCTGGCGGCTTGTTTTTTAACGAACGCACACAGTCCTCTGTGTCCTTGTGAGTAAATAAACGAATGACATCACCCCGACCTGGACCCTACAGTGATGACGGGGGTGTTTGTGCTTCTTGTCCCTCCCCTTTTTCTTTCTTTCTCTTTCTTTCCCTCTTTAACTTTTTCTCTCTCTAGATTTCTCTGCATGAAAGTCTCCCACGCCACACCATTACGCTGGCCTGCTTAATATTCCCGCCACGTCTGTCAGACGGTAACGGCCTACAGGAGGAAGTGCGTTGGACACAGTTAGAACTTCCTGCCTTGCTCATGTTGCATACCAATGACCACACAGCAATAACGCAGGAGATGTTCTAGCATGTCAGGCACTGTGTTTTGACTTCCAGTGCTGCGGTGCAGTGGGGCTTTAACGACGACTGTGTGTGTGTGTGTGTGTGTGTGTGTGTGTGGGGGGGGGGGCAAAACCACGGTGGAGGCATTCTGGCCCCGTTCCATGAGAGTTATGTGAGGGCTGTAGGCTTCCAGAAGGACAGTGCTTATTGTTCTACTCAACAGCACACAAATCACTCCAGGACACTTTTACCGTCTCGTACTACTTGGTTATCATCCATCGTTTTATAACGCAACAATTTTATGGGTTGAAAATATTGATTGCGAGATTAGGTTACATTATTGATGCTTCTTCGCCATTTAGTTCTGTAGGGCTTCATGTGGCCTGTTTCCCGAGATAAACACAAGTAGGTGAGAGTTTCACGGCAATAGATCTGCTGCTGAAACGTACGGATCAGAGCTGGAGTTTGAGACCTTTGCCCTGGACTGTAACAGAGACGTTGCTTTTCATCTGGGATTGCTGCTCCAGAGTGTCCATCACCAGGGTCCCGGTCGCCGTGACGACCGCCCTCTGCCCTGTGCAGACGCTTCGTCACAGGGCTGCTCCACCGAGCCAGGCTGCAGGGGCAAGCGGGACCGAGTGGGTCTCCAGGGGGACGCAGGTGCGCTGGTGGCCCTGGCCACGCTTACCCCCCTGGGCTGCTCCTGCTCCACTCTGCACCAGCAGGAGAGCTCACACAAACCCCACCTGCTCCACTCTGCACCAGCAGGAGAGCTCACACAAACCCCACCTGCTCCACTCTGCACCAGCAGGAGAGCTCACACAAACCCCACCTGCTCCACTCTGCACCAGCAGGAGAGCTCACACAAACTCCACCTGCTCCACTCTGCACCAGCAGGAGAGCTCACACAAACTCCACCTGCTCCACTCTGCACCAGCAGGAGAGCTCACACAAACTCCACCTGCTCCACTCTGCACCAGCAGAAGAGCTCACACAAACTCCACCTGCTCCACTCTGCACCAGCAGGAGAGCTCACACAAACTCCACCTGCTCCACTCTGCACCAGCAGGAGAGCTCACACAAACCCCACCTGCTCCACTCTGCACCAGCAGGAGAGCTCACACAAACCCCACCTGCTCCACTCTGCACCAGCAGGAGAGCTCACACAAACCCCACCTGCTCCACTCTGCACCAGCAGGAGAGCTCACACAAACTCCACCTGCTCCACTCTGCACCAGCAGGAGAGCTCACACAAACTCCACCTGCTCCACTCTGCACCAGCAGGAGAGCTCACACAAACCCCACCTGCTCCACTCTGCACCAGCAGGAGAGCTCACACAAACCCCACCTGCTCCACTCTGCACCAGCAGGAGAGCTCACACAAACCCCACCTGCTCCACTCTGCACCAGCAGGAGAGCTCACACAAACCCCACCTGCTCCACTCTGCACCAGCAGGAGAGCTCACACAAACCCCACCTGCTCCACTCTGCACCAGCAGGAGAGCTCACACAAACCCCACCTGCTCCACTCTGCACCAGCAGGAGAGCTCACACAAACCCCACCTGCTCCACTCTGCACCAGCAGGAGAGCTCACACAAACCCCACCTGCTCCACTCTGCACCAGCAGGAGAGCTCACACAAACCCCACCTGCTCCACTCTGCACCAGCAGGAGAGCTCACACAAACCCCACCTGCTCCACTCTGCACCAGCAGGAGAGCTCACACAAACTCCACCTGCTCCACTCTGCACCAGCAGGAGAGCTCACACAAACCCCACCTGCTCCACTCTGCACCAGCAGGAGAGCTCACACAAACCCCACCTGCTCCACTCTGCACCAGCAGGAGAGCTCACACAAACTCCACCTGCTCCACTCTGCACCAGCAGGAGAGCTCACACAAACTCCACCTGCTCCACTCTGCACCAGCAGGAGAGCTCACACAAACTCCACCTGCTCCACTCTGCACCAGCAGGAGAGCTCACACAAACCCCACCTGCTCCACTCTGCACCAGCAGGAGAGCTCACACAAACCCCACCTGCTCCACTCTGCACCAGCAGGAGAGCTCACACAAACCCCACCTGCTCCACTCTGCACCAGCAGGAGAGCTCACACAAACTCCACCTGCTCCACTCTGCACCAGCAGGAGAGCTCACACAAACCCCACCTGCTCCACTCTGCACCAGCAGGAGAGCTCACACAAGCTCCACCTGCTCCACTCTGCACCAGCAGGAGAGCTCACACAAACCCCACCTGCTCCACTCTGCACCAGCAGGAGAGCTCACACAAACCCCACCTGCTCCACTCTGCACCAGCAGGAGAGCTCACACAAACCCCACCTGCTCCACTCTGCACCAGCAGGAGAGCTCACACAAACCCCACCTGCTCCACTCTGCACCAGCAGGAGAGCTCACACAAACTCCACCTGCTCCACTCTGCACCAGCAGGAGAGCTCACACAAACTCCACCTGCTCCACTCTGCACCAGCAGGAGAGCTCACACAAACCCCACCTGCTCCACTCTGCACCAGCAGGAGAGCTCACACAAACTCCACCTGCTCCACTCTGCACCAGCAGGAGAGCTCACACAAACCCCACCTGCTCCACTCTGCACCAGCAGGAGAGCTCACACAAACTCCACCTGCTCCACTCTGCACCAGCAGGAGAGCTCACACAAACTCCACCTGCTCCACTCTGCACCAGCAGGAGAGCTCACACAAACTCCACCTGCTCCACTCTGCACCAGCAGGAGAGCTCACACAAACCCCACCTGCTCCACTCTGCACCAGCAGGAGAGCTCACACAAACCCCACCTGCTCCACTCTGCACCAGCAGGAGAGCTCACACAAACTCCACCTGCTCCACTCTGCACCAGCAGGAGAGCTCACACAAACTCCACCTGCTCCACTCTGCACCAGCAGGAGAGCTCACACAAACTCCACCTGCTCCACTCTGCACCAGCAGGAGAGCTCACACAAACTCCACCTGCTCCACTCTGCACCAGCAGGAGAGCTCACACAAACCCCACCTTCTCTGCAGCCTCCATCAGCACCGTCACCGGGTCTCTGCATCTTAGCGCTGGAAGTCAGAAGTGAACTTAATCTCGGTGTTAAATGATTAAAAGGCAACAATATCAGCACAATGAGTTTGCTGTTTAAGAACTATAACATAAGGCACGAAGAGGTAATTTGATCGTTTGAAGTTGTGTGTGTGTGTGTGTGTGTGTGTGTGTGTGTGTGTGAGAGAGAGTGCGGAGGAATGCAGTTCAAGTGGGGGTCACTGCACCACTTACAGCCACTATTAATTCTGCCTGTTTATTCAGATATAGACTGAATATAGATCTGAGCTAATGAAAAACCATTTTTAGCAGAGGTGCAGCTAAGTCAGTTCAAACGCTAATTAGTGCGCACTTAAATCAAAGACAAAAGCAGAGTCGTTAGTGGAGAACAAATTTACACCAGGGAGTGCGGAGCATGCAGCAGCGTCCTGGTCCACCACTAACTGCTTCTGAGGGGAGTGGAGCACCACTGTTTCCTTCCAGGAAATACAGATAAGGAACTTAACAAGCAGAGTCTCAGCCAATCAGAGGAAAGAGTAAATGTAGGAAAGATTTAAGAGCCCCAGTGTCAGAGAGCATTTAACAATAAGAGATCTATGCTGCTTGGTTAATAATTCTACACGCCTCAGTTAATAATTCTACACACCTCAGTTAATAATTCTGTATGTCTCTGTTAATAATTCTACACACCTCAGTTAATAATTCTGTATGTCTCTGTTAATAATTCTACACACCTCAGTTAATAATTCTGTATGTCTCTGTTAATAATTCTACACACCTCCATTAATAATTCGACACGCCTCAGTTAATAATTCGACACGCCTCAGTTAATAATTCGACACGCCTCAGTCTTGCGCAGGAAGGGGTGGATTGTTGGGTGTCAGACGGGTGTTTCTTTAACCATCCCAACAACTGATTAACATCCTAATACATCTCTGGAACATTTGTGTTACTAAGTGTTACATTAGTTTCATTCTTTTTTGCTTGCTCTCTTATGCTCTCTCTCTCTCAACATCACTTTGGATACTTTATTGCCATGCTGATATTTTGTTACAGGGTTGCCAGAGCAAATCACTTTGACAAATTAAGAGATGCATGAACAGGCCCAATGCTTCACACACTCATAAATTCATAAACTCTCTCTTTAGGCGCACTAACAGAACCCTCACTTCACAGGTCATTGCCCAAGACTTTGCCTGCCTGTGTCACGCATGGATTGATTTCAGGTCTGTAAAGCGTTCAGGCTGCAGTCCCTGTAGTGCTCTTCAGACTCCTGGCTCTCACTCCCAGAGCGGCACAGAGCCGCTGGAGCTCACACAGCCGAGCACAGAGACGCTGGAGCTCACACAGCCGTGCACAGAGACGCTGGAGCTCACACAGTTGTGCACAGAGACGCTGGAGATCACACAGCTGTGCACAGAGACGCTGGAGCTCACACAGCTGTGCACAGAGACGCTGGAGCTCACACAGTTGTGCACAGAGACGCTGGAGCTCACACAGCCGAGCACAGAGACGCTGGAGATCACACAGCTGTGCACAGAGACGCTGGAGCTCACACAGTTGTGCACAGAGACGCTGGAGCTCACACAGCCGAGCACAGAGACGCTGGAGCTCACACAGCCGAGCACAGAGACGCTGGAGATCACACAGCTGTGCACAGAGACGTTGGAGCTCACACAGCCGAGCACAGAGACGCTGGAGCTCACACAGCTGTGCACAGAGACGCTGGAGCTCACACAGTTGTGCACAGAGACGCTGGAGCTCACACAGTTGTGCACAGAGACGCTGGAGCTCACACAGCTGTGCACAGAGACGCTGGAGATCACACAGCTGTGCACAGAGACGCTGGAGCTCACACAGCTGTGCACAGAAACGCTGGAGCTCACACAGTTGTGCACAGAGACTCTGGAGCTCACACAGCCGAGCACAGAGACGCTGGAGCTCACACAGCTGTGCACAGAGAGGTTGGAGCTCACACAGTTGTGCACAGAGACGCTGGAGCTCACACAGCCGAGCACAGAGACGCTGGAGCTCACACAGCTGTGCACAGAGACGCTGGAGATCACACAGCTGTGCACAGAGAGGTTGGAGCTCACACAGTTGTGCACAGAGACTGGAGAGCCAACTCTCTCCCACCTTAAATCACAGCTACTCAGCACATTACCCACATGACTGACCTCAGTTCTACACCCTGCAGCAGAGCAATGGTGGACTCAGCAGAACAGCGTGTGCTTAAAGCATCCACACCTGCACACTCATCCACACCTGCCAACTCATCCACACCTGCACACTCATCCACACCTGCACACTCATCCACACCTGCACACTCATCCACACTCATCACACCTGCACACTCATCAACACTCATCTACACCTTCACGTCAAGGTTTAGAAGACCTCCAGTGTCTTGCAAAATAAGGAAACCTCGGACTATGTGGACACGCTGCCTGAGAGAGACGCTCTCCACGATGTCCCTGTAGCTCACATCCATCCTCTTGCTTCAAGTTCAAAATCAGAATCGCATTAACACAAAGTTGCTTTCGAGTCACGTCGTATTTTACGCAGCATGTGCAGCTCGAATATGGCTGCATGATCCTGACACAATGGACCCCCTTGTTTCAGACGGGAGTGTGTTTGAAAGCAGGTCGGTGCACACACACATTCATGCGTGTGTGTGTGCTGTGGTGGGGTAAGTGCACGTGGGCTGCGTGTGTGCCCCATGCCCACATGCGCAGCTCCCAGTGCGTCTTTATCTGACCTTTGACCCTGGTAGTTGCCATTCAGGGCGTTCCAGACGTCAAATGTGTGCACAAGGCCATACCAGCGTGGCTCACACTGTGGGCTGTGACGTCAACGGAGCCTCACAGTGTGTGTGTGTGTGTGTGTGTACTGTGTGTACTGTGTTCCAATTTTGTTTGTGGTGAAAAAACATGTTCATGTTCCCAGGATAGTAAGAAAACATACATTTTTATATTTTACATGAGGATTAGGGAGTCTGCACCAATCACAGGAGTGCTAGACTGCTTTTAACACACTCACCCAGCTTCTGCAAATGCATCACATGAAATCACAACACACAAAGAGCTCTAATTAAAAAAACTTAAAATGTGTAAATATTTGAAATATTTATAGTTTTCCTGCGTGGCTTTGGCGTAGCGTGCAGAGAATTTTCCACTGTCAACACAGCCGAAACATTCAGAAGAGAAAACCCTTGTGTAATAATTCATAACATTGCAGTGCAGAATTCATCTGAATTCACTTGCTATTGGTTGAATAACAATGTATTTACTGGATGTTATAGGGCAGACTGGTCTGCTCGCTACGACTGCTGCAGTGTCCTCTCCTTTCCAAGGAGATCCGGCCTACGGTGACGGCAAACATCGCCTCCAACCCACGAGAGATCCACAATGCAATTATCCAAGACAGAGATATCCTTCAAAACGTCACCTCTGCCAGGAGGTCAAATACAGACAGAGTTCTGACGAGATATAGGATATCGGAATTAAACAACCCCACAAACTTCCATTCCAGAGTGAGAGAATGTAAGGTGACGAACACACGTGTACAGTATGTGTGTGTAAGGTGATGAACACGTATGTACAGCATATGTGTGTGTAAGGAAAGGAGTTTCTACATGACTTGGACGTTTCCTGTCCAGAGTGCTGCAGTTGGAACCAAAGTAAAAGCTGGAGTCAAATGTGCAGATGAAGCAGGTTTCACGCAGAGCCAAAGCCATGAGAGGAGGAGGCTGAAGCAGCTCAGCTCACAGGGCCAGTGGAGCCAGGCCAGCGTGGGGGAGCCAGGCCAGCGTGGGGGAGCCAGGCCAGCGTGGGGGAGCCAGGCCAGCGTGGGGGCGCCAGGCCAGCGAGGGGGAGCAAGGCCAGCGTGGGGGCGCAAGGCCAGCGAGGGGCGCCAGGCCAGCGTGGGGGCGCCAGGCCAGCGAGGGGGCGCAAGGCCAGCGTGGGGGGCGCCAGGCCAGCGTGGGGGCGCCAGGCCAGCGTGGGGGAGCAAGGCCAGCGAGGGGGCGCAAGGCCAGCGTGGGGGCGCAAGGCCAGCGTGGGGGCGCAAGGCCAGCGAGGGGGCGCAAGGCCAGCGTGGGGGAGCCAGGCCAGCGAGGGGGAGCAAGGCCAGCGTGGGGGCGCAAGGCCAGCGAGGGGGAGCAAGGCCAGCGTGCTGCATCACCTCACACCATGTCACACCACCAGCCAAAATACGCCACACCACCAGCTACAACACGTCACACCACCACCCAAAACACGTCACACCACCAGCCACGTCAAGCTACCAGCCACAACACGTCACACCATGTCACACCACCAGCCACAACACGTCATGCTACCAGCAACAACACGTCATGCTACCAGCCACAACACGTCACACTATGTCACACCACCAGCCACAACACGCCACACTACAAGCCGCATCACATCACACAATGTTACACTGACAGGTCTGGCATTCTGTAGACATACGCTGTAGACATACCACATATTTCATTCCTGAGAAGGACATGTGTAATCATGTGGGATAATGTTCATTTTCACCCTACATCCACTGAACTTTATTATAATTATAAGACGCCATTTTCATGGCTTTGACTGATTAACTGATTTTGAAACACGTCTGTCAAAAGAGAAATAGGTTGCCGTGCTGATTGGTCATTTTAAAAATGTTCCAAGAAATGTGTCAAAGTAGAGAAAAACATTAAAGTGGGTCAGAAAAACCAAATAAACCAAGTTCCAAGTGTCCTCTAGACAACAACCATACTCCTCTAGTCTGTTTAGAGTAACGCCACTATTCGAATCGTCTGATTCCCTGTGAGGATCACCCAGACACCCGTGCTGCCTACACCCAGCTATAAATACACACCCGAGACCACAGAAATTAGGCCACACTAATTAGACACACTGCAGTGATTTATTAGCCTATTGGCTGTCCCAGAACTAACCAAGATCTCCACACCTTCACCAAACTCTTCTGATGTAAAGCGAGCGTCTCTGTCTGGTCTCTCCGTCATGGGCCTCCCTGAGGTGTGTGGGAGAGAGGGGCTTCAGGAGCGCTGAGGAACTCAATCTGATTCGCCAGAAAACACACCCAAGCCCTTACAGACCGGCCTAACCTCGCTACATTTAGCGCTACAGACTTTCAAGGAAGGGTTTGGGGAATATTTTAGTAATGCGATCCACTGGATCCATGGGAAAGCCCTGCCATGTCCCGCTGTAGTCCTGTCCCTGCACTGCCGCAGGCCCTTTGAGAGACTATAAGGCTGCTCATTCAGCGGGAGAGAACAACAGATGCATTATGGGTTGGCGGTTGTTCTAGCGGTCCGCCCACCCACCTCTGGGGTTCTGACGCCTGACCTTCTCCTTCAGCAGGATCTGGATGAGAGGCTGAAGTGTTCCACACTCACACACACACACTCTCACACACACACTCACACTCTGCTTCCAACAGGCTGGAACATGCTGGGGTACAAACAGAGGAAACAAAACAATACAGAGAGGAAAGAGGTGGAGCATCTGAAAGAGAGAGAGACAGAGACAGAGAGAGACAGAGAGACAGAGAGGGGGGGATATGTTAATTTGCTTTGGCCACATTTATGTTAATTAGCTTTTGGCTTGTGCCAACAAAGCCTGAGTAGTCACGTGATCAGGCTGAATGAAGAGACCATCAGTCACGTGATCTGGCTGAATGAAGAGACCATCAGTCATGTGATCAGGCAGAATGAAGAGACCATCAGTCACGTGATCAGGCAGAATGAAGAGACCATCAGTCACGTGATCAGGCTGAATGAAGAGACCATCAGTCACGTGATCAGGCTGAATGAAGAGACCATCAGTCACGTGATCAGACTGAATGAAGAGACCATCAGTCACGTGATCAGACTGAATGAAGAGACCATCGCTCATGTGATCAGGCAGAATGAAGAGACCATCAGTCACGTGATCTGGCTGAATGAAGAGACCATCAGTCACATGATCTGGCTGAATGAAGAGACCATCAGTCACATGATCTGGCTGAATGAAGAGACCAGTCAGTCACGAGAGCACAGAGCAGCACCATGCTGAATCTGAAATGTGTCAGTGGCATCTGAAACGTATCAGATTCCATTGTAATCTCCATCGCTTCAGGCTACACCCAGGTACAGCCAGGAACGGGTGCGTGTGTGGGTGTGTGTGCGGGTGTGTGTAGGGTTGTGTATGCATGAAGAGAGACAGCTTTAAACACAGTTGGCCAATTGAGTCTCTGGAAGAAGCAGAATGAGTTGTAATGAAATTGTGTTGTGGTTTCCCAGGACAGCGAGCGTCGTGTCAGTGGTGTTTCCAAACGCTGTCATTTCCTGGAAGTGAAGGCAAATAACATTCAGCAGATGCTATGGAGAAAGGAGCGCTTCCAATCAGATTAAGCGACTGAACCTCACATTCACCAGCAACACGGTACGCGAGCTCTGTCTCGTCCAGGCTGAGCAAACGGCTGGTCCATACAGGAATGGCGTTTTTTTACTTGACTAACCAGACGAGGGCGCTAACTGATGTTTTTGTTTTACTCGATAGGCTTTGTCCCCTGGATGTCTAAAGACACCAACTGGGATGCACTAGACAGACATGTCTTCTCTACACACCTGTACCAGGTGTAATGTCTTCTCTACACACCTGTACCAGGTGTAATGTCTTCTCTACACACCTGTACCAGGTGTAATGTCTTCTCTACACACCTGTACCAGGTGTAATGTCTTCTCTACACACCTGTACCAGGTGTAATGTCTTAGTGCATCTCCATTTTCAAAGTCTCATAACAGGTGTAACACATCTCAGCACCTCTACAGCCTCATCTACAATTCCATGTGCATTTTCTTGACACTCGGCCCATTGATCTCTAACTAAGCCTACAAAATACCAGAGATCTGAGGGAGCTGAAGGAAAACAAACAAACAACAAAAACGCTGGAAGAAGGAACATTTTCCTCACAGCTGGTATTTTTGCTAATTTCCTTGTTTATGCTGAGAAGGATGTTAGGATCTCATGGGTTTGATGTGATGTTCTGACCTGTTAAGGAGGTTTGCTGTGAGATTGGACGTCATCTTGTCTTAGCTTAACACTCTGGGCTTTAGCATTTCACTTTTGATCTGTAATTGATTTCATTCTTATCATTTTAATTATTTTCATTATTTCATTATTTTTAAATTAGTTTTTTGAATAACCATGCGACTCAGCCTTGCCTTCTCTAAGGTAGACCATGCTAATTTGAGCAGTTAATCAGGGAGCTCAGTGAGGATGCTGGGTGACCTTTGAACTCCCTCCTTTCCCTACGACCCCCACTGCAGATGTGGAGTTACAGTGGCATCTTGAAGACTCCACTCATACGAGCGGCTCCATCCGCTCCACCTGAAGACCACCATGGTCTCGTTGGGATGCTGTTACTCATCTCAGATCCCTTAGATTTGTAAACTGTACTAAGATATAAAAACTTCAATGGTTCTGTATTGTTGTATTACTGTTTAACAGCTCGTTTCATTGATATTAAATGGCTCTTTATGTGTGTGTTGATTTTTAGTGTAGAACAGGTCCAGGTCTCTGGAGAACATGTCCAGGTCACCACTGGGGTATAATGCAAGTTGCTGATGTTCCTTGACAACTTGGTCTGAGAGGCACTCTGCATGTTTTCAAAATATCATAACACTGGATCCCAGATTGTATGAGACGCCATTGGTTGATGTGGAGATTTCTTTGGTGATTGATTATTCAGTCTTATGGTGATTGAATAATCAATCACCATAAGACTGAATAATCAGTCTTCTCTAGCTGTGAGAACTCTAGGGGATGTCTGAGCTACTCTAAGGCTCCTGATGGGTTTGTTCAGTTTTAATCTAGAGACGATCCTGTCTGTGATTGGAGAACTACAAAGGCAACATCTCTGTTTTTTTGTGTGTGAGCATGTGCAGGCATGTGTGTGTGTTTGTGTGTGTGTGCGCGTCTGTGTGTGTTTATTTTATCGTATTCTGAGCTCTGGGTGAGATGTCTGTGTATACTATGGAGTGAATGAGAGAGACAGAAAGAGTGTGTGTTTCTGTTGTGGTGTTCTGAACTGTGTGTGTGTGCGTATGTGTGTGTGTGTTGTGGTGTTCTGGGTGTGTGTATTTAATCCATGGCATTTAAATCTGACGAGCATGACCTCTCCTTAACTTCCCTCAGTCACTCCTTTCTCGCTGACGACCCTGAAATCTTCTTATTAAAATAACCCATGTTCACCCAGGCATGAGGGGCAGGTAGCAGGCTTTATGGCATTAGCTGAAGGAGCTCGGGGGCAGTTTGGGATGCCTGTGATGGAGTGTGCTGGGACCCTAGCCTGCCCGGCCAGACCCGCCCTGCCAGACTCGCCCGGCCAGACCCACCAGACCCACCCGGCCAGACCCACCAGACCCGCCAGACCCGCCTCCGGCCACCTGCCTCCTCCGCCTCTGGCTTGGTTTCGGGGAGCTCCACCCAGGGGTATCTCTCTGCAGTGTTCTTCCCCAGCACTGCTCCCTGCTGCTGACCCAGAGCACCTAGATCCAGCTGTTAGGGCAACAGAAGGGCTGCTAGGGCAACGGAAGCCAGAGGGAGACGCCCTGTCTGCTGTCGTCGTGACTCACGGTGTGTTTTTCATTAGCCCGATGCTAAATATGGCTGTAGAGTGTCTGTCTGTTTCTGTCAGTGGGGTCTCACTCACAGGCCGTGCATGTCTGTCTGTCTGTGGGGTCTCACTCACAGGCTGTAGATCACAGCCCAAGTCCCTCTGTGTTGAGCTAATGCTGAAATGCCTTGGTTTGGTAAAAACACATTGTACTCACCCTTTCCCTCTCTCCATCACTCCAGTTCTCTCAGTCTCTCTCTCTCTCTCTCTCATTGTTTGTCAGGCCTTAGTTACAAAATGTTAGTCAAAACACGGTCTGAATCTTTGCTGAATCTCTCTGGTGTGGTCTGAATCTTTGCTGAATCTCTCTGTTGTGGTGTCAGTGGGGTTTTTCCACGTGAATTTTTTTCCCCACATAACAGCAATCTGTTGCTATAGAGATGACATGACATCTGTTGCGTTACCGAGATCTATCTTAGCCATATGGAACAGATTGTGAACCAGCGATCAAACAATATGGAAATACAAAAACGGCACTTTTTACTTTGTCTTTGTTGGGGAGCCATCAAAGCCTTGAGCTCATGTGCGTGTGCCCTGTTTAGTTTTCTGTTTGCTTTGCTCATGGATGGAAGACATTAGCACTGCCACAGGAGAAACCAGACCCAGAGAAACGTGGACCTGTCCCTGTCCCGCGCCCCGGGACGGCTTTCACACGCGCTGCTGCTTCCAAACGCCACGTTTCTGATTCTTTATGCAAGAAAAGGGTTTGGGGTACGGGGAAGGTTGCCAACACTCACCAACGCTCAACACTCGCCCTCTGTAGTTACAAACACAGCTCCTGGTCGACAGTGGTCATGTGATCTGGTAGCCCACAGCAGTCTCAACACCACCACAAACACACTGACTGGCATTTAAAACACGCTGGTGTGGGTAAATGGGACAATTTAAGAACGCCGAGTTAGACGAAGGTTTCTTGTAGTGCCACTTTCAAAACGTCTTTGTGTCTCCACAGCTGTAACTCATAGGCAGGACCTACTGGCTGTTAAGAGACTTCCAGCATTGTAGGACCAGCCTGGGGAAATATGGAGCGGCGTCGCTGATGTTTATGATGGGGCAGACGTGTTTATCTCTGCAGTGTGGAGTTGGGTGTCTCAAGCTGACCGTCAGCATGCGCCAGCACAAAGTTGCAGGAGTCGTTAGCTGTACCGGCGCGCGACAGTTTCGCTAAGACTGAGGCGCAATGTTTGGAAAACCGCTGATCTCAGGATCCCCTGGGGTGTTTGAAAGGGGCCTCCATCATTTTATAGGTGGCTTAGCAGGAAAATGAGTGGCCCCCGGTCACATGAAGCACTTCAAAGCTTTCTGTCTTCTAAAAACAGGTGTACCATGTCCTGTGGTGTGACACCACCAAATTTTAACTTCAAACCGAGGTGTCAGATGGTGCCATCCAATACCTATGGAGTTGGAGTCGCCCCGTAGGGCTGAACACACACTCTACCAGGGCTACACACTACACACTGACTGTGTAAGTGACAGTCTTCAGACACCAAGCAGGCTGACAGGAGGAAGCAGAAAAAGCAGAGGACGATATACATCTTTTAAAGACCCAGAGTGGTTAGCATCTTAAAGCAGATGTTTCTAGCGTAAGAGCTCAGAGCAGTTTGTGTTACAGGAGAAGCTTTTTGAAAGGTAAAAAGCAGGCCACTGTGTGTGTGTGTGTATTATATACAAACACTCATGCAAATGCATGTATATACTGTTCTAGGACTTTTTAAGATAGTATAATGAAGTGTGTTATTGTGTGTGTGTATATACATATGTTATTGTGTGTGTATATATATCTGTGTTATTGTGTGTGTAGCCTTCTTGGGATTATGTGTATGTTGTTTATGTCCAGGTTCTGAGATTGTTTTGGGATTATCTGGATTATCTACAGAGAGCATGGGATCCCCAAGACTGGGACTAGTAACAGTGTTTGCAGTGTGTGTGTGTGTGTGTGCTCGTCCACCCCCCCCCACCTCTGCGGGACTCACCAAGGTCCTGCTCTCCTCCTCGTCTTTGTAGTAGGTGAGCTGTTCCCCACGCAGCACGAACCAGCGTGTGTGCCACGTCTTCACGAAGCCGCCCTGCTTCCTCAGCCAACCACAGCGCAGGACCCTCTGTCTGTCAGGGGCGCCGGCGTGCTGGGGGCTGCCCACGACCCCACACACACTCTCCTCCATGTCCTTCACAACTGCAATGCACACGCATGGGGGGGGGGGGGGGGGGGGGGGGAGAGAGAGGGAGGGAGGGAGAGACTCAGTCAGTTGAACCACTATGTGCACATGTTGAATGCAAAGATATAAAGCACAAAGGAAACCCAAAACACTGGAAGCAGAGTTTGTAATTGTCATCACCTGAGAGTCTGTACTCACACACACACACACATATACACACTCACCCACACTCACTCACTCACTCACTCACTCACTCACTCACTCACTCACTCACTCACTCACTCACTCACTCACTCACTCACTCACTCACTCACTCACTCACTCACTCACTCACTCACTCACTCACTCACTCACTCACTCACTCACTCACTCACTCACTCACTCACTCACTCACTCACTCCTCTGCTTCCCCTAAATCAGACCAGTCCTTTTATGGCTGATATTTTTGGCTGAAGCTGGAAACTCAACAGCTAAACTAACTAGGGCAGGTAAAGCATCTCACACACACACACACACACACACACAAGCCCTCTCCTTCCAGCTCAGAGCAGCAGGAAGCCCCTCCCCCTCACCATATCCACACGTAGGTGCCACTACACACTAAACAAACCCTTCAACCCTTTATGGGTGTGAGACCACTGGGGCTGGAAAAGGAAGGAGTGTCACTGCTTACACTGCTCCGGCCTTTACACTGCTCTAGCGTATACACTGCTGTGGCCTTTACACTGCTGTGGCCTTTACACTGCTGTGGCCTTTACACTGCTCTGGCCTTTACACTGCTGTGGCCTTTACACTGCTGTGGCCTTTACACTGCTCTGGCCTTTACACTGCTGTGGCCTTTACACTGCTCCGGCCTTTACACTGCTCCGGCCTTTACACTGCTCCGGCCTTTACACTACTCCGGCCTTTACACTGCTCTAGCGTATACACTGCTCCGGCCTTTACACTGCTCTAGCGTATACACTGCTCTGGCCTTTACACTGCTCTGGCCTTTACACTGCTCTGGCCTTTACACTGCTCTGGAGTTTTACAGTGGATTCCCTGCAGCACTGGAACACATGGATCAAAGACACTAACTCACTAACTGAGTGACTAGAACAGAATGTAAAACTACAATGAGAGATGAGTTCTTTACTGGGGGTATAATCAGAAACATACATCTCTCCGTCAGCAGTTCTTAAAGCCAAACAGGAGAGTGACTGTTCCAGAGACATCAGGAGCAGGTTGGAGAGGCAGAACTACATGCTGGTGCTTTAATAACCACACATGGCCTCAGATGGCTGATTGTGTGACATTCAGGGAAAGGCTTGGCAGTCATACTGGCATGCGTAAAATCACAAAGGTCTTTTATCATTCCTTCTCTGTTTCTCAGTCTTTTTGCATTCTTTCTGTTTCTCACTGTTTTTTGTGTTCTCTTTCTGTTTCTCTGTATTTTCTCCTGTTTCTGTGTTTTCTCTTTCTCTCTGTTTCTCAGTGTTTTCAGGGGGACGCTGTCTCCGTGATGTAGCCCTAAAGCGTCCCTCTGTCTCGTCCGTCTCTGTTGATCCTGCGTTGTTGCACGTGAGAGTCGGGGCCATGACATCGACGTGACCGATCTGATGCTCGGTGGTGCCGAGGGAGGAAATTCCTGCCATTGCATTGGGCTAACCCTTGGCCTTAGGGTCGTGCATATAAGCATCCAGTAAAATCCCTCGCTGAAATCCCACATCTGCTTGCTGCAGTAACTGGAGGTCCTCAGCAGGCTGAAATACCCAGAAGGCCAGGCTGGAGGTCGTCCCACTGTGGGCTCAGGGCAGCAACCCCGGACGTCAAGTAAAGCAGCAAACTGATGGGCAATAGCAAAAGGGACTGTGGAGGTGAAATAGCATGCTGGGAAATGAAGTTCTCACCCTCCTCACTACCATGAGAAGCGGCTATGAAAGCTAACTTAGGAGAAATGTAGCTATATCACACATTTCAAAAGCTGTGGAAGTTAACAGTGAGCTAAGATGAATGTGAGGACGTTATCCCTGCACTGCAGTGCATGTTTACCGTCCGTGTGCTGGAGAAACAGCAAGACAGAAAACAGAGGCAGACGTATGAGGCCAAGAGCAGACAGACAGAAACATGACAGAGAGACAGACAGACAGACCCAGCAACAGGGCATTCTCAGTGTTTTCTCCATCTCTCTCTGTTTCTCAAGTGTTTTCTCCTTCTCTCTGTGTGCTTCTTAGTGTAACACACGCTACTGCTCCTCGCACGACCTTCCTTGCCTTCCCACTGTGGGTAGCGATGCTGCGTTCTAATCTCCACCAACCTTGGACAGATTACTCAGGGATGTGTTTGCCTCACCTGAGCATGACACGTCTCAGGAGAGTGAGCGCTCCATGAGCACAGAGATTTCTCTTTTTCTCATCACTTTTCGAGGTCAGGATGCAAACTAAATCTCAACATGAACATGTAGGAGTCGGCTTCTCTCTCTCTCTCCTTTTCTCTCACTCTCTCCCCCTTTTTCCTTCTCTTTCGCTCCCAGCTTCTCTGTCTCTCTCTAAAAGACCCAGTTCCGCCTGCTGAGAGAGTGCACGGCTGCTTAGGCCGCCGTCTCTGGCTGTCTCCCTCTCAGACTCACATTACTGATCTTCCGACGTGATGATGGCAGAGAACAATAACTTCTTCTTCTCTCCTTCTCACCCTTACAAGCACACTATATACAGCCCCTTAACACAGGCACACACACGCACACACACACACACACACACACACACACACACACAAACGCGTGTTTTTTCAGATAACACTTTATACTGCTTTTTCAGGTGCTGCAGTGTGACATCATAGGCAAGTTCAGGTGTCACACTTCCATGTTGTTCTGAATCCTATTATTATTTCTGCTATGCAGCCACAGTCCCAATCTCTTACAAAACACAGAGAACGTGCTGAGTACAGAGTGTGCTCCCCTACGCCTGGCAGGCTGTTCCCTCCTCAGCCTGAGTGGGGCGCTCTGGGGCCCCACAGCCCAGCAGGTGAGTGGCAGGCCAGGGGAGTGGTGCTGCAGTGTCCTGACTGGGCGAGCAGGTGGTTGTGGGTGTGTTCGATGGTCCTGTAGGGAGGAGCCTTGGGTCCAGTTCCCCTTTATGAAAATAGTAAGAGCTGAACGTCTGCAGACGCCAGACTCAGGCTGTGGTCCTGTGTGTGTGTGTGTGTGTGTGTGTGTGTGTGTGATGGACTCCAGATGTGTTTCCTCAGCACTGCACTATGTTCCATTTGTGAGTCCAACAAGTGCAAAGTGGTAGGACTCTGGAGCAACCTCTGATCTACTGCCATACACACACACACACACACACACACGTATGTATGCAAATGCATCATTTCTCACTTAAACATACTGTACACACACATGCATACACAGAAAATAATAAATTTCATCCAACACATGCTATCTCTTACACACACATACACACACGCAAACACGTTTCATTTTGTGTTGGGTGATACTAGAAAGACCCATTTATTCTTTATCAGAGCGTGGAGACAAAGCTTTGTGGTGCTGCTATCTGGTCCGACATGATAGAGACAGGAACGAGTCACACACACACGCCCACACACACTCACACACACACTGAGGATGTATTCTCTATCCCTGATGTATGGCGTGTGTCTTTCTCAGACAGGTGTGCACTGAGCCATGCCAACACTTCTTCTTGCCAATTTATCATAGCTACCTGCAGCTTTGCAGGGTGACCAACACACTGCCTGCCTAAAACTCCTCTCTGTAAGGACCCGGGGCTAAACCCAGGAAGAATAAATGTTCCATATAACAAGCAGTGACTTTATCAAGACGGAGTGGTGTTTACACCCTACAGAGGCACAGTAGAGGGCGTCTGAGAGATTCCTGTGGTATGGGGTATAACGGGGTATGGGGTGTAACGGGGTATGGGTGCCTTTATCCCAACGCTGTATTTATTAGGTACTGCAGCTTTTCCAGTGTGGTACAGTCAGTCACATGACAGCACAGGTGCCAGGACTGGTCAATTACAGCCTGACTGTAAACTGCACAAAAGCCTGTTAGGTGCTCCTAACAAAGCTAAACAAACCCTCCGTCCTGGAGGGCTGCTGTGTGTGCCAGCGATTCACTGTATGCACCATCATTTTGCCACAGAAAATAATAGTGTTATCGGAAAGCGTCTATTGCTGGAGGAGAGAACCACGTGGTTGTTTGTGCTTCAGAAGCTACGTCTCCTCACCATGAGCTCCGTCACAGGACTGCCTGTGTCTCCAATCATTCACATCTAGTGTGGGTGAATCCGGAATGTCTGTCCAAGACGGCTGTGAGAGGCGGCTCATTGTAATGGAAAAGAGTCTGACACACACACACACACGCTCACACACACACACACAGGCTCATGCCAGAACAACAAATGAAGCCTGAAGTGGCACCAGTCTTGTCACCAGGCAGGACCCGCTGTGTATGTGTGTGTGTGTGTGTTTGTGTCAGAAAGGTTGGATGTTGGGGTTTTAAAAAAACAGCTCGGATGACAGCTTTGCCTCCTTTTAATCAGCCACTGCGTCTAGCATAAATAGGCTTATTGATCATCATCAGAAGCGAAAGACGCACCACAGACTGAGGAGGTGATGATTGGTCGTGTGATTTGTATCGTGAGCAGGTCACAATCACAATGATAATGGAACAATCAAAGTGAAACTGGCATGTAAGCAGAATTAAACGAGGTTTCACTCTGTATTCCAAACTTTGTTGTTGTAATTTGAGTGTGAAATCCACGTGACACTGAGCACTGCTCCAAATGAGCCGCTTGGTCTACAAATACGTAGATAAATAAACAGTGTCATCATCCTGTCAGTGTCACTTCTGCTCAGCAGTGGTCATGTGATCTTAAACGGACCAATGGTAAATGCCGTGGAGTGTGACTGATGATGTGTTATCAGTGTGTTAATTTCAGTGACCCATAACCTCCCAGTACATCTGCAGTCGTCAGGACTCTCACGAGCCCTGTTACACATACGGAGCCCACACGGAAGACAGCTGGTCAGATCAATGGGAGAACCAGGGAGAACAGAGCAGTGTGAACCCTGGACCCTGGAGCTGAGACTGGACCCTGGAGCTACAATAAACGTGTTTATTCTCCAAGTTGTTGGAGCAATTAAAAAAAAGGTGATATTATCTGTTGCTTTTGCCAGCTCTTCCCAGGCATGTGTACCATGTCCAGTGAGAAGGTGGCATCTTCACTCCAGAACCACTGCAGAACCAGGCTGTTCTGTGCTGTTTTCTCCACCATGTGGGAGCACCACACAGCTGACAGATGAATCCAGAAGTCGAAACATCTCCACCCACCTGACAGTAAGCAGATGCTGGTCACAGAAGGACACTTCACTCCGTTCCACCACTGACACAGAGCAGGGTGGAGCTCTACCTGCCCTACTCCACCCCTGCTGACCTCCAGCAGGTGCTCTACTTCACCACCTTCACCTGTGTCTGAACAGCTGAAGCATAACTCCACTTGGGCTATTTGGCCCAACAGGGTGCTACACACTGCAGCCAATGACGGTCACACACACACACACTGCACATGCACAGTTTGTTTGTTCTGGCTAAACTAATCCCGCTCTCTCGGTTTCTCTCGCTCTCAATCAATCACTAAAATGAGACACAAGCCTGCGAAACTCATCCACTTGAAGCAGGCAAACAGCATCTCTGTCTTCTGTTTAAAAAGTCACAGCTGAGTTCACAAACGCAGTCACCTCCCCCCAGTGTTCCCAGCCGCCCTCTCCAGGAGACGGAGACACAAGCCCAGATCTCCTGGAGGCCGCCGAGCTGCCTGGACCTCCACCGATTAAACACAATATCAATTACACGAAAGTGGCAAAGCCAGCAGCCCGGGGCGGCGAGGGGGCCCGAGCTAAAGGCCTCACCTTTTATTAACGTGCTCTCAAGGACCATTGGCTGGTCATTTAATGCTTGTTTCAGTCAGGCGTAATGACCTTTCTGAGAATGATGACATTTGACCTCTCCGAACTAGCATACACACCAAGATGGAGGGTCATTTAAAACAACGTTTACTTGCTGATTCAGAGAGTCGGGGCTGGTTGGCAGCTCCTTGAGCAAGTGTAAATGTAGAAGTGGTTAAAATAGAAGGGGAAGGGTGGATATTTGTGTTCCATGACGCCGTGGAAGAACCGGTCACGTCCATTGTTAAATGAGGCAGCTGTGGGTGGGTTGAACCTCGCAGCTGATGTGAGATTAAATTTAATGGAAATGTATCTCAAAGGTGAAGACTTGAAGATTCTGGAGAGATAGTGTGTGGAATATTCTGGAGGGATTTGCAGAAGTGTGACAGGACGTGAAGCGTGTATGCGTTTGTATGCGTATTATGTGTGTGCGCGTGTGTGTGCAAACAAGGCTCTTATGAATAATGGTCACATTCCATTTAAGACACTGGATGCTTTCAAACTCAGAAGGGCCCCGGGTCTGAGTTGGAGATTGTGGAGATCTATGTCCTCTGTTTCATCACTGGCTTGTCCCGCCCCTTCCCATCCAGCGTGTCCTATGGGGAGAGGTCAGGGCGTGGTCTCACAATGCAGCCGGTGCCGTTAGCTCTGAGTATTTGCTCTCAGCATGGGAATGTGTCTGGCCCCGCCCCCCAAAGTTAACCTCTGTGTTTGGCCTGGGCCTCTGTTTGGTCTGTTTACTGCTGGGAAAGTAAATGGGTGAACGGGTGGAGCGCCACCATTATCTCCATCTCACGGGCTATCGACAGCCGCCTGTATCGGTCTGAAGAGTCATAAGAATTACAGCAGCAGAGTGAGAGTCCTTTGGGTTACATGTGAATGAGGTCGTAGGAGGAGCTACAAATGCCAGCTCCTCCCCCCAAACCCACCTCTTAACTGCTCATTGTTTTTCCTGAGATGAGTGGATTCATGAGGCACCAACCCAGCTGTGTTATAGACCTGCACCAACCCAGCTGCGTTATAGACCTGCACCAACCCAGCTGCGTTATAGACCTGCACCAACCCAGCTGCGTTATAGACCTGCACCAACCCAGCTGCGTTATAGACCTGCACCAACCCAGATGCTTTATAGACCTGCACCAACCCAGCTGCATTGCAGACCTGCTCCTGGAGTCTTTTGCCAGGGCTTTTCAGCCACACCACATGTCCCAAAATCCTTCATCAGCTGGACCTGGTGATCATGTATGTTACATCCGTGTCAGAAGTGAACTAAATGCAGAGTAGCAGAGCTGCCATAGACTGGCTGTTAATCTACTGTAGCACCCTAAACCACAGCACCTCCAGATGGAAGTCATTTCTCCACTCTTATGAGGATAGCTGCTTAAAAGGGAGCTATTAAGCAAAGCATGGGACGTCTCTGGGGTGATTGTTTATGGCACGTGGGTGTGGAAGAAACAGGGCAGAGCGACTGAATGACGGTTTTAATCTGCTCTTTCCTGCAGGACTGAGAGCTCCTGTGTAAATCCCCGAGTCTCCAGTCACAGGAGTACTCACCCTGCATCACACACACAGGAAACACACTCAGCAACCCAGTAACACACACACACACACACACACACACTCATTATCCATTTGCAAATGCCATTTTCTTTTCACTCCTCTTCAGCCGTGACAGATCGCTAGCATACCTGATCAGATAACACTGAGGCTTTAACCAAACGACGATGAGAAGTGAGGGTGACTCCTTTGCAGAGTTGGACACCTCTGCAGCTAATACAATAATAAATATGCCAGCTACATGCATGGGAGGTGTGTGTGTGTGTGTGTTCACGGCAGACAGACACATCTGTGTCAATACTGCAGCCACCTGTCTGTCTGTGTGTCTGTCTCTGTCCGTCTGCCTGTCTGTCTGCGCGTCTGCATGTCGATGTGACAGCTGCTGTCTCACAGCCACCCAGCACCCAACATGGCCATGGAAAGCGAGCAGAAGAAGCAGAGGAGCGCAAAGCACACGACGCCGGGCAGACTGGGAACACTGTGTATACTGGGAATACTGGGAAAACCCAGGAGCAGTCAAATGAGTGCACCAAAAATGTCATAAAAATGTTTATGAACAACATTAGGGTACAGGGTATGAGCGCGCGCACACACACACACACACACACACACACACACACATTTGTATTCCTGTAGCTTTTATAATGTGAGACCAGTACCAGTATTACACCACCACTGCTTCACCATAGCAGCTGGATAATGATGAGGTACAGTCTGTATCCGCACACTCCACACACTCCACACACTCCGCACAAATGAGTCTATGACACAGGTTCACCTACAACCCAGAGCAGGACCTACACAGCTGTTTCTAATGAAGCAGACTGTGAATGTATTTTATATTTGTATCATGTCATTTCCAATTTTTCAGGGCTGTTGGCTACTGATCCCAAAACAAATACAAATAGGGAACCTGACCAGGGTTTATAAATAAGACATGAACATTATGCAGGCATTATGGGTTCTGAGTACATGTTGTCATGGAAACACATGCAAGTACATACACACACCAGCACACAGAGCATAGATATCGTAATACATGCATTACACACACATTTACTCAGATACCTCCTCCCCAAACACAAACATACTGCCATATACCTTTAATAACACTGTTCCGTTAGTACAGTGGAGTGCAGCAGGGGGCACTATTGCTGGGTCAGCTCGCCAGGTCGAGTGTAGAGGGCACAGAGCACAAACCCAGCAGCACACAAACCCCCAGCAGCCGAGATAATACAGAAACAACAGGGACACTATCACACTGAGACCATTACACTGAGACCATCACACTGAGACCATCACACTGAGTCGAGGAGGTCGAGAATGAGGAAGAGGATGAGCAACCATAATGGATGAGATCAGAGCCACTCTGGTTGACCATCACAACCATGCGTTGGGTTTTCTGGAGGCAACAGAAATGCCTAATCTGTGCTGCTACACTGTAGCATCATCAGTAGCATCATCATTTCCTGCGCTCTATACCATCCTACCGCACTCACAGAACTGAACTGTGTACATCACTGTACTACTGTAATGTAGTACATCAGTAGTTATAGTAACTCACAGTAAACTTTGATTTCATGCTGATACATGGTCTGAGCAAACAAAAGCAAACTTAGGACCACTTCAACAGCACATCACTGACGTCACCTTCAACTTCACCAGCACATCACTGACGTCACCTTCAACTTCAACGGCACGTCACTGACGTCACCTTCAACGGCACGTCACTGACGTCACCTTCAACGGCACGTCACTGACGTCACCTTCAACGGCACGTCACTGACGTCACCTTCAACTTCAACGGCACATCACTGACGTCACCTTCAACTTCAACGGCACATCACTGACGTCACCTTCAACTTCAACGGCACGTCACTGACGTCACCTTCAACTTCAACAACACATCATTAATGACGTCACCATCAGCAACATCTGTTCAGTGAGCCTATCCACACTGGGCCAGTAACAGTGTGGAACAACTGCACTATGAATTTGCACAAGCATGCTCTGCTATCCGCTCACTGATAGTCCAGTGTTCTGTGCCACACAGCACTGACATGATGCCTATTTCATACTGTCCTACAATACTGTAATGAACATCATAGTCCCTGGCAGTATGGTGGCAAAACCACAGTGTGTAGCCAGTTGCCAGAATGGTGGTGTTCATCATCATGCCACTCTTGGTCCCTACAACACTGCTCACATCATCACCTTCCTCAACACAGAGCTCAACATACTCACTGTCCATCACTAGGGGAATGGACTAGATCAGCGCACATCCGGGTTACTCACGTACAAAACTGCTTCACTGAACAGACACGAGTAGTTGTGCTTCACCTCCACCACAGTCTCCATTCCTCAGTCCTACTGAGTTCTTTTTGGCATGGAGGTGGTCGCCAACCCCACCATCACACATCCCTTCACCAGGCGATGGAGGAGGCTGGTGGTGACACTGATGGGGGAGCATGACAGGGGTGGATAGGTGACTCCAGAAGGTCCTTCCCCCGCTGTCTGGCTGGAGATGAAATGATGCTATGATGTCAATGAAAACTTGAAGCAAGACAAGATGGACCCTCATTTTGTATGTTGAAGTTACAAGGTTTTTTTATGCTACAAGGTTTACAAGGTTTTTTTTGTTTGTTATGCGTGTATTACAGTATATACAGCATTGCAGAACTGTTCATGCAAAAAAGAAACATTCCTCTTGTAACTTTATGGTGTAAAATGTAATGAATATGCACAAATAACCTGTATATTTGTGAATATTCATGTATATGTGAGTACTCTGACAGACCTCTACAGCAGACTCACTGAACACTCAAACACGTGGTGGTAGTGTTTTCCATTTGTCACTGTGTTGGCAGGAGCTGAAAGAGTTCTGGGTGGTGTTTGCCTTTTCCACACGTGTTGTTTGTGCGGCTTTGGCTGCTGTCATTAAAGTTTTGTGAAAAGGAGACAGTTTCAGAAACTGGGTCTTAGTGACTGCAAAAAACTGGAAGACCATCACGGTGAGACCATCATAGTGAGACCATTACGGTGAGACCATTACATTGAGACCATTACGGTGAGGCTATTACATTGAGACCATTACACTGAGAGCATCGCAGTGACAACATCATGGTGATACCATCACAGTGAGACCATCCCAGGGGCCGGCACCTCTCCAGTGGTCACCACCGTGTTCAGGCTGCTGATACGGCGTGGTGTTAAGGACAGGCAGCGGTGAGGACTAAGCCTGCTGAGGCTCCTCCTCACACCCCCAGCTCAGCTCACAATGCTGAACTTTACTGCTGTGCTAATGCAGGAGTGGAGTCTTCTAGGTGGAGCGGCAGATAAACGTGAGTTACAGAGTAAGCTGTTCAGTCTGCCCACAGCCCTGACAACACGTAGAAGAACCCTGTAAAAAGGTTCTATTTGTGTGTGTGTGTGTGTGTGTGTGTGTGAGCGTGTGTGTGTGCGTGTGCCAGTTGTCTTAAGTGTGGAATCTGAAAGCACTCTGGGTCACACTGAGTAACCCCTTCTGTCTCACACTTCCAGTTACTCCTCTCCAGTCGCTCTCTCTCTCTCTCTCTCATATTCTGTCTCTCTCTCTTTCCCTCCCTATCATTGTCTCTCTCTCTCTCTCTTTGTCTCTAGCTCTGTCTCTCTTTCTATTTCTCTTTCTATGTGCTTTTTCACCTCATTATGTTATCTATTTCCCCACTATGTTATCTATTAATTATCATAAAAAACTGTGAACAATAACTGCTCTCTGGTTGTTCTTGCTGCTGTATACCATGTCTCAAAACTTTGTACTAATTGTTTGTTTATATTTGTCATATTCCATATGCTCTTTTCATTATAACAGGAGTAATGATGCTACATACAGGAGAGTGAGTGAGTGTGTGTAAGACTGTGTTCTCCGCATCAACGGAGCTGCACCTGATGCTCTGTGGAAGAGTGCATGTGTCTCAGTGATGTTATCACTAACGGGGCTGTTGTAATACCAACACACTTCACTGACCTGGGAACAGGTGCAAATGCCTCTCACTGCTGGAGAACTGGACTGACTCCATGTTAGCAGGCAGGACAATATAAGCCCTGTGCAGACCAAGCAGCAGTTACATTACCTGATTACAGGTAACGGTTCCAAAACAGGAAGGGTAAGAACCCCAGCTTCTGCGCAGATGGCCAATAAACAAATAAATTAAGTGTTTTATTTTAATTCCATTTCACTTTAAATTTCATGAATATTATCGTTGACTATGGAAAATAATGAAGGAAGGAAGGACGATGAAGGAATGATTGAGAAGGCAAATGTTCCTGGGTTTGGAAGCATCTCACAGAATAAAAGGACCATTGTAACTGAGAAACAGGACTTATATTTTAGACTATTAAACCTTTTACTGTCTAAAACATGAAGCACGACTTTTATTCTAGCTTACTGTTAAACCTTTTACTGTCTAATACATGAAGCATGACTTTTATTCTAGCTTACTGTTAAACCTTTTACTGTCTTAAACATGAAGTTAGACCAGTAGCTTTCTGTGCAATGTTCACAGTTCACGTGTCTCTGGGGACACAGAGAACTGGTCATCTGTGCTCGGTTTTGGGTCATTGGTTACGGGTGTCATAAGTTCAGTCACATCCTCTGCCTGCATGTTTGTCATATACAGCAGAATGCAGAGGTTCTAACAGCAAAGGCTGTAAACACTACTGGGACAATAGGAGCCATGAAGCAGCATGATGGAAGCTGTTCAGAGTGGGGCTGAGATCCAGTGACATCATCATCACTCCCATAAATAGCTGCACCATGAAACCCCCAGACACACACACACACACACACACATATGCACACACACGGTCTCGCTGTCTCACTCTCTCTGCCTTTCTCTCTCTCTGCCTGCCTGTCTCCTCTCTCTCTCTACCTCTCTCTCTCTGCCTGCCTGCCTGTCTCTCTCTGTCTGGGAAACAGCACACTGATCCAGAATTCTGCGGCACACACTCCACACTCTTCTGGGTTGCTGTGACACGCCTGTGTGAGACTGTTGGGAACTCCATTAAACACAGCCCACCTCCCTCACTCACACACACTTATTTGGTTGGTGTGTTCTGCCGGTTGGAGAGTGTTGATACAGTGGGGCCTGGCGCTCTCTCTCTCTCCCTCCCTCTTTCTCCCTCCATCTCTCTCTCCCTCTATCTTTCTCCCTCTCTCCCTCCCCCTCTTTCTCCCTCTCTCTCTTTCTCTCTCCCTCTCTCTCTCCTTTTCTCCCTCCCTCCCTCCCTCCCTCCTCTCTCCCTCCCTCCCTCCCTCCCCCTCTCTCTCTCTCACTCCCTCCTGCCCCAACCCTGCTCAGTGGTGTTCTGATGTGGGACATGTACAGTCCTCAGAAATGCTGTGGACACTGAAACACCTGGAACAGCCCATCAGAGATCAGCCAGGGAGCCAATGTGTGTGTGTGTGTGTGTGTGTGTATGAATCAGCTGAATCATTCACATAAAAATTACCAAGCAGTATGTTTAGTAAATGGAAACAATTACCCCCCAGCGTGAAACTCCCCCCCCGTGTGAGTAATGGATCATCTATTAAACACCATCTACTGTATTTGAACCTGAGAGACACACACACTGCACGTGGCAGAACACACAACCCAGTGCTGCATATGAAGTGCTATAAATACAGTTGAGCCTTGAGAATCAACACCCCACTAACCATGCGTGTCTGTTAACACTCACGTATACGCACTTGTTAAAAACCAAACGCTCAACCTCACGACAAAATGAACTTTAAAGAACAACCTAAAGAAACCTGCCTGCGTCTGCCTGGTTGCATCATCGCTGGGGAGAGTACATTCTGTCGTCAAGGAGACAAGAGTAAGAGTCTGAACAATAAACTGGCCATTAGCGCCATGCTACGTAGCTCATCAGAAATGTCTGCATCTACGTGCACACCGCAGGTGACCTCTAACCTTGGCTTCCTTTAGTACAACAGAGAGAGATGCGAGCATGTTAACCAGGCTCAGCACGGAATGCTTGATCAGCCACATCAACAAGGAAAGAACATGAATGAAACCATCGCTCATATAAAACTACCCACAGGGATCTTTGATTACTTTCGATTTGTGATGTCAGAACAGAGAACAGGACATTAATGGGATTGGTGGTGAACCCCAGACACATTCGAAAATACAAATTCAAATACATTCAGATACATTCAAACATTCAAATTTCAGTCAGTGGGATTTTTTTTTTGTTTGCCATAACTTTATAAGAGTGAGAGCCACCAATACAGTTAATAAACACACACACACACACATACATACATATGCAGTATTTTAAACACATACATATGCAGGAAAGGGTTAAGTTTTTCTAAACTTAAGGGTTAAGTAGGCAGAACATTTTACATTAGGTGTAAAACTGCAAAAGCTGACGAAGCTACTCACTGAACTAAACCGTACTTTCTCTCACAGATGAGATACACTGAAAGATTACACACACACACACATGCACACACACACACACGCAATCATACACACACTGATTACAGCCCTTATGTACGTTTGGGACTCATAGACCTAGATGATAACCCATAATGTGCTGCAGCTTGTCCACACACACACACACTTACACAGAAAAGCATGTGTTCGTAACCAAACAGACACACACACATTCACACACAGACTCCCACAACACTCTTATTCACATGTATCCACTAAAGCATGTGCTCATAGCCAAACGCACGCACACCACACAAACACTACCACAACACTATCTCACATTTACACAATTTAAAGCATGTCTTCATAACCCAACACACATACACACACACACAACTCACTCTCATGGTTATACACTAAAGCATGTGTTTATAATCAAACGCGCACACAAAAAAACTTTTAATGCACTTTGCCAAAGACAAAGGAACCCGCTGTGATCAGACAGTGCTGTGTGCTCCTACCTGTGCTTGTCCAGCCCTTGGAGCCCAGCCGGAAGCTACTGAAGGTCCCAATCGAGTCGATCCGGCCGTAGCTGAGACGGAACGCAGCTCCGGTCAAGGAAGGGAGCAGCAACCCCTGGTCCTGGTCTCCATGGGGCAGCAGGAACGGGAGAGAGCAGGAGAGAGGGAACGAGAGAGAGAACGAGAGAGAGAGAGAGAGAAAGAGAGAGGGAGCTGTCATAAACTTTTCGCCTGACAGCTCATACCATCTGCATACTAGGGGTCTCCAGGGGGCGGTGGTGCGTGTGCTGGGGGTGTGACAGCTCTCAGCAGTGCCACATGGGTCGCAAAAGCTCTGCCCCCCTCCCCCCACACACACACACACACACATACAGGCTGCCTGCTGCCGAGGGAATCCAAACACACACACACACAGTGCTCACTGCTCCGACTGAGAGGAATCCTCGCTCTCACAGAGCCACAGTCAGTCAGGCACAGACAGAGCAAGAGTGGTGAGAGGGGATGGAGAGAGAGAGAAAGAGAGCGAGAGAGAGAGAGAGAAAGAGAGGGCGGTAACAGTGGAAGCTGTTTGAGGAAGTGTGAGATAGGAGGGATCGCTCAGTGCCGCCCACACACTCCCTGAGTGGTTTCAGATTCCACTTAGACAACTGACACACACACACACACACACACACACGCACACAAACACAAATGTCTCTTCTCTGTGCCCTTACGAAACACACAATTTTGCCTACCCGCAAATATCCATTTACTTACTCCTTATAGAAATCACACAAACATACACAATACCCACATGCACAAACACACACACACAAACATACACATACTAATCAAAATGAACAGGTTTAGCAGGACTTTAGTGCCCTGGAATCTAGAATTACATCAACACACAATCCTAATTTCCACCAAACCTGCTGCTACCCACCCGACGGAGCGTTTACTCACCCGACAGAGCGTTTACCCACCCGACGGAGCGTTCACGCACCTGACTTGGATGGCTAGTTACCTTTGCCTGTCCCACAGGAACGGCTCTAGGGTAGTTACCTTCGCCTGTCCCACAAGAACGGCTCTAGGGTGGTTACCTTCGCCTGTCCCACTGGACTGGCTCTAGGGTGGTTACCTTCGCCTGTCCCACTGGAACGGCTCTAGGGTGGTTACCTTCGCCTGTCCCACTGGAACGGCTCTAGGGTGGTTACCTTCGCCTGTCCCACAGGAACGGCTCTAGGGTGGTTACCTTCGCCTGTCCCACTGGAACGGCTCTAGGGTGGTTACCTTCGCCTGTCCCACTGGAACGGCTCTAGGGTGGTTACCTTTGCCTGTCCCACTGGACTGGCTCTAGGGTAGTTACCTTCGCCTGTCCCACTGGAACGGCTCTAGGGTAGTTACCTTCGCCTGTCCCACAGGAACGGCTCTAGGGTAGTTACCTTCGCCTGTCCCACAGGAACGGCTCTAGGGTGGTTACCTTCGCCTGTCCCACTGGATCGGCTCTAGGGTGGTTACCTTTGCCTGTGCCAGTTTTAACAGTATGTGTGATGAAGCCAATTTCACACATTAGGAAGGTAAATCAGTGTGTGCTGTCTTTAATCTCTCTGGTCTGGAGGGAAATCTTTTCCCATTGTGTTCCCTCCCACTCACCTGTCAATCATCAGCCAGAATGATCTTCTCCAGGCCAATGACATCACTCTTATATCACTCTATACCAGAACAGTAGACTTTACTCCCCTCTATACCAGAACGGTAGACTTTACTCCACTCTATACCAGAACGGTAGACTTTACTCCACTCTATACCAGAACGGTAGACTTTACTCCACTCTATAGCAGAACGGTAGACTTTACTCCCCTCTATAGCAGAACGGTAGACTTTACTCCACTCTATACCAGAACGGTAGACTTTACTCCACTCTATACCAGAACGGTAGACTTTACTCCACTCTATACCAGAACGGTAGACTTTACTCCACTCTATACCAGAACGGTAGACTTTACTCCCCTCTATACCAGAACAGTAGACTTTACTCCCCTCTATAGCAGAACAGTAGACTTTACTCCACTCTATAGCAGAACAGTAGACTTTACTCCCCTCTATACCAGAACAGTAGACTTTACTCCCCTCTATACCAGAACAGTAGACTTTACTCCCCTCTATACCAGAACAGTAGACTTTACTCCACTCTATACCAGAACAGTAGACTTTACTCCCCTCTATACCAGAACAGTAGACTTTACTCCCCTCTATACCAGAACAGTAGACTTTACTCCACTCTATAGCAGAACAGTAGACTTTACCCTCAGTGCCTCTCAGTGGATTTTAAATGAATGCTACATCTGTCTTATGCCAACATATTTTGTCGCTGCACAAGTAGATCTGTACTTCATTATAGAATAATGTGATGTATGAAAAATTACAATGTAGATAGACATCAATCTGTAGTCTGGGCGGACTGCTGAATTTCACCCAAACAAACCCACCCCTTTTTCACAACACACACACACACACGCAGATACAGAGATATGCTAGCACAATATACAAATGCACTCTCAAACACAAAGGGTGGGGGGAGGGGGAGTACCATGCTGTTCATTTCTTTTGTGATAGAGAAAGATTATATGAGTTGTCATAGCTACACCAACTGGGGCCAAGTGTCCATCAGATGATCTAATGCAGAACAGCGCAAAACAATTTTAATAATAACTCAAACCCACCATCATGAACTCAGTTTTGACTCAATAAGTGTAAAGAAGAGAAGGCAGGTGCAGATAAGGCCAGGAGTGGAGACATGCTTTAAAGAGTGACAGTGTGTGTGCTTGGAATTAAAGAACTGCTCTGTAATTAAAGAACTGCTCTGTCGGTGCCTCAAACCCAGGCCCAGAATCCTGGAATAACATGCTCTTACCCAGCTGGCTCTGAGGCACAGAAACAACACACATCATCTTCTGAGCAACACTGCCTTAGAACCCAATGGACAAAATAAATCAAATGATAAAACAAACTAAAGCCTACTTGAAACAGCAGTACTACACATCTACAGCGAGAGGAACGCAGAGTGCTGTGGGCCTTGACAAGACTGTGCGGTACACGCAGAGATGTGAAACAGACGGAGATGTTAACCAGGACCAGAGCTGGCGGCCACAGGCCTGTCCGCACAGCAGGAGAACAGAAGAAGATACGGCCCTTGTTTACTGTTAAAAAAAGAAGTAAGGGCTCACAGTAATTTTAAGCTTATAACAAAATAAGTCTAATCACAGACTGAAACTGCTCTTGGGGTTTAACAGGTTCTATAAACCCTGTGTGTACAAGGCTCCTCCCTACTGTTCTTCCATTATGTCACGAGTCAGAGGCCCCTGGTGGCTTTACCAGCTCTCTCCTCCATCAACTACACAAGCACAGAGCCATGCAGACACCCAGGAAGCTCAGTCTCTACCGTGGCCAACACTTGGAGATGAGCATCAGCGGTTTGAGACACACCTTCTCACCTTCTCCGCACTCACACTTACGCCTGGTCCTGCAAGCCTTCCATAGTACCACAACATTAATGCAAGACGTGCTCAACTAATGCTGAAGGTAAATTCACCTGGAGGATGTGTAGTCTCCACCTGTAGTGCAGACAAATGGGGACTGTAGTGATAAGGATATAATCATAGAGGCGGAGGATAATTGATGGATGGATGGGTATAATCACATGGGTATTGTAGTCTTAAGGGTATAATCACATGGGTATTGCAGTCATGAGGCCTATATGGGTAGTGTAGTCATATGGAAATCAGTTAGCAACACTGTAAAATAGTTTTACATCCCCAACTCTCTCCATTTCCACTACAGAAGCAGATATCACACCAGCAACCATTTATACCTCATTTCCTAATACATTCCTTTGAGTTGAGTAAAAATGAACTCTGTGACAAATTCCCTTTGGTTCTTTAAAAGTATCAGTCTGTTTCAGTGCACTTCATTAAGCTTAAATCCAGGCCCAGGAACCGCGCGGCTTTCGTAAGAGCGCTGAAGCACTTCTGCACGACTGACACTGGATCGTTGTGGTCTTAGTAAACACCGCTCAGAGGGTGTGGTCACAAACACTGGGCCCGCCCCTCTTCTACAACATCCAGAAAAAAACTTGGGATTCCAGAAGACTGGGTCATAATTAATCGTCATAGTAACGATGATCAGTCAAACTGGCCAGGCTAGATTGGATAAGTACTGTGCAGCAGCTGTTCGTTATGTTTCTCACAATTCTCAAGGAGAGCTGGAGGTCACATGACCTCTTGTTTAGAGTGTATGGATGCCACCCAACTGCAGACTGCTGTGTGAAACAAGAGAATTTCCGTTCACATGCATGCTACATACGTCCTGTTCCAGGTCACTTATGCTATTCCAAATCATTTGTTTATATATATTGGAGATTTGTTTTAATGTCATAACTGCAAATCCACTGTAACTGTAAAACAAGTCAGTGAGATACAATCTGAAAATAAATTTGACACCCTAGTGCCCTCTAGTGTTAAAAAGAACATTCAGAATCTTCCTACCACTGATTTCATATATCTGTATAAACTGGTGTATTGATAGGCCTGAGGGAGTGCTTAGACACTCCAGCCAATCAGCTCCTTTAGAACATCTATTTAAAACAGTACCACACATACAGGATGTATAGAGTAAAATTCATTCCGTGATCATCCAGTTCATGATAATCACTTCTGCTTGCAGGCTTGAGTTAATGAGGAAATCCAGACTTGTGAAACCAAATTCAAGTGCAGGTCTGTGCAGCTCTCAGCCTGAACCACACAGGCTGGGTGATCCAGCGCACATCCTCCACTCCTGCAGCCACTGAGCGTACAGCAGCACACGCGGCAAACAAGCAGGCTGATCTATGAGCTCTCCTGCTGGTTCTGTACTGTGGGGGTAGCATCCAGAACAGTTGGCTCTGTTAAATATCCTCCTGCTGTCTGTGGCTGGCTATCAGGAGACGGTGAGGAATGTCTGCTCGGGGACGAGCAGGAGTAAGGACTGGGAATCTGAGGGCCAGAAAGTTAAAACAACACGTTTCCTGAGCCCTGGTCTGTAAATGAAGATGAGCTGTTACTAGATGGTCATTAGACACCAGTGAGGAAAGAAAAAAGCACACTGTGTTGGGGTGGGTGGAGTAGGTTGGGGTAGGCTGTGATGAGGTGTGTGGGGTGGAGTATTTGGTGTGGGTTGGGTGGGTGTAGTCTGTTGTGAAGTCTGTGGTGGGCGGAGTTTTGGTGGGTGTGGTGGATGCACACCTTTCCTGAAGTACATGAGCAGTGAGCAGGAAGCTAGAGCTTCCTAGTGGTCACCTGGGAAACGACCCCATGACCCAGTGCTCCCCTGGGTCCAACTCACCTACTGCCTGCGTGTACAGCTGCAGGTGGCGGGCGCGTGGACTCTGTGGCCTGTCAGCTCTCTCACACACGATACGACGCACCTGGTGTGTCATCTGCTGTGAGGAGATACACAAAATGCAGCAACAACCTCGGATGCTATCAACTCTCTGGCTGCACCCAAGTGTACATGTTTGAGGGGTGTGTGTGTGTGTGTGAGGGAAGTGTCTGAGTGTGTGCATGACTCATGTCCCTGTTCCCATGAACTTCACATCTCAGAGGCTTTGACCTGTGTGTCATTCTAGGGAGCCAGTATCTCCCCAACAAGAGTTCACAGCTGGGCCTGTAGGCGGTCAGAGTGGACAGAAGAGTCAAAGGTCAGCCTCCTGAACCTGACAGCGTTCGTCTAGGAGTGACGGCCGCAGGGGCCCATGCATCCTCGTTTACTGTTGCCGTGGAGAAGGACAGGAATGTGCTAGTTGGGTGATAGCATCTGTGCTCAGGCATTCCTGAGAGTCCACATGTACCAGGACTCCTCCAGTACTCTCCAGCAGAGGGAAGAATGGCAATAAAAGTCTCACTGCGGCAGACACTGTAGCTTATACAAACGAAACACAACATTCCCATCCACGACATTCCCAACCACATCATTCCCATCCATTTTTTGCTTGGATGTTTTGGATTGGTTTCAGTTTTGGGACATTAAACGGTTATATTTCAAAATAAGTCATGGCTTTTCAGAAAAATGCCAACTTCATGGAGCAATAAATGTCTGTGATACGAGCATTTGGCATTATGATGTTATATGGAAAAAACATTCCACTGCCAGTTACCAAAACAAACAGAAGACAGTGAACCCCACAGCACTGAGCAGAGAGGCCAACGTTGGCCTCGTAAACAACAGCTCCATACTATTACAAATAAAGCCTGCATGCAAGGGCCCGACATTGGATACGCTGCACGCACCAGCTGATTCACATAAAGTAGATCGACGCTTGATCTGGGTTCTGTTTACTGGTTTGGTGACACAGCATGATTTTGAAGAACAGATGTGACTGTCTCCGTCTGAGCTCTTCGGGGATTAACGGATGGCTGGGAATTAGCTTGAGCTCGGACCGCAATGAAAGGGAAAGGACAGGAAGCCGTGGAAACCCCGAGACAAGGGACTGAACCCCGCGTTGGGGCCCTTGGAGGGAGTCATCCGCGGCTGATCCACTCGCGACTTCCTGTTTCTCACGTGTTTGTTTACAAGACCTGTCTGGAGGGACTAAACTGCTTTATTTGTTTATGATTAGCAGCTGCGCAACACAACGGAAGTCAGTACAGAATGAAGCACACACACAAGCCACTGTCCTACCCATCAGTCCTACCCTTTCTCTACTCTCATCTGTTGGTTCAGTAGATACCTGTATCCGACAGGTCCATTTTATAACTGTAGCCTACGTGATGGCACCCAGTTTGTCAGCTGACCTTTAGCCTTTCAGTGCTACTGAGTTTCTGTCCAAAGACCAGACTACAACCAGATACCCTTTGGGTGGTGGGCCCTTCCCACTACAGCACTGATATGCTAGTGGGTGACACTGGTGGGTTGACAGCAGTCCAACACCCACAAACGTTTGGCCACAGTACCACTGTGGTCAGACACTGATCACTGATGAAAGGCTGAAAGGCTGGTAGCACAGGACTGCACATAGCCACTGGTGGACTGTACAAATTGTTTCTCATGGAGCTACTAAACCCTTAGATGTTATTTAAGTGCAATTGCATGTTTTCCCCAAAAGAGGATGCCATACGTTGGTCAAGCACCCTATTGGCAGAGCGAGTCACTATTTTAAAATATGTTTAATGATGTATCCTCTGCTTGGGTATCGTCAGAGAGGAGATCATCATTTAGTAGTGCCGGGATAGGACAGACGGGGACACTGAAGCCCATCATCTCAGATCCAAAGGCACTTATGTGAGCTCCATCCAAAGGATCCATAATGATTATGGAAGACAAGAAAATATCACTGCTGAATGAAAAGTGGGCAGTAGATATAAATAAAGCAGAGAACGTTAAGTATCTCTGATTCAATTTGAAAAGATGTGATATCCATGTTCACACAGCCCTGTGTGAAACAGTTGAAAACTGAATTTGAGTCACTTCATAGAGTGCAAAGATATTCCTAGGCCCATCTTAATTTGATTCATGAATTATTACATTTGTAAGTATTAACATTATGAGCTACTTTTGTGATTTCATGGGACTTGCATGTGAGATTACAAGCATGCGTGTTTGTTCAGGTTTTTTATTGTCTGATGTGTACTAAACAGCATGTGAACAAAGACCCTTGTGTGATGTAGTCTGTGCTACCAGTGTGGGCACAGTCTGCACTTCTGGCGCTGGGTACCAGTCTGTCTGCATGTTGGGATAGACAGACATGGACTCAGCAGAAAGACAGGGGAAACTAAGAACAGTGTGTCAAACTTTGACAGTAAGGAAACAGCAACACAGAGCAGAGAGAAAGAGAGCATATCTCTGCATTCCCTGCTTGAATACACTGTGTTACACAAGGCATTAAACACACATGCACACAATTATTTAGTCCGGTTTGAAGAGGAGACAGGTTTAGCACAACCCTAACAACAATCCTTCATACTGCTGTGTTGCTGGGATGGCCACACACACATACAGACACACAAACACAGATCCACCCACACACACATGTACTGGTGTGTTGCACGGATGAACACACACAGACGCAGACCCTCCCAGAGACAGAAGGAAAGCAGAAGTGAGAGGAAAGAAAGAAGATAAGTTGCTTCTCTTCCCCAAAGTTTCACAAGAAACGAAACCCACAGCCACACTGTTATTCCATGATGATTCTCAACATCTAACACGACTGAAACTTTGTTATTTTACTGATTGTGTAATCCTACACCAGCCAGACTGTTGACAGATCTAGTCGGGATTTAGAGTGTTGAAGCTCAGACTCTTTTATGCATTTGTACATGGCTCATCTTTTATGGTAAAAATATATTTCAACACTACATATTTATGATCAGTGGAAAACTAACCCCTACACAAGGCACGTGTTGAATAGGTTTCATTCGAGAGCTTCAAATGTTATTAGGTTGTAGTGACCTCTGGTGGCTCTAACAGAAACTGCACATAGATCATCCAATTCAAATTGGACTTGGCTAAATGTGCAATTGCAATAAATGGCCATAAATAGAGTACTGACACTGTATGAAACAGTGGTTCCTGCTTATACTACATTGACATTATGATTAGTATTTTTCAGATTGTTCTTTGTGAGGTAAACATTCATCCAGTCACACTGCATAATTTCACAAGGCTCAGATGCCCACATACTTCAGCTAAGGGAATCAATACTGGGGTTCTGGATGATCATTCTAATGAATATTAAAATACAACTTAGTCCCTGATTAAAACTAATGTTAACTTTGCATTATGGGGTCATTTGTTCACTGACACCCATGCAGGTAATGTGGTATTGACCAAAGTTGGAAGAACCACATCTCACAGCTGAATTTTATTTTTAGATAATTGCTGAATGAAGAACCTTTTCAGTAGTGTGTGTGTGTGCGCACCCATAAATCTTACTCAGTTCCTAAAACTGAATTACTAAAAGTGCTTTTTACAGGTTACCCCCCTCCACACACAACTCAAGGCCATTTAATGTCATAACTTAAAAAGGAGCCAGGTGAGAAACTGCACAGCTTTTAAACATAAAAGTAACCCTAGAACTACACTCACATGCAGCTAAAGGTCCTCTAGAACTGGCTTGAGTTTTCAGGGTCTTACCTTAGCAGTGATGATGGTGTTTCCCTTTTAAAATGTCAATGAGCACGGATGCAGGTTTTAGTGCTGAATCTGTGAGAGGGTGCCGACACAGCGGAAAGTAAAGCCAAAATGCCTCTGCCTCCCCCTAGTGGCTGGTTGGTATACAGTTTTTAACCTGTTCCTGTTGGTTCCTGCTAGCGACATAGATTTGTTGGTTTTGAGAGGTCAGCTCTGGTAGATAGTTCAACAGTCCAGATACAGTTTACAAACACAGTTTGGATACAAGTTTGAATTTTGTCAGCTATAAGTAGCTGACGGATGTGTACTCTGAATTACGTGTGACGTTGAATTACGTACGTACTGCACTGCTCCACACCTGAAGGCAAGGCGAGACTGTACCGGTGTTTGGTTATAGCAGAAGAATACGTGTATTACATTAGCGTGTTGTATTAATATATACATAAATATATTCTAGTTTGGTTAGGATTTGCTCCGGTAGCTAACTTAGCTACCAAGCTAGCATATATTTAACGGCCGTTTATTTTCAAAACGCACGATCTCAACGTCCTCACGCGCTCTCGAGTTTCCCGCTGGAATTACTGAGGTGAGACATTTTGTATGTATTTGTAACTTTATATGTTTGTAACGTCATACAAATATTTGTAACGTAGTACAAGCGAACCATTTAGTCAAGTAGCTGTTTGTTGTGAATCGAAATGCAGTTAATTTCAAGCATTTTCAAGAACGTTAGCCAAAATTCCAGCTTTTTTTAAATCTGGAAAATGCAACATTAAAATTCAGCATTTTCAATTATTTCAAGCACCCGTACGAACCCTGAAATTGGGTCAGTCCGCTCCAAGCTCCTTTATCATTTTTTTTAATATATTTTTTTCTTCAACCGAACGTGAAGGGGTTTGTGTGTAAGGTTAAAACTGAATTTTCCTTAATTTGGAAGAAATGATGTGCCAACCTGAAATGTAAACTGTTCAACAACGAGTTGAATCTTCTGCATCATCTTGGTCAACTAACAGCTGGCTGAATGCTAACGCCAATCATCGAGGATAGTCCAATCACATGAGAGGAAAAATAATTAATTATACTGATAGGCTACCGATAAAAGTAGGCGTGTCCGGGGCGAAGCTCTGCGCCCCACAGCAAACTTTAAGGCAACCAATTGAAGAGCTTCTCCAGATCACGTGCTTGACAAACGTTTAAGGACCTACACGCATTAGTTCGGCACACCCCACACAGGAAGTATACGATATACATGTAATGTCATAGAAAATCAACGCTATAATTCTTGATCTTATAAATAGTGAAAAATAAAATGAACAAATACACGATAATTACTAATACTACTAATACTTTCGCAATATATATTTTACAAAAGTTTAATTTATAGTATAATTTATAAGTATAATTTATTCTCTGGATAATTTGATGGAGGGCGGAGTGTATTACATTAAGCCACCTCTAGGTGTCCCTACATGCGTAGATTGTGTAAACTGAAAGACTAACAACAACGCATTGATATTTCTTATAGGTTAATTATTTTTCATGTAACACTGTTGGGCCATTTAAGGTTAAAATATACTACAGAAAAATAACAGAAAGCATGTGGCTTTAAAATAACAAATTTATTTATCAAAGGTAAACGTAAAAGTTATTTTGTTTTATTTTTTTATTTTGTTTATACTTTTTTGTGAAGTACACAAAGTTTCCAGAGGAACAGGACGTTTAGGACGGGCAGAGGTCCTTCATCAGCAGTCCAAGCAAAAGATGGACCTGTGTCTGAAACCTGTTTCCTGTTGCTCTGGAAACCTGGTATAATTCTCTACAATTTTTAACATCTCGACGCATCTTATCAAAGTACACTGACCTGGAATCTTCTTCATATTTATATATATAAACATATGAGAAGGAAGGTCAGGAAGGAAGTGGTCATACATGTGAAGGTGTTGCTGTTACATTGTTACAACCAACCAGCGTTCATGTTAGGGCTCGTGTTAGCATTTGTGTTAACACTGGTGTTGGGGTTCGTGTTAGCACTCGTGTTAGGACTCGTGTTTGTTTTGCTCTTCTGCTCAGTGTCACAGCAACAACTCAGTACCCATTCAGCGACTGGGTAAACAGCCCTCTGGTTCTGACATCACAACACCTGGTGTTGGTTCTTATTAGCTCCACAGGCAGCGTCATGGTAACACCCTCCTCCACTGCTGTGGAGACAGTGAGAGAAGCCTGTCAGTCCAATCGCAGCTGGATCCATCATCACTTTGGTGGATCTTTAAATGTTTTAGGAATTTGACTGTAAGATTAAGGTACAATCCCAGTGCAGCCAGTTTGGAGTTTGGCCTCAGCATAAGCATGGCTCTTAACCCTTTGACCTCTCCTTCAACCTGTTAGAAGCACCAAGTGTGAACCCAACCTGCTTCCTGAATCAGTCACATTCCGCCAGCACAGAATTCCTCTGTGTTTATCCGACAACACTGCCCGAGATTTGGCCGAGGGTCTCCGCTTGGTGTGCACGTCTGCATGAAAAAAATACAAACACAAATAAACAAATGGCCTGCCCACTTCACAGTCACCTCAAGAAATCCCCGTTGATCGAACGCTGTGGAATTCCAACTCTCTGATTGGTTATTCTCACCAGGTCAATTATCTCCAAATTTAGATATCCGATGCATTGTTTCCCAGGCAGGGGACTTAGACGTCCTTTTATTTCCTAGAAGGTTGCGGCCCACTGCTCGTGTGCCCTGTCGTGATGCACCACACATGGGCCTAATAAACAAGTGCTTGCCATGGGAGGCGGGGCTTGGGGACCCTTGCTGTAAATCACGCTTATTTACTAGGTGGGTGATGATGACGTGTTCGGGGACTCCGATAAGGGGCATTTCTCACCACAGACTTCCTGTTATTGAGTGCAGACTCTTTGTTTGGCTGCGGGACTTGACGCGTTGCGGTTCTCTGGGGAACAGTTGGAGCGTGTGTGCCTGTGAGATTCAGCACCATGACAGCTCACAGAAGACCTTCTGTAGCCTGACCCCGCTACACACAACCCTGACCCCACAACACACAACCGTGACCCCTGCTACACACAACCGTGACCCCTGCTACACACAACCCTGATCCTGCTACACACAACCCTGATCCTGCTACGCACAACCCTGACCCCCGCTACACACAACCCTGATCCTGCTACACACAACCCTGACCCCACTACACACAACCCTGACCCTGCTACACACAACCCTGACCCCACTACACACAACCCTGACCCCTGCTACACACAACCCTGACCCCACTACACACAACCCTGACCCCTGCTACACACAACCCTGACCCCACTACACACAACCCTGACCCTGCTACACACAACACTGACCCTGCTACACACAACCCTGACCCCTGCTACACACAACCCTGACCCCACAACACACAACCGTGACCCCTGCTACACACAACCCTGATCCTGCTACACACAACCCTGATCCTGCTACGCACAACCCTGACCCCACAACACACAACCCTGACCCCACAACACACAACCGTGACCCCTGCTACACACAACCCTGACCCTGCTACACACAACCCTGACCCCACTACACACAACCCTGACCCCTGCTACACACAACCCTGACCCTGCTACACACAACCCTGACCCCTGCTACACACAACCCTGACCCCTGCTACACACAACCCTGACCCCACTACACACAACCCTGACCTCGCTACACACAACCCTGACCCCTGCTACACACAACCCTGACCCCACTACACACAACCCTGACCCCTACTACACACAACCCTGACCCCTGCTACACACAACCCTGACCCCTGCTACACACAACCCTGACCCCACTACACACAACCCTGACACCCACTACACACAACCCTGACACCCGCTACACACAACCCTGACACCCGCTACACACAACCCTGACACCCACTACACACAACCCTGACCCCACTACACACAACCCTGACACCCACTACACACAACCCTGACACCCGCTACACACAACCCTGACACCCGCTACACACAACCCTGACACCCACTACACACAACCCTGACCCCACTACACACAACCCTGACACCCGCTACACACAACCCTGACACCCGCTACACACAACCCTGACACCCGCTACACACAACCCTGACACCCACTACACACAACCCTGACCCCTGCTACACACAACCCTGACCCCACTACACACAACCCTGACACCCGCTACACACAACCCTGACACCCGCTACACACAACCCTGACCCCTGCTACACACAACCCTGACCCCCGCTACACACAACCCTGACACCCGCTACACACAACCCTGACACCCCACTACACACAACCCTGACCCCACTACACACAACCCTGACACCCGCTACACACAACCCTGACACCCGCTACACACAACCCTGACCCCACAACACACAACCGTGACCCCTGCTACACACAACCCTGATCCTGCTACACACAACCCTGACCCTGCTACACACAACCCTGATCCTGCTACACACAACCCTGACCCTGCTACACACAACCCTGACCCCACTACACACAACCCTGACCCCTGCTACACACAACCCTGACCCTGCTACACACAACCCTGACCCCTGCTACACACAACCCTGACCCCTGCTACACACAACCCTGACCCCACTACACACAACCCTGACCTCGCTACACACAACCCTGACCCCTGCTACACACAACCCTGACCCCTGCTACACACAACCCTGACCCCACTACACACAACCCTGACCCCTACTACACACAACCCTGACCCCTGCTACACACAACCCTGACCCCTGCTACACACAACCCTGACCCCACTACACACAACCCTGACACCCACTACACACAACCCTGACACCCGCTACACACAACCCTGACACCCGCTACACACAACCCTGACACCCACTACACACAACCCTGACACCCGCTACACACAACCCTGACCCCACTACACACAACCCTGACACCCGCTACACACAACCCTGACACCCGCTACACACAACCCTGACACCCACTACACACAACCCTGACCCCTGCTACACACAACCCTGACACCCGCTACACACAACCCTGACACCCGCTACACACAACCCTGACACCCGCTACACACAACCCTGACACCCGCTACAACCCTGACACCCCACTACACACAACCCTGACCCCACTACACACAACCCTGACACCCGCTACACACAACCCTGACCCCACTACACACAACCCTGACCCCGCTACACACAACCCTGACACCCACTACACACAACCCTGACACCCGCTACACACAACCCTGACCCCACTACACAACCCTGACACCCCACTACACACAACCCTGACACCCGCTACACACAACCCTGACACCCGCTACACACAACCCTGACACCCACTACACACAACCCTGACACCCACTACACACAACCCTGACCCCTGCTACACACAACCCTGACACCCGCTACACACAACCCTGACACCGCTACACACAACCCTGACACCCCACTACACACAACCCTGACCCCACTACACACAACCCTGACACCCGCTACACACAACCCTGACCCCACTACACACAACCCTGACCCCACTACACACAACCCTGACACCCGCTACACACAACCCTGACACCCGCTACACACAACCCTGACCCCGCTACACACAACCCTGACCCCCACTACACACAACCCTGACACCCGCTACACACAACCCTGACACCCGCTACACACAACCCTGACCCCGCTACACACAACCCTGACCCCACTACACACAACCCTGACCCTGGGTATAACTCTGAGGTCATGGAATTTGAGGCTATTACTGTAAAACAAAAACTGGAGAGAACTGAGGGGCTATAAAATGTGCAGATCAAATAGAATAAATTGGGATTTGTCTAAAACACCTGACTGATGGTGTTTCAGCTCAGGCAAGCATTCAAAAGGAACTCAAATGGAATGATTCTCGGAATCAGACAAGGACTGTTTGGACTATCAGACAAGGACTATTTGAGTGTCTGGTCCTTCAGGAAGTCTGTAGCTCCTTCTGATGTGTGTCAGCAGGACTGGATTTCTTTTTATTTATCTACTCTTGTGGTTTTCGTCATTTTGTCTTTGTTGTCATGACTTTGAACTCATTTTCTGTAATATAAAATTCCTGTCAAGAATGTTGAGGAAATAATGCAAAAAATTAAAACAACCAAACAAACAAACAGATGTGAATAGATTCTCAATAAAAAAAAATTATATTCATTGATATTCATGCTCAACATCCAACCCTTTCAGTGACAGGTGAGCCTTGCACACTGGAAATTAAAACACGACTGCAGGCAGCAAAGCGGAGGCTGATTCCTGCAGCACACATCGTGGGCCTTCTCCCTCACTTATTAGTGCAAAGCTCCTTCTCCCTCACTTATTAGTGCAAAGCTCCTTCTCCCTCACTTATTAGTGCAAAGCTCCTTCTCCCACACTTATTAGTGCAAAGCTCCTTCTCCCTCACTTATTAGTGCAAAGCTCCTTCTCCCTCACTTATTAGTGCAAAGCTCCTTCTCCCTCACTTATTAGTGCAAAGCTCCTTCTCCCTCACTTATTAGTGCAAAGCTCCTTCTCCCTCACTTATTAGTGCAAAGCTCCTTCCCCTCACTTATTAGTGCAAAGCTCCTTCTCCCTCACTTATTAGTGCAAAGCTCCTTCTCCCTCACTTATTAGTGCAAAGCTCCTTCTCCCTCACTTATTAGTGCAAAGCTCCTTCTCCCACACTTATTAGTGCAAAGCTCCTAACTAAATGAGCTGATGTTTGTGTGAAACTCTTTGGGCTCGTTTCCATGTCAATAACCTTGTTTATGTTTGTGTGTTTGGAAGTTTGCTCCGGGAAAGCGAACCCCCGTGAACGGCAGCTCCGGAAGCTCCACACTTCTCCCAGTCTTGCCTGCACTGTGACGTTTGTCACTTGACAAATTCCAGGCATTTTTTGACTCCGAGGCAGACACAACAACAACAGGAAGGAGGGCCATTTTCACAGGTGTCAGGAAGTACAAGGAACAAACATCTGGGACCCTGCACTGCCTGAAGAGGTGAGGGCTGCTGGGGTATTTATAACCCTCCGGGGGTATTTTTGGCACTTTCCAGGTGCATCAGCTGTAATGTTTCAATGGTGAGAAAGAGGAAAGGTTCTGGGTATTGTAGTTTACACCCCCCCAACTGATGCAGTTTTAAGACATCCTCATTTTCAATTAAACCATAATATCAGGTTATTTTTTTATTTGCAGAAACATTTATATAGTTCATACACATGGAACATGTTCATAATACAGAGCATAGAGTAACTCAAAAGACTTTATTTTGTCTTAAACACTGATTTCTGATTTTAAATGACATTGTTGTTCAGCGGCAGGACTTAATTTACCTCAACAAACACAGAGAACTAAACCACCCGGATTTCTGATTGGTCCTTTTGTTTAATTCAATGTCAAAGCCCATCCGCAGTGTGTCTAATCAGAAGAAATGCACATTGTGTCTCAGTGGAGCAGACGTCCCAGACGCCCTGGGGCTTCTACAGCTCAAGACTCCAGGAGTGTAATTCCACGCAGATTAGACAGGCTACAGTACTTAGCATGGCAGGAGAGGGAGACAGAACAATACACATCGTGTCTTTATCTTTTCAAATGAAAACAGCCAAGGACAAATCACATTATTATGAAAGCAGGCTGTGTCATCACAATCTGGGGCCCAACACTGAACCAGCAGACTGCAACTAAAACCAGCAGACTGCAACTAAAACCAGCAGACTGCAACTAAAACCAGCAGACTGCAACTAAAACCAGCAGACTGCAACTAAAACCAGCAGACTGCAACTAAAACTAGCAGACTGCAACTAAAACCAGCAGACTGCAACTAAAACCAGCAGACTGCAACTAAAACCAGCAGACTGCAACTAAAACTAGCAGACTACTAAAATGCAAGATCAATAAATCTGTGGCTTAAGCACTATAAGCACATCAGGTTACATAAATATCAATCAATTACATTTACATTCATCATGGAATAACTGTGTGTGTGTGTTTGTGTGTGAGTATATGTGTGTATATAGACATCACTATGTGAAGGCCAACATGTGTCTCTAAGTATGCATGCATTAGAAAACACTTCAGTATAACACAACAGCTCTCACGACATTGTACAAAAATCTCTGATATAACATTAATACTAATTTAAACATATTAAAATATATCCCTTTGGTTTTCCTTAATTTACAGTGCTACATGTGGCAGGTGTGTAGAGTAAGAGCGTGGGTGGTGTCAGCGTGGGTGGAGCAGGCCTTTTGGGTTGTCACGCCGCTCTTTCTGACCAGCCCCAGCAGTACGGTTACTGGGAGTGCCATCGCCTGATGCTACATCATCACCTGCAGAGCAACACAGTTCATTCAGTCATTAATATTGCTGTGTACTAGATACAGAATGTTAATACATAGTCCAACATGGGTGACGTTTAAATTGCAATAAAGTACCCTTGTGATAAATAGTAACTACTAAATGAATCAAATTATTGATAAACTCATGATTAATTGATAAATGAATGGAAAAAAAAACTGGAACAGGGAATGTTGGACTGGAAGTGGAATTTAACAGGTTACAAGAAGAAAGAAAACTGAATTTCAAATTTAAAATAAAATTTAACATTGTGGAATATGCTCAGGCTTTACAGTCACGCGGATTCGTCACACTGTCGCGCGCTAGCTGACTTTCAAGGTCGAATCTTTGCAAGTATGAAAGAAGACTGCGCCGCGCAGATTACACCCTCTGTGATTTGTTTTGGCATGGAATGAAAGTGTCATATTGTCCACCACGAACGGCTGCGACGCTAAGGACGTTGCAACTTTCTTTAAACAGCTCTGTGGCACGTGGTGAGCAGTCCACGCGCCAGTGGTTGAAGAACGCTGGTGTAGCCTGCCAAAAGAAGACTCACCCTCGTGCGCCTTCAGCTTGCTGGCCATTTTTGCCAGGAACTTGAAGGTGAGACACACTCCTGTCTCGCGGTCGCAGAGTCCTCCTGCCTTACACGTGCACGTCTTCCGACATTCTACTCCATACGTGCCGTACATACAGTCTGGTAAGAAAAATAGAGAAAGCTTTAAGTACATTTCTACGATACATCCACTTTGTTATTCTATTTCTGATTTGACAGATTGGTCACGCCCCTTCTTCCAGCTGGCAAACACGTTCTGAGCTGTTATTTAATGGCACCAGCGTTATTGGACTACAAATTCACTTTTTATCTTTTACACGGCAAAGCACAACGTTTAATCAATTCTAACAGTATGTTTTAGTGTCAGCTGGACTTATGTACAAAGTGTTCACACATTACCCGTGTAACACGATTGTAACATTGTAATTGCAATTGCTCTGGAAAGTTATGGCGTCCTAAAAACACCTAATCGGAAATTAGGCCTCTTCCTTAATTAAATACACTCAAGTTGTATTTCATTCAATTTTGAATGTAATTTATTTGCTTTGTTTTTGTTAAAGTGATTTTATGCAATGATAATTTATTTGAAACTCGTGAAAGTCAATTATATCGTATATTCAGTAGTAAATATAGTATACTACCAAATCTTAAGTAAACACACGGTTACCAAATGATTTCTCAAAAATCATACACTCTGTATGATCTCGTTCCATGAAACAAACTCGTCGTCCGCCACGTGACGGTCGGTTGTACGAAATGAATTCTATTGTGATGCATAATTCCATCAGTCATCAAGGGACGTCCGGGTACCCGAATATAAACAGCACATCGCAGGAGGTGAGTTACACGGAAGACCGTACCTTTACAAATGCCATACTCATCTCCATAGTCATCCTCGTCCTTGTAGAAGTCGCAGTAAAGTCCAGGTCCGCACTTTACCCCGTGCATGCCGGAGACAGTCCGGTAGCAGTGCTCTCCTCTTCCCGCTGCACAAACCTGGCAGCATCCGCAGTCGTCCAGTACTGTTCGCCTGCAACGCTGCGTCGAGCCACACACCTCGGCGTTGCATCGCTCCGGGCAGTTAACTGCGTACTTCATGCTTGGGCTCCAAGCCGCAGTCTCGCACAGCTCGAACGCAAAAAAAACCGCGAAGAGGAGCAAATGCATGACTGGCCGTTGTGTGCTGGAGGTTGACTGAGCTCGGTGTTTGGCCGTACAGGAGTAGCCCTGCACAAGCGACGTGTTCTCGGCTGTAGTGGAACAGTGTGTCGGGCAGCATGGCTTGGCGCTTTAAACAAGTTTGTTTTGCACATGGTATGCGCTCGTCAGTTTCCTCAATCCGGTGTTGTTGTCCGTTTGCCAGCCTTCTCTCTTGTTTTAGAAATCCGGCATGGAAGTGGAACTGGGAGCCCAACTGCCATCCAGGAATTGAAGCTCGTGCAAAATGATGTCACTGGTTAAGTTTAGGGTTGTTTGTTTGAACTATTCAGGTTCCCGCGTGCCCCTCTCCGTGCCCTCCGTAACGAGCTCTTCGGTTGACTCCTGTGTAATGGTCTTGTTTCTCGGGACACTTAGAAACATGCAGTAGACTGAGTAGCGAATGAATAATCAGGTGGATCGATACCTGAGACTCCCCTCAGTAAAATCTAAGTCCCTCCCCCGCAATAAAATCACAAGTCAAGGAAAAGATGAGAAACGAGTAGGTGAGATAACAAGGTATACGTATTAACACTGACACCAGGTCTATCTTCCTTTGGTAACGGGTGCACATACAGGAAGAAATCGGAGGAAATCCCAGTATCTAAACTACCCGATGAATACGGACAAAAAGGGATCACACACTACTTCACTGTTTTTACAGTACTGTGACCGGTTTCCCCCAAAGACTTAAGATAATCTTAAATAAAAGAGTATTTAGAGTGATGCGCTTTCTATGATTCGTTGATGGTTTTTGAGATGCGACGCCCGTTCGTGGTAGATAAATACCAATACGTTATAATAAGAAGCAACTAACTGTGTTACATGAGTAAATCACTAGGTGGCAATATCATATCAGTATAGGGAGATGATAGAGCGATAGTCTATGATAGAGACCCCTAGGTTCCCGACAAATCGTTTCCCGGAGAGAATATTCCGAGCGTTAAGAATCCAAGTATATCGACAAGGCAAAGACTGCACATTCCCTGAAGTTAGTTTAACGTTTGGTTGTTCTGCATTGGTCATTGCTGTCGTTCTTAAGCCAATGAACGGCGTATTCTTGTTTTCCGTTGTATATGTATGCTTATACACTAGAGATATCCGACTCACGGCACGTACATGTTGGGAGCTGTAGCCCAATTAAGCTATCACATTAGCATTTCCTTCCTTACACTAATGGATCGGTTTATATCCAGAGGTTTTCAGCTTGTTTTTGTATTTGTTAAGATAAACAAGCTGCTATGTAGGATATTTGATAACAATACTTACACAATGAATCGTTGAAATTATTTGCAGTTATTAACTTAACACACATGTATTTTAACAGCATTTTTAATCACAGGGGATCATCACGATCCCTAAAATAGCGGATAGCGGATCGGCGTGACGTTTTAAAACGCACCGTCCCAACGCCAGTTGCGCAACGTCCCTAAGCAAGTCGTGCAGCAGCCCAACGCCAGTCTCCCTGCGTCCCTACGCCAGTCTCCCTGCGTCCCTACGCCAGTCGCGCAGCGGCCCAACGCCAGTCTCCCTGCGTCCCTACGCCAGTCGCGCAGCGGCCCAACGCCAGTCTCCCTGCGTCCCTACGCCAGTCGCGCGGCCGGCGCGTGCCACATCCACGGCGCTCTTCTTCTTGGCAACAGCGACCGCTAGCGCAGTCGTAGCAAACCTGTCCGCTTAGCCAGCTATCTGGCTAGCTTGCCACCAAGCGATATTTTAACTAGAGAGTGACAGGAATAAATTTCGACATACATAACTGTTGTAACTGTTACAATGATCAAACCTCGAGCAGGTAGCTAGGTATGTGGTGCGGCCCCGTGGTAAAAAAGCCGTGTCTCCTGTTCGAGCCGGTGCACTAGCGACAGCGTTGAGGCGTTGGGGCTCCAGTGTTGTTAGCCAGTCAGCTACCACAGTCTCACTGGGGGTGAATGACACAGGAGACAGAGGTAAGATCGTGTGGGGATTGTGCTTGTTTTGGTTTGCCATTTCATTTTCGCCATGCCCTGATGTGGGTGGGAGCTGGTAGTGCTCGTTATAAACCTTGCGGCGTTCCCAGTTAGCATGCTGGCTAATGAGATGTAGATGTCCTGTCGTGTCTGTCATTTCATCTGTGGCGTGTACGTTGGGATTCACTTTGTCCGCTTTGAAACGGCGAATTTACGTTATTCTAGTGCCCGACACTACGGAGGTGTGAAGGATTGCGGCTTTGCTGTTGTACATGCAGTCTGTCTTTGCTGAAAACGTACACTTTACACATCAAAAGCTCTCTGTGGGAATTAAGATAATGGTTATTTTTAGTCTGGCTTTGGGGTTTGTATTAAAGACGGAACGCTAACTAAAGGCAAATGTCTATATGATGTGGACATAGTCAATAATAGCGTGTTATAGCTTAACTAAGCATAAAATAGTCTTAACGTGTGTTTCGTTTTTTCAGATGACTTTTTCTGAAGCAGTTCAACATGACCGTTATTAGATGCATATGAAAGGATGCTGTCTAGGATAATTAATTGGCCACTATTAGCATACATGTTTGCCGATGTCATGAGCAGACATCTTGGGGTTTCTTATTCCTGACGTATTATGAAGTTGCTCTAGTGTGGACTTTTTGCTCCTTCTGCCATTCTGCTGTATGCTCATTGGTTCTGTCCAGTAAGTCACGAATGAGCTTTACACGATTTACTGTGGACCCAAATACTAAGAGCCCAGCTGCACCCTGACTGCTGGTTGTTGTGGTACTTGAGTGCAGATATGGTGTTGTCATGGTCAGCTTGGAGAACAGGAGTGTAAGCTCGGTTCTGGAGAACATGAGTGTAAGCTCGGGTCTGGAGAACATGAGTGTAGGCTCGGTTCTGGAGAACAGGAGTGTAGGCTCGGTTCTGGAGAACATGAGTGTAAGCTCGGGTCTGGAGAACATGAGTGTAGGCTCGGTTCTGGAGAACATGAGTGTAGGCTCGGTTCTGGAGAACATGAGTGTAGACTCGGTTCTGGAGAACATGAGTGTAAGCTCGGTTCTGGAGAACAGGAGTGTAGGCTCGGTTCTGCAGCCGCGCTGTCAGTACATCACTTTATGACCTCTGTGTCTCTTGCATTACTATAAGTAAACCTGTACTTGTCATGTGCATTCCTGGCTCACGGACCGTATTTGATGGCGTAAGGCCAACATGATGGCTGCCGTGGGCTTCGGTAGGCGGTAAAGCCGTCGTCTCCTAAAGTCGTTGTGTGTGGCCTGTACAACTCCTGCTGGCCAGCTGTTAATTGCCTGTAGCAACCTCACCACTCACCCACACGACGGGTGAATGAATGACACAACGGCGTAAATGTCACTGTAGGCGTCTATCTCACACTGCTCATCATGAGCCACATGCCCATCAGATGTGTGGTCTGTGCTGCCCACACCGGCCGTACCGGCTGTTGGACTTGTACAGTAGACAATCTAATTCAGAGCAAGTAACAATATTCTATAAGGGAGAATATATGTATACTGATTTATTGATTTATGTGTATCATCTCACCTCATATATATATATCATCTCATATGTATACATATCAGTGAACCCATGACCTTGGTGTTGCCAGCACCTCACTCTACCTGTTGAACAGGTGAGCTACCAAAAACACTGGATCAAAATAAGGGCATTTTATAATAAATCTGTGAGATCTGTGATAAGATGACATTGATGTATAATTTTTCTTGTTTTAATGTGTTATATTTGTTGATGTTGTAATAAAGTATAATAGTTTGGTGGATGCTTAAAATATCCATTAAAATGTTTTTAGTTTTAAAGCTTGTAGCCTTTTAATGTGAAGTAAAGACTGTCTCTGACTGAGTAAAGATAACGACTGTCTTCTAGCCCAGGCTTGTCCAAGCGTGAAAGCTTTGAAATGTTTCCTGTTATATTTTTATACACGGGGAAACTGTATAGCAGCAGTGGTGCAATAAATTCCTGGGTGCAGTGATAAAGTGTGAGCAGAGAGAGAGGGAGCATGGGAGAGAGAGAGAGGGATCATGGGAGGGAGTGAAGGAGAGAGGGAGTGAGCAAGGGAGGGAGGGGAGAGAGGGAGGGAGAGGAGGGGAGGGGAGGGAGAGGAAGATAGGGAGGGAGAGGGAAGGAGGGGGGGGGGGGGGGGGAGGGAGGGAGAGGAAGAGAGAGAGGGAAGGAGGGGAGGGAGAGGGAAGGAGGGGAGGGAGGGGGAGAGGGAGAGGAGGGGAGGGGAGGGAGAGGAAGATAGAGAGAGAGGGAGGGAGAGGGAAGGAGGGGAGGGGGGGAGGGAGGGAGAGGGAAGGAGGGGAGGGAGAGGAAGAGAGAGAGGGGGGGAGGGAGAGGGAAGGAGGGGAGGGAGAGGAAGAGAGAGAGGGAAGGAGGGGAGGGAGGGAGGGAAGGAGGGGGGGGGGGGGGAGGGAGGGAGGGAGAGGAGGGGAGGGGAGGGAGAGGAAGATAGAGGGAGGGGAGGGAGAGGAAGAGAGGGAGGGGAGGGGAGGGGGAGGGAGGGAGGGGGGGGAGGGAGGGAGGGAGAGGGAAGGAGGGGAGGGAGAGGAAGAGAGAGGGGAGGGAGAGGGAAGGAGGGCAGGGGGGGGGGGAGGGAGGGAGAGGGGAAGGAGGGGAGGGAGAGGAAGAGAGAGAGGGAAGGAAGGAGGAGGGAGGGAGGGGGGGAGGGAGAGGAGGGGAGGGGAGGGAGAGGAAGATAGAGAGAGAGGGAGGGAGAGGGAAGGAGGGGAGGGGGGGGAGAGGGAAGGAGGGGAGGGAGAGGAAGAGAGAGAGGGGGGGGGGGGGGGGGGAGGGAGAGGAAGAGAGAGAGGGAAGGGGGGGGGGGGGGGAGGGGGGAGGGAGGGGAGGGGAGGGAGAGGAAGATAGAGAGAGAGGGAGGGGGGGAGGGAGGGAGAGGGAAGGAGGGGAGGGAGAGGAAGAGAGGGAGGGGAGGGGAGGGAGAGGGAAGGAGGGCAGGGGGGGAGGGAGGGAGGGAGAGGGAAGGAGGGGAGGGAGAGGAAGAGAGAGAGGGAAGGAGGGGAGGGGGGGAGGGAGAGGAAGAGAGAGAGGGAGGGAGGGAAGGAGGGAGAGGGAGGGAGGGAGGGAGGGAGAGGGAAGGAGGGGAGGGAGAGGAAGAGAGAGAGGGAAGGAGGGGAGGGGAGGGAGAGGAAGAGAGAGGGAGGGAGGGAGAGGGAAGGAGGGGAGGGAGAGGAAGAGAGAGGGAAGGAGGGGAGGGGAGGGAAAGGAAGAGAGGGAGGGAGGGAGAGGGAAGGAGGGGAGGGAGAGGAAGAGAGAGGGAAGGAGGGGAGGGGAGGGAGAGGAAGAGAGAGAGGGAGGGAGGGAGAGCTCCAGAAGGGCATGGGACTCACGTTGCTGGGTTTCCCCACAGACTCCAAGGCTGCTATCGTAATTAAGCCAGAGACCCCGATTGTGTATCTGTGTGTGTTTGTGTCAGATTGAACCAGAAACAAAGATAGATGGTAGAATAACTCCAATCTGGGCTGCTGGATTTAAAGCCCAGTCTCTGTAGATGATGGGATGGTTTTATCACAATTAAATTTTTTCCAACAAAAACAGCTGCAATTTGACGCATTTTTCACATTTGCCAACTGTGAAGTGACTTAATTATCAGTCATGTTTCTGTGGGTGTTTGTGCTGTGGAATGTTTTTGGGGAGACGGGCGTCTGTTTGGGCATACGCTGTAGCCACGCCTCCTTGCTCTGGTGCGTGCTGTTACCCAGTCCTCCACCAGCCCCCTGTGTTCTTTCTCCGTGAAGCTTATTGCCCCCTGTGTTCTTTCTCCGTGAAGCTTATTGCCCCCTGTGTTCTTTCTCCGTGAAGCTTATTGCCCCCTGTGTTCTTTCTCCGTCTGGCTGTCCCTCTCTGCCCCGCAGCTGTGGTTCCCTGTGTGTGTGAGGATAATGTGCAGACATGGTGCCTTGCCAGACCCACGTGATGCTACAGTGGCAGGAGCACCTGAACAGCTCCTGGGCTGCGGAGGACAGCATGGCCGTGTCCACCCGGGCCGGGGCGGCCGCCCTCTACGCCAAGCTGCTCCAGAACAAGGAGCTGGTGGGTTTGGCCCAGCCCGTGCAGGACCTGCTGGGGCCGCGGCTGCCGGACTTCCAGCAGGACGTGAGCGCTGAGGAGGAGAGGGAGGGATACCTGTGTGCGCTGCTGCACAGCCAGCGCTGCCTGGGCCGCCGCGTGCTCGCCCGCACGCCCTACGCCCTGTCCTTGCACCACCGGCTGGTGGTGCTGCAGAGGGTCTACTACGCCCTCCACAGCAAGTACCACGACCGCTTCCGCGCCTCAGCACCGCCGCAGCCGGCCTCCTCCGCCGCCGGGGGGCGCGCCGAGCCGGGCGGCGGAGTCGTGGCAGGCGGGCGGTGGGCGCGCCAGGTCCGCACGGACGTGCTGATCGAGATGGGCGTGCGCACGGGCCTGAGTCTCCTGTTCGCCCTGCTGAGGCAGGGATGGCAGCGCGGAGGCCTGGAGGAGCCGCCCGACGTCGCCCTGTGCAACGAGGTGCTGGGCACCGCCTCCTCCGTGCTCACCGCCCTGCCCCCGCTCTCGCTGGCCAATGAGAACAAGATCCCCGCGGTGGGGCTGGACTGCCTGGCTCAGGTGAGCGACTTCCTGAAGAGGACGGCCGTGAGCGGGTCCGGGGCGGACCGGGCCGGCCGGCGCCTGGCACTGGAGCTCCTCCTGGGCCTTGCCATGCAGAGGGGCTCGCTGCGCTTCCTGCTGGAGTGGGTGGAGGTGGCGCTGGCCGCCTCCTCCCCATCTTCGTCGTCATCTTCCTCCTCATCTTCCTCTTCAGAGCCTTTGGGTATAGGATACGAGCTCATCACGCAGATTATGCTGCAGATATGGCAGTGTTCGGTAGGTACACACGCTCACACACACACACGCTCACACACACGCTCACACACACACGCTCACACACACGCTCACACACACGCACACACACACACACACGCTCACACACACACGCACACACACACACACACACACACACATTAGTGCATCCACGCATTCATCCTCCCTTTGTCCCTCTTTGGCAGAGCCTCTCTGGATAAGTGCATCTGCTAAATGCTGAAAATGAGAGATATAAAGCCGCACGCCCAGCAAACCACACGTTCCCCACACTTTAACCACACCTTCCTCTGGTGAAGGTGTAGAGTAGGTAGTGTGTGAGGGATGGACCTGCCCACCGGCTGCTGAGGGGAAACACTGATATTTATACAAACGTCTAATGTCTCGTCCTCTTGGTTTGGGTTACAGGACTGTCAGGACCTCATCTGAGGCATGTTTGTTATGTGCTTTGGCTGGAGGCATCAGCTTACGTTTCACCACGTTTCACAACGTTTCACAAGACTTTCTGACATTGCAAAACTGAAGTAAAAATGAATTTCTTGGGT